>JAWHQI010000247.1:1200000-1672500 GCA_033032865.1 Dactylorhiza incarnata
ACAGGGATATGAAAAACTCATCATCACATGTTATGGAGCATGGGCATTTGGTGTTTGCTCAAGAGATCCCGAAGCCACGATGAGTACTTGGCGGACCCTACTGGCGAGCGACGCCACATAGAGCGACATCCACTATTTGTTATTTTAGCATAGTTATATTACTGCACTTTTCATTTCCTTTTTATTACTGCAATGCCCCTGGGATGGGCTTAAATACCCAAGCAATCTTGTATTAGACGTATCTTGGATGAATAA
Source organism: Dactylorhiza incarnata (assembly GCA_033032865.1). Lineage (NCBI taxonomy): Eukaryota > Viridiplantae > Streptophyta > Magnoliopsida > Asparagales > Orchidaceae > Dactylorhiza > Dactylorhiza incarnata. Next base: position 1,200,256 of record JAWHQI010000247.1, read on the forward strand.
GAATTTTGAGAACCTAGGGTTGGCCAACAACTGTTTTCTTGGATTCTAACTTTCTTCCCTTATTGGAATGAAAGCGCAGAAAGTAACACTAGGTGATATTGGTTTGACTTGGTTGTTGCCACCCTCACTTCGTTGTTGGATTTGAGGTCATGTTGAGTTCCACCTTGGTCCCGTGGGGCTTCCCGCCATTCAATTCTTGAATGTCACCCGGCCCATCCAAACGCTCGATCGGCAAGCTCGATGACTTCTAGTAACTGTTACCATCGCTCAAATCATCCCTCGCTCCTGACTCCTCATCCCGCAGCGGATCCTGCTCTCGCGCCCGGACTCAACTGCAGATTCCTTGCCCAATTCAAAGTGCAGATCCAAGGCAAGACCCGCTTTCGAATGATGTTGCCACTAAGCGTCCGCAATCACGATACCAGCTTGTCCTCCCACGCTTCATTGACTATACTTTCAACGTCGATCCTCCCACACCTCATCACACGCCGGTCGATGACGTCGCAGCCTCGTTGCACCTTGCCCGTCACCGCCTTTGACTGCCCTAGGGAAAAAATCCTTTGAGCAACCCGCAGCATGCATGCCCCTTGCGTAATGGTCGAAGCCCACTTGGATGGTCGAGGACCACATAATTCTCCTCGCCTCCATGAACGCCATCTTACAATGCATTGAAGCCATGGAAGCTCGTGCTGAACAACACAGTCTCGTCCACCATCCCCGATGGCCCCTCCATCCTTGGTTCACCGCATATCCCGTCCACTAATGTTCCCACGACAGTTATGGTCGACACTTATGCTCATGCGCTCAAGGTGCCACACTTCAACGGTTCCGACCTAATGGGCTGGATTGCCAAAATCAAACAATTATTCGACAAATAGCACACGACGGAGCAATATATTGTATTGATTGTCCTCTCGGGAATGGAACAGTATGCCTCGCTTAGGGGGAATTCAAGTAGGCTCTAATCAAACGATATGATCACCACTACTCGGGTAAGTCATCAAGAGCCTTTATGGCCTACGCCACACGACCACAATTGGCAGCTACATTGATGAGTTTCTTAAGCTCATCAACCATGTCACAGGACTACTTTCGTATCACTACCTTGGCTTCTCAATGCAAGCTCTGCAGTCGCACATCCGCTCTCATATTCAGACTCATCAAAAAGTGGACATTCTCGATGTCATGGAAGTTGCGCAGATGGTCGAAGATGATTTCACTGTCAAGATTCATGACCGCGTCCGATTTTTCAGCCACCACTTGCATTCCCTCTCATCACTACCCGGCATATAACCACCCTCATGCACCCCACGCACATGTCATTGATACAAACATCATCTAGCACCAACACCGTCCCCCACCCAAACCATCATTCCCCAACAGAACAGTATAGTATCTGCCTATCCATCAGCTCTCACACACATGTCATCAGTACACTCCTACTCGAGATTGTCCCATAAAAGAGTTGTGTGCGATAATTGGGGAGGACGAGCTAGAGATCACGCTTGTCGACTTTGAGTCCCTCGAGGTTTACGACACCACCCGACAATCGACCAAGGCGGGCAGTTCTACTGGCTCGGCCTGACATGTCACTTCATCGATGACTCCCCGCAACCTCGTCCTCTCATATTAATGGGGAACATTAGGGCCACATCCTCCAGATTATGATAGACAATTGGGCGACCCATAATTTCCTCCCTCAAGATCTAGCAGCTAAACTACACCTTCGGATTGTCTCTGAGTTTCACTATCATCGTGGGGGAAGGACACAACACTCCCACAGATGATTCATGTCGCCATCTTCAACTCCAATTTGGTGCATATCACGTTACGACGAATTTCTATGTTCTTACACTGCATGGTATTGGCATGGGTGTAACCTGGCTTCGGTCACTTGGGGACACCCATATCAAGTAGGCCCAACTGACGTTGTCCTTCAGTTGGGAAGAGCACCTGAAGATATTCGAGGGGATCAGTTCCACGTAGTTGCCACCATCAGCATCCCCCCTCCCCGCTTGACAAAAAAATTTCATAGCGTTTTGTACTAACCTTGGGCACTACTTCATGGCCTACATCCGCAACTCTTCTTACAATTTCAAAAGCTTTGCCTTGGGGACAATGCAAATTTTCCAGCAGGTAATATTGTCATGGAGGACGGGCATCGACGTTGACTGACGAGAACTCGAGGCCGTAATGAGTACTTGGCAGGCCCCACTAGCGAGTGACGCCGCAAAGAGTAATCAGCTATCTATTATTTTAGCTTAGTTATATTTCTGCACTTCTCATTTTTGTTTTATTAATGTAATACCGCTAGGGTGGACTCAAATATCCCCATTATCTTGTATTAGACTTATCTTGGATGAATGAAGATTATGAGAGCCTAGGACTGGCCAAGAATTGTTTTCTTGGATTATATTTTTCTTCATCTTCTTCATGGAATGAAACCCTAGAAATCACTATTATGTAACATCCACACACTACTAAGGTGGTGCTTGACCATATGGAAAGGTGTATCCCCACACTAATCTCATCAATGCCTTCGCAATCTCACTTGGTTAAACTTTATTTGCAAGATTATTTTTAGCTAAAAGTAATCTTTGAAACCTTTTAGTTAAATCATACCAGTAAATCAATTCCAATCCAACTCACGTGTATTAATCAAATCATTCAACTGTAGCAGCTCAATCCACAATATCTAAACAATTATATACTTTGGTTCAGCCCAACCCATATTAAGCTGAACCTCGCGATTTTTTTATTTCTCTAAGGTGACATCCGAGCACTTCCAAGGAGACCATCCATCCCAAAACTACGCTCTTGTATTTGAGTTCTAAACTATTAATTAAACTCAATAAATTTTTTTATCAATTTTGATGTAAAATTCAGTTCATTCTTGCAGCTCCTTTCACATAGAAATATATGTCACTCTAAAAGTTTATCTGAATCTACTCTTTATACAGACTCATAGAACCAAAGACACTCCCCGCCCCAAAGACACCATCAGCCCTCATCAAATTGCCCTCATCAGATTCAAGATGTTACATCAACTATATCAAAACACTGAAGATCATGCGAGTTCTTCCTATTTTAGCTTTAAGTAAAGAAGACTTCCTGAAATGTCCCGCAATTTTGGCAGATATGTAACCGCTAAATATGGTTTAGGATTCATCAAACATCAAATAAAATATATGTTTATACTTCTAGTTTAAACTTGCAACAGTTCGTGCTAATTACATTATAGAGAATGGGAACCTTGTATGAGGCCAAAACCTACAACAACACTCAAGCCTTTTTATCCCACTATAGTGGGGGTCGGCTAAAACCTAGCATATGAAAAATCAAAAGCATATTAAGATTACATAGACATCGAGAAATATTATATGAAAGAATGGAAAATTGTCCCACTCTTTTGCAAGTCATGAAGAATATTGTCATATCTACATTAACCAACCAACAATAGCTTTATGGTAATGACAATAGATGTCCAAGATAAATTTCATAAAGCCCTTGTTCCCTTGTACTCCACCTTAATTTATACACTAGCTTACTTGATGGCGATCGCGGCACACATCGGCCTACACGACTATCGAAGCTGTCCATTTTATGTGAATCAACAATTCGAGATTTTGTTATTTTTCTGTATTTTTTATTTCATGTAATTTGAGGGTCATCATGATCAGAGAATCATGATCGTCTAAGTTATGAAAGGTGCACCTAAGACGTTGGGCGCACCAGGCACACCGGGTCTCGCCTCTGCAAGGCAGAGGCGAGCGAGGTTCCCCAGTTCACTGATTTTTTTATTTGAAATCTGATTTTTTAATGTTAGTAATTTTTGGAGTTGTAATATATGCAATTATAGTGTTTTGATATGGTGGTAGATTTATTTTGTGTTTTCTGTATTTAATAAACTATATTATCTTTTTTCCATTGTTGCACCTCACTTGCCTCAGGCGGGCGCCTACGCCTTGCGCTTTTACCAACTTAGTCATCTATAATGGTCATATAGTCTATAAATAGGAATAGAGAGTTCAATTTGAAGACATTGAAAGATTGAGTGAAAGAAGAAATTCCTCTTTCGATCACCAGATGCCGAAGCTGGAAAATCTGAGTGTCGAAGAAGCTTGGAAGTCATCTCCTCCCCATCCCCTCCACACCTCCTAGTCGGCTACCCCTCCTCCGCAATCCTTAGTTAGCCCCCCCCCCCCCCCCCCCCACACACACACACACTAGCCGACCACCACCACCACCTCAAATTCCACTCCAAAATCCCTCCACTACCTCCCTCATCCAATTCCATCCATCTTCGCCGGAAAACAATTCTGGCCACCTACATCAAGCCAACATCACCTCCACAAAACTCCACCAACACCTCTCAAATTCCTTTCATTTCAATTTTCCGGTGATCGCCGGAAAAACACCTTCGAACACCTCCAAGATTCCAACAACACCTCAAAAACTCTTCACCACCAATTAAATTCCTCTCATTTTCTATTTTTCGGTGATCGCCAGAAACCACCTCTGGCCACCACGACCACCTCCGGTGATCCCCTCCGGCCAGCCACCACCCCCTACCACCTTGCCGACTCCCTAGCCAACTTCCCACTACCCCATTAATTGACTACAACCACCTTCCTAAAAACAGGCCCACTATTCCTGCATTTACTCCCACTCACCCATTTCTCCACTACCTCCAATTCCCCTCCCCCTTCTCACGCCCACCCCCACTCCTCATCCAAACCGCCCCCCTCCCCCTCATTCTCCCCAGCAGCCGACAGCCCTTTGTAACCTCCCAGCTCCTACCCACCACGCAAAAATCTGCCCAGGAATCTTAAAAACTGCTGCCAGGTGCTGGAATCACCTCCCAGCGGGCTGTTTTCCTGCATTCACAGCCTCCTAGTATCCAAAACAGCCCTTCAATACCCAGCTAGCTGCTGGAAGAAAGTTTCCAAACAGCGCCTCTTCTCAACCCTCCTGGGAAAACTAGTTTATCCAAATAGGACCGAATCTGGACTGGGATTCCATCCCTCCACCATATCTACTTGGCTACCCTCTCTCCCTTGTTTGCTTCCAACACCTCCAGGACGCTCTTTCTATAACGACCCAAGATTAACACTAATTAAATAATATTCCCGGCATGATATGTTGAGGCTTTAATCCATTTGAAACTTTAATGCAATTGGTGTCTCTGAATTATATAGGGACATGTTGGCCGGTTAAGAGAGATGGTACAGTTTCTTGATAAATCGAGAGCTGCTTTAGTTATTTCCTATGAAGCACCGGTACGGGTATAAGCACCGAATACGAGCACCGGGTACGATTCGTGCTCGGTACGTTGGTACGGGAAAATAAAAAATAAAGCTGCGTGTGCGTTTAAGGTACGACGTAATTAAAATTAACTTATATAAATACACACGCAATATGTCCATGTATATACATGCACGTATACATGTATATGCATGTTCATGTGTCTATATATATGCACATGTATATAATAAAAAATAAAATAATAAAATTTAAATTAAATTCTTTATAGTTTTAACGAAAAAAAGATTCAAATCTGAAGCATTTTTTGTTACTATAATAAACATGCACCGCTAGCTGCATTTATGGGTTACAAAATTTTCTTTTCTAAAAGGCACGCAGAAGTCTTATGTTTATTATAGAAAAGCATACTCCTATCACAATATGCAGAACGATATGTCAAGTCCAAGTGTATCTACAGACTAACGTCATAGGTGTATCCGCCGAGTATCGGATACGTACCGGTACCGGATACGTATCTGGCACGGGTACGTGACCCTCAAGGAAGTGTCAATGCTTCATAAGTTATTACCCGTAAGTCACTCAAAACTCATGTTCCTCGCTCGCAGCTTCCAGGCGATCGATCGATCCACTTCCTCTCCCTCTCTCTTTCTCTCGCGCTATTGAAGGGTTTTGTCTCTTGCTTACTGGTGTCGACGACGGCAAAGCCCTATCCTACGCCTATTGTTGTAGGTTTGGTTGTGGGAATACCGGATTTGTGCCCTAACTGCTTCTACTTTGTTGTAAGTTTCCTTTCTTCCTCTTTCCCCCTTCTTTTCACTTGATGGATGTTGGATTTCAGTATAAAGGAAGTTAGGGTTTCTAAATCTATGCATATTTCCTCTTCTTTACCTTCTGCTGTAAGCACGCATTATGAAGGTTGATTCCTGCTTCCAGCCGGTAAATCATGGCTTTGTTACTTCCTCTTTAATCTTTTTGGCAGTGGCTGAATATGTATACTTTTTCAGAATTCTTATTAGAAGTATAGAACTCCGTTAGAGGTTTATATTATTGGGCTGGCAAATCATGGGATTATATAGAATTTCTGTTGTTGTTGGAAAAATTTGGAGTTCCATGTCTATAGAACTGTATGGGGTTTTTCCTTATTATGGTGGCAGTGAACTTCAAGTTAGCATATGAATGTGTTTTGAGCTTGTGTGCATATTATAATGTGATGTTGGGTTGTCATGTGGAAATAGTTGATGTCAATGGATGATGATTTACACCGATTTTAATGCATTTTATCAGAATTGTTATCGGATTTTATCAAGTTTATCGATTGCGGTTTAGATTTTATTTTAATCAATTTAAGTTCTTTTACCCTAGAAAAACACTTGATAAAAGTTAAATCATCTTAGGAATCATATCGTATTTATTTAAAAGACGCAACTCATTAAATAGTTGCCAAAATTACAGATACTATAGAGGATGGCATCTCTTGATAAGCGCGATGATGAACCTGAGAAAGATAAAAGAAAAAGATAGCCATTGTGAATTTTTACCTCTTTGATTATGCTTAAATTTAAAAAAAATACAGTATTTACCTGCATAGTATTTTTACACTTAGCATATTTTATTGTATGTGCATTCTCATTTAAGTTAAAGAAGTTTGAATAATTTGAAATCACTAACACGAAAAAAGATCGACAAAGACGGCTAACAAAGGTTGGTAAGTAAGCGTTCTAATCTCTGAGGTATTTAAAAATAAGAAACACTCAATCCTATTAAGAAATATAAGATGTAAAACGCATTAAGAAAAAGACATAAGACGAATAAAAAGACAAAGAATGCATCGATGCATAGAAATGTTAGGGGTTAACCCGCGTAGTGGGGTGTGAATCGCCTGCGAAAGAAGAATTGAGTTGAATTAGAATCTTCCAGTCTAGGGGGACCAAAAGGTCGACTGCGTGTGGGACTTCCTAGATTGGAAGTCTATGTCTAACCAGGGGGGCTGAAGGCCTACTGCGTGTGGGATCGTCCTGCATTAGCATAGGAGTTTAAGATGACCCCAGAAAGGGTAGGCCCAAGAATTTGAAAAGATGAACCGGCAACTACCCTTAACAATTCCTTATTGAACAAAATTAAAAAAAGACGAGAATAATAGATACTTTGATTCAGAAGATTGACTTTGAAGGAAGTTAAGGATGAATGAAATTGGAAAAAACGAACAATGAACTTGAATGGATATAAGATAAATGAAAAGAATGCAAAACTGAAGACTCGGAGAAAACAACATGAAGAACCCTAAGAACGAAATAATAGAAAATATAAGGATTTAGAATATTACTGCAATATACAACTTATTGTTGTTGCTAGAAATTATTTGCATAGTATTGTACTTTCTTTTACTGTTCTTTCCATTTTACTGCACTTTATGTAAAATGATTATGCATATTGTTACTCACTTTTCTAGTTTGCTTGTACAGCAGTTAAAAAGGTAAATTACTCACTTAGTCATATTGTTTATGACTAACCTCGTAGTTATCTCAATTTTTTAGGAAGCAAATGTTTCCTCGGACACACCTAAGAATGTAAAGATGACTGAGGAGGAGAAATAGAAGCACAGAGACTATGAGTAAAGATTTTGGGCTAAGCTGACCAAAGTTGTTTTGGATAATAGATATACATATAGATGTAGATAGTAGTTCTGTCATAGTTGTATGATGTATATGTGGATGTTGATATATCCCTGTAATCAAAACTTTTAATGAAATGAAAAAAATTTATATTATGTGTCTTTGTAGGGCGCAATGGCGACAAAGGATCCATATAGCCGACGCCACTATGGTGGGATAAAGGCTTGAGTGTTGTTGTTGTTGTTGTGTCTTTGTACTCACTGTGCATGCTTATGCGATGTGTTGAGATAAACAAATTGGAAATGAGCTTAGATACAGAATTAATTGTGGGGGTCGAAAGGTCCTCATAATAGTTGGAATCAAAGCTAGGTTTTTGATGAGTTCGGTTGCAATGAGTACTTAGCAATTGCACATAATACGAACTTGAGAATAATTTGCATTAGAAGTTGATCAAATCTTATTCATCAGGGACCCATCCAAGTCTATTCAAGTAAGAGGGTCTGAGAAGCTCGAGAAGAGCAGGAAGTGAATAAAGACTCAATGTCTGTCAAGAGCGACAACGTACATCATCCACGACTGCCAGTGGTCGATATTGCTGAAGCACTGAAGATGGTGTTACCGACGATATCTGCAGCAGGTCCAGCTGCCACTCAAGCTGGCCCTGCACCACCTCCTATGGTTCCGCCAATGACTCCTATAGTTCCAGCAGTGCTACCACAGCATTGACAAGCGGACGTGGATCTGAAGCGGTTTCTTGAATTAAAACCACCAACGTTTAAAGGAGGATTATCCCCACTAGAAACGAAAGACTGGATAGTGCAAATAGAAACGATCTTTCAGATAATGGAATGTCAAGAGAACCGAAAAGTAGGACTAGCTGTGTTTTTTCTAGAAGGCGAAATAAAACATTGGTGGGATAATATAATATGAATGAAGTTTGCAGCAAGAGGTGTAACTGCGATCACCTGGAATGAATTGTACAAGAGTCACAACATGGTTTGTACCCACATCAGAGAAGAGATTCTTGCAGGATAAATTCCTGAGGTTAGTTCAAGGAAATAAGTCTGTGATGCAGTATGAAGCAGACTTTTCCAACTTAACGTATTATGTTGTATCAATGGTAGCGACGAAAGTAGATAAGTGAAATTGATTCATGCAAGGACTTCGTGATGATATCCGTATGTATTTGGTCTCTTTGGATATCACCGAGTATGGAAAATTAATGGAGAAGACTCGAATGATCAAAATTGATTTGGAGAAGTCTCAGAAGAGGAAGTAATTCTTGAAAAGAAAGACGTCGGAGACTCCGAGCAAGGAAGTCTCGGAGAAGGCAAGTTAGCCTCAGTGGGAAAAAGAGGAAGTTGTCTCAGTCTACACCGGCGATTAGTAGCAATGTTTAGCAGACGACGACAGTGAAATGTGTGAAGTGTGGAAAGTTACATAAGGGGTAATATCTGGCAGGTATTTGTTTCATCTTCCATCAACCCGAACACCGACGAAACGAGTGCCCGAAGTTTCACCAACTTAAAGAAGGTAGATCAAGGGGACCACCAGTACCCCTACAGCAGAAGTTGTATCAGATGGATGCTGAGTGGTTGGCCTCTACACCATCACCAAAAGGAAAAGCTCCGGAAGAAAGACACATTCAGCCCCGTGCCTTTAACTTGGGACAGCCAGAGACGCAAAAAGATGATACAGGTACACTTCATGCTCAAGAATAATTGCAGTTCTATTTTGATGTTGGTGCAAACCACTACAAATTGTAACACGACTAAGTGACGATTAAATACCCGGATTGGAATTTAATGGTCTTAAGATTAGGGAAGGAAAAGAACTTAACGAATCAAATAAAACAGATAAGTTGAATGTCAAGTAGAGTTTAATGTAGGTAGGTTAATCTGCCTAAAGAGTCACCCCAGGATTGAAATATTGTGAGTGAATGAAAATTTTTTAGGACGGAAATTCCTATAAGAAGGGAATAAATTACATATACTATAGAGGATGACGTCTCGCGATAGGCGCGATGATGAACCTGAGAAAGATAAAGGAAAAAAAAAGATAGCCACAGTGAGTTTTTACCTCTTTGATTATGTTTAGATTTTCAAATATTTTTAGTATTTACATGCATACTCTTTTGTTAAAGGCGTGCCTCAAGCAAGCCTAAGGCACAAGGCTCGCCAGGCTCAAAGGTTTGCGTCTTCGAGCGTGTTTTTTGCGCCTTTAGAACATAAAAGGTGCGTCTGAGTGAGATTTCTTTTTTATTTTTTTTCTTTCAAAATAAAGAAAGAAATAATGCAAGAACTCAATATTTTTTGCATGATTTAGTGTTTGTGAAACATAATCGAGCGTTGAGACTTAGATATGATGCACGTGACCACATTGACTCTATTTAATAAGAGATATAAATAATAGTAACGAATGATTAATTAGTAAAATTGATGGAGAATTTGATCAAGAAAATAAATTGATGTTTGATGTTGATTATTTAAAATGGATGAGGTTGCACCTGCACCTTGGGCCTTGCGCCTAGGCTTCAAGACCCTTTGCGTCTTGGTAGGCCTTGAGCCTTTAATAAATAAGCTTGCATAGTATTTTTACACAGCCTATTTTGTCGTATGTGCATTCTCATTTAAGTGAAAGAAGTTCGAATAATTTGAAATCACTGACACACAAAAAGATCGACTAAGATGGCTAAGAAAAGTTGGTAAATAAGCAATCTTATCTCTGAGGGATTTAAAAATAAGAAATATAAGATCTAAAACGCATTAAGAAAAGAAATAGACATAAGACGAATAAAAAGACACAAAATGCATCGGAAAAGTTAAGGGTTAACCCGCGTAGGGGGGTGAATTGTCTACGAAAGAAGAGTTAAGTTATAATATTCCAGTCTACGGGGGACAGAAGGCATGTTGTGTGTGGGATTGTCCTATATTGGAAGTCTATATATAACCAGGGGCCAAAAGGCCTATTGCGTGTGGAATCATCATGTGTTAGCATAGGAGTTTAAGATGACTCGGAAGGGGTAGGCCCGAGAATTTGAAAAGATGAATCGAGAGCTGCCCTTAACATATCCTGATTGAACGAAATTAAAGAAAGACAGGAAAGATAGATGCACTAATTTAGAAGGTTGACTTTGATAGAAGACCAGGATGGATGAAATTGGATAAAACGAACAATGAACTTGAATGAATATAAGAATAAACGAAAAGAACGCAAAACAAAAGACTGAAAAAAGAACTTGAAGAATCCTAAGAAAAATAACAGAATATACAAGTATTTAAAATATTACTGCAATATACAACTTATTGTTGCTAAGAAATTATTTGCATATTATTGTCTTTTCCTTTACTGTTCTTTCCTTTTACTGCACTTTATGTAAAATGATATGAATATTCTTACTCACTTTTTTTGTTTGTTTTTACAGCAGTTAAAGAGATAAAGTATTAACTTAGTCATATTGTATATGACTATCCCCGTAGTTGTCTCAATTTTTTAGGAAGCAGGCGTTTCCTCGGACACACCTAAGAAGGTAAAGATGATTGAGGAGAAGAGAAAGACGCACAGAGACTGAGTGCATATTTTGGGCCAAGCTGACCATAGCTGTTTTGTATAGATATACATATAGATGTAGAAAGTAGTTATGTCATAGTTGTATGATGTGTATCTGGATGTTGATATATCCCTGTAATCAAAGTTTTTAATGAAATGAAAAAATTTATTATACGTTATACTTTATACTCATTCTGCATGTTTCTGCGATGTGATGAGATGAACGAATTGAAAATGAGCTTAGATACAGAATTAATTGTGGGGGACAAAAGTTCCTCACACTTTCCACCCCCACCAAAGCCCCATTACTACATTTCAGCCGGCTGTCAGCCTCCTTCAGTCCCTCCACAACCTCTTGCCAGTCTCAGGACACCCTAAAATAGCCACCTCAGATCTTCCCAGCATATGTTATCACAGATTCAATCCCACGACAATCCTCCCAAAAAGTCCTATGGATAATCATCGAGCCCCTACCTCTCAATTGTGTAAGCTTTTCCAATTGGGGTCATTTATTGTGTTGAGTGTCAATTTTTTACTTAAGGTGGATATTAGTTTGTAATCGTTGTTTCCAAATTTTAAAGTGTTGCTCGTCTTCATTTGCTTAGTCATTTAATTTCAAGTTCTCTTACATTTATATGATATCATGTATTCTCTTGTTTGCTACGCGTTAACTATTGTGTACCTTTTATTTTAATTTATAAAACAAATTATTATTGCAAGTTAAAAGTCGTCAGAATCATATTGTTACATGTAGTACACTCATTATTTCCCCGTCATTTAGGATCGTCCTACGTCAAATTGGTATCAGAGCCCAGGTTTGGGCTTAGTTTAGAATACGTGAGACTATAACTTATATTTTTCACCCGTGTCATATCATAGTAGGAATTGCAACTCTAATCCTCTATTTGAGGAACTGAAGTCCACCCATGTTCAAGCTCATAGAGTTCCATCGGGAAGATCCTCATACTATTATGATTATACTCATCCCTGACCCGTCACTCATAGAGGTTGTATTGACCCTTCGACACGACACGATTATCGTAGGAAGAGTTACTACGATGAACGTCATTTTGAAGATAGGCTTGAATATAGATTCTGGAGAGTCGCCCCACAGTTTGATGGTTTGTCAAGTCACGAGGTCTTTATCTCGATCACTTTGAGTTATTCGGTAAGCGTCGCGTCAGATTTGTGAATCTTAGGTTGTTAGGTCAGGCAAGACATTATTGGGATAACATTGTGCGGACCCTTAAGCGAGGTCATATTCGCCTCATCACTAGTTTGGTGGAGATGAAGCGAAGGTTGTGACTTAGGTATTTGTCAACATCATATAGGAGTCGTCTCCTCGAGCAAGTATTTTCCCTCCAACAAGATTTCATGTCTGTTGTTGAGTATAGAGCTTATTTTGACAAGTTAGCAGTGAGGAGCGACATTCATGATGAGCCAATCGCAGCCGCGGCAAGATTCTGTTTCGTACTTCGATCAGCAATCTGCGTCGCACGGTATGGTCATCAGTTAGATTTTGTTGAGCAGACATTTTAGCTTGCCCTCCACTACGAGTAGTTCTGTGAATCCGCTAGAGATAGTCGATTATACTCACACCATAACTGGCCCATCACGAGGAGTCCTCCCCAGTCAGACTCTACCATCATACCTAACTGTGTCCCCATTGACACAAAAGACAAGACACCTATTATAGATTTCTCCAGTGAGGATCAATGTTAGATGAGTGGACTATCACTTGAGTCTGACCCAAATTATATGGCTCTGATATAAATTGATCCTATAGTGGTATGTCATTCTACCCCCTGCACAAGCCTAGTTATTGATTCAATCATAGGTTTACCTTCAAGTCTAAACTCCTCAGAGTCTCTCCATATTATTATGTTGAGCCATCTTCGAAGTAAAGTCGGGAACCTAGTATTGACCATGTATTGGTTGCTTCATTTGTCACTGAAGACACTTGCGCTATACCGAGACCCCGTTTCAGTACTTATCGCATCTGCGATGATTTTTATTTACCCCTCCTGGCGAGCCACTTGATGAGTTTTCCCTTTGTGGAAACATTCAATACATCATAGAGTGTTATCTCAGTGTCAATGTCTCGCGCAGTCTCATGGATGTTTATCACAGACTCGACGAGTATTACTACCCACTTCCTAATGAACTCCTAATAAGTCAGTAGAGAGTGAGAATGCTCTCAATGGTCAGGATATCATTAGTGCTGACCTATGTTGTTAAAGGTGCGCCTAAGGCTCCAGGCTCAGAGGCTTGCGCCTTCATACCTCTTTTTTGCGCCTTTGGATCATAAATGTCGCGCCTGGGTGCGATTTCTGTTGCAAACCTTTTTTCCAAAAGAAAAAAAGTAATGTAAGAACTCAATAATTTTTGCATGATTGAATGTTTGTGAAACATAATCGAGTGTTAAGACTTAAATATGATGCAAGTGACCACATTAATTCTATTTTTTAAGAGATATAAATGATAGTAATGAATGATTAATGAGTAGAATAGATGGAAAATCTGATCAAGAAGATGAACTGATGTTTGATGCTTATTTTTTAAAAAGAATGTGGTTGTGGCTTGCCTTCGTCAGGCGCGCGTCTGCGCCTTGAACCGTGCGCCTAGGCTCCAAGGCCCTTTTACGTCTTAGTGCGCCTTGCGCCTTTAATAACTAAGGTGCTGACACTACGGGTTATTATTTAGATGATCATTACGCATGCGATGAGTTTTTTTACACCAAACCAACTGAACCTACTGACCACGTGCCCCTCTGGAATGAAACCTGGAGGGTTGTAGAGCCTTTGCATAGGAGATCCGTTGAGTCTAGCGACCGTAATTCATCGTCATTGTCTAGCATGCATGAGGTTGTCCGACATGTGATTACTTGCAATAATGATATTTATAAATTTTATGTTAATCACAGGAGATTGAAAAGATTCAAATAAGAACAATAGTTGATCCGTATATGTGTTGAGAGGTTCCTCAGGGGAACGGCTCGAAAATTAAATGTTAAATGAATTGGTCTTTACAAAGTTATCAAAAAAATTGGAACAAATGCTTATAAACAAGATATTCCGCAGAGTATGAGAATTTCACATGTATTCAACATAGAAGATTTGACTTCATTCTTCAATCAACATAACTACATGTACCCTTCGCCCCCTGCCACTTCAGCTCCTCAGCCCCAGCTTTCTCCTACTACTTCACTATAGCCCCAGTCATTGCTTAATACTTCACTACAGCCCCATCTTTTACCTGCTACCTCAGTACAACCCCAGGCTTCACCTAGCGCCTGCTACATAAGTACAGCCCCAGGCTTCGCCTGCTATCTCAATACAGCCCCAAGCTTCGCCTACAAACTACAACTCCAGTCTTCGGCACTGATTGATGATCCGGCTTCTTCCACAGTAGTACCACATTCTCAGACACAGGCATCATCTCAGCTTCTTTCACAGCAGTACCATACAGTCCTCGACATCGACGATAGCAGCAGTACCATTGTCAGTACCTTCTTCAACATTGATGTCCACAACTCTGACTCCGATGAAGCACCACCACCTTCACCACCGTCATCAGCTTCAACAATACCATCCATGGTTCCATCATCAGCACCAGCTTCAGCGACATCGTCTCCAGCCTCTGCAGCAGTTGTACCCTAGAGCCCAGTCCATGAGTTTAGGACACCATCAGAGCTAGAGAGATTCACCTTGCCTTCAGACGAGAGCATGATCATCTTCATTCACGTAGATGAATGATTTCAATGCGTGGGAATTGATGGAGATCGCGACACACATCGTCCTACACGAAGATCGGAGCCGTCCATTATATGCGGATCGACGATCCGAGATTTTTTTTTTCTTGATTTTTATTTCATGTATTTTGAGGGCCGTCATGATCGGAGAATCATGACCGTCCATGATGGCCCCGTAGTCTATAAGTAGGGATAGATGATTCAATTTGAAAGAATTTAAAGTTTGAGTGAAGAAATCCTCTTTTTGATCACTCAGTGCTGAAACCGAAAAATCTTTGTGTCGAAGCTTGGAAGTTATCTCCTCCCATCCCCTCCACACCTCCTAGCCGGCCGCCCTTCCTAAATCTTCCTCGGTTAGCCCCATTCCTCCCCACCTCCACTAGCCGGTCATCACCACTACCTCAAACTCTCCTCCAAAATCCCTCCACCAACTGCCCCAACCTATTTCATCCATCTTCAATTTTCTGGCGATCGCCGGAAAACATTTCCAACCACCTACGTCAAGCCACTATCACCTCCACAAAACTCCTCCACAAACACCTCTCAAATTCCTTTTATTTCAGTTTTCCGGTGATCGCCAAAAAACACCTCCGGCCACCTCCGTGAGGCCTCCACCAGCTCCTCAAAACCCCTCCACCACCAATTAAATTCCTCGCAATTTCCGTATTCCGGAGATCACCGGAAACCACCTCCGGCCAGCCACCATTACCCCCCTACCACCTTGCCCACTCCCTAGCCAACTTCCCAATACCCCATTAATCCACTACAACCATCTTCCTAAAAATAGGCCCACTACTTCTACATTTACCCCCACTCTCCCATTTCTCCACTACCTCCAATCCCCCCCTTTCTCCACTACCTCCAATCCCCCCCCCCCATTTCTCACGCCCACACCCACTCCTCATCCAAATCGACGCTCCCCCCACCCCGCCTCTTTCTCCCCAACAATCGGCAGCCCATTGCAACCTCCCAACTTATGCCCACCACCCAAATATCTGTCCAGGAATCTTCAAAACTGTTGTCAGGTGCTGGAACATCACCTCCCAACCGGCGGTTTTCCAGCATTCAGAGCTTCCTTGTCTCCAAAACAACCCTCCAGAATACCAAGCTAGCTGCTGGAAGAGAGTTTCCAAGCAGCGCCTCTACTTACCCCTCCCGGGAAAACTAGTTTTTCCGCACAGGGCAGAATCTGGGCTGGGGTTCCAGCCCTCCACCACATCTACCTAGCCACCCTCTCCCTTGTTTGTTGCCAACACCTCTAGGACCCTCTCTTCACTCCCACCAAAGCCCCATACTACTTCCAGACGGTTGTCAGCCTCCTTCAGTCCCTCCACAACCTCCTTCCAGTCTATGGACACCCAAAAACAGCCACCTCAGATCTTCCCAGCAGTTGTTATCACAGATCCAATCCCACGGCAGTACTCCCAAAAAAGTCCTTCGAATAATCATCCATCCCCCTACCTCTTAATTGTGAGCTTTTTCAGTTTGAGTCATTTATTATGTGTTGAATTTGTGTGTCAATTTTCTCCTTGAGGTAGATATTAGTTTGTAATCGTTGTTCCCAAACTTTGAACTATCGTACATTTTCATTTGCTTAGTCATTTGATTTCAAGCTCTATTACATTTATACGACAACATGTGTTCCCTTGTTTGCTAGAATTTAACTATTGTGGTGTATCTTTATTTTGACTTATAAAACAAATTATTATTGCAAGTTACAAGTCGTCGGAAACATATTGTTACATGTAGTCATCACCAATTATTTCCCCATCATTTAGGACAATCCTGTGTCACTATTCATGTGATTAAGATGGTATAAGCTCTACCCTTGGTGACAATTCGAGAAGGTTCCTTATTTGATATGAAGACTCAATTGTTTGATATAACTATCATAGTGCCAAGTCACTAGAATAAAACAAATATGAGATCGAGTGTGGTAGTACTTCGATGGTGGTTTTTCCTCATCGTTGTCAGATGCCTTTTCCTTCTTTGACCGTGAACCCCCTTTTTCACCGTCTTTCTTCATGTACATTTGGAAAGTGTTCCTTCTTTCGAGGTTCCTCATGAATCGCTTGAAACCATGGACAAAGAGGCTCTCCTGGCGATCATCTTCATCATCATCTTATTCCTTTGCAGACACTAGGGCCAAAGAATTCTTTTTCAGCTCCCGATGGTATTCCTTAGTTTGAATCTTTAGTTCGATCTCATCGATTTTCAAGTTCCCAATGAGGCTCTCTATCTCGAGCCGGCTCAGATCGTGAGATTTAGCGATGGCCGTGACCTATGGGTTGAATCTTGGAGCGAGAGATCTAAGTATCTTCCCCACCAAGTATACATTGGAGAAGGACTTTCCAAGAGACTTTGAGGCATTCGCAATTTTTGTGAACCTCGTATACGCCGCATCAACTTCCTCGTCGATCTCCGTGCAGAATTGTTCATATTCCGACTCAAACCAGAATAGCTTTGAATTTTTGACCTGCGATATACCTTCATGAGCTAATTCCAATAAATGTCATATATCATAAGCAGTTTCAGATTCACATGTATGATTGAATTCAGTTTTACCTAGTGCACAAAAAAAAAAGAATTCATGGTTTTAGTATTATTTGTACATTTTCTTTTATCAATATCATACCACATCTCTTGGCTTTTCTCCAATTTATTCACCAACTCTAATAGATGGTGGAGTGTATTGTCGTTCTACCATAGCCCAAATATCAAAATCTAGAGTCATTAAAAATCATCTCATCCTAATCCTCCAATAACTATAATCGGAACCGGTAAATAATGGAGGACGACTAATCTCTTGCCCTCGTTGAAAGAGAAATCCTGACACGCCATTACTCGAGGTGATTAAACCTTTTTGGAGTAACCTCCCTCCGATACCACTTGTTGGATCGTATAAAGCCCTTAAAGGGGCGTGAATAAGGGATTAATGATTTTTAATAAAATCTTTTTTGATAATTAAAACTTTGCTAAACGATACGTAGTAAGTGCTATGATATTTTTCTAGCAATCTCGAAGGAAATTTCACTTAGGACCTAGGTTCAAGTTAGATTCCTTGTTGAAGTCCCCCTATAAATGAATGAAAGTTAAAGGAAATTTTCCATGTAAATGAAAGGGGAAGTTGTGACAGTTGAGTTTTTCAGTACTTCAGCAGAAGAAAGATAATTTCATTACAAGTTGGGATAATGTATTCACAGTGATGTACTTCTGGCATGAGTTAGAAAAAAGAAAACAAATTGTTACGTTTAATATAGAAAATTCGAAAATTTTGGATAATTAAAAAAACTTGTATTTCCTATTCCATCAGTAAATGAGACTCGTTGTTATGGGCCTACTCGGATGGTGGTGGAGGATATTATGGAGCCCTTGACCGCGGCTGCCTATGCGGGGTTGCTCATTGGAGGAGAGAGCCACCAATAATCTCACACAATATAAAGGAATTAGATTACTTCTTGCTTGTCCCATACAACCATACACATGCCTTTATATAGGCTTACAACACATACAAAGACAAATAATGATAATGATACCTGTTGGAATAGCCCATATAGAGGGCCCGTATTTGGGCCCATGTATTCTTCCCCTCTTTAGTCCCACATCTTGTATAGGAATATCTCTCTCCTCTTCTCTCTTATATATTTGTACTCACTCTCTATATTTTGTGAATAAGATAAGACATACAAACTTTTGCTCTTCTCTATATGGTACCAGAGCTAAACGATCTCGCCTGTCTCTGACCGCAGACCTCCCCGCCTTCCGTGCGGTCTCCTCTTTTTCAGACCGCAGCCCGCCCTCCTGCGTGCTCTCTCCGTTTTTTGCTCCTCCTCCTAATCGCTTTTATAGGCTTCTCAAACCTGTCAAGTGGGCCCCTCCTCCGATCGGTCTCTCCTCCGCAGCGAGCTCCTCCGCCGATCTCACAGCAGCGATCACCTCTCTCAGCAGCGGTCTCCTCCTCCCTCTGCTCAATCACTTCACAACAGCGACCTCCTGCGAGCTCAGCCATGCGAGCTCTCCAGTCCAGCGACCTCCTGCGAGCTCTGTCTTCAGTCCAGCGAGCTCTGCCTCCAGTCCAGCCCATCTCCTTCTCGCAGCTCATCTCCTCGGTCTCTACAGCCCAGCGAGCTCTGTCTTCAGTCCAGCGAGCTCCCTCTGCAAGCTCCCTCTGCCGAACTTCTAGCAGCGATCGTGTCCCTCTACCCGCCTTGCCGACCTCGCAGCGATTGCAGCGATCTCCTTCTCCTTGCTTGCGGTCTGTCTCTCAAGACCAGCGGCCTCCTGCACCAGCGGCCTCCTCCTGCGATCTCACGCGAGCTCCCTACAGCGGCCTCCTTCCGCGTTCTCGTGCGAGCTCTCAAGCGGCGTTCTCGTGCGAGCTCTCAAGAAGCTTTCTCGCAGCGGACAGATCCTGCGGCCTCTCCCTGCGGCCTCTCCCTGCGGCCTCTCCCTGCCGGTCTCCTCTTGCTCCCTCTGCGGTTTGCGCTCTCTGCCGAGCTATCTCCTACTCGCCTTCAGTCGGTCTCCCCTCTATCAAGCGAGCTCTCCTGCTCGCCGCTCCCTTTGCGGTCTACTCCTGCACGCAGATCGTGCGGCCTCCAGCGGTCTGCCAGCAGCCTCCCAGCGGCTCTCTGCCGAGTTCCTATCCAGCGGCTTCCTCTCCAGCGACCTGTCTTCTGCAGCAGTCCGCATGGCTCCTGCTCGTTGAGAACATTCAGGGCCTCCGGGAATGGGTCGCGGTGGTCGGCCACGTCCTAAATGTTCCTTCTGTCGTAGGGATTGGACACCTTGCGACGACTTGCTATCGCAAACATGGTCTGCCTTCCCGTCCTCTTGATTCTATTGATGTCAACAGTCATCCTGCCACTCATGTTGATCTTGAAGAAGTCCGCCTCCAGCTCCAACAACTCTACGACACACTCAACCGCCCACCTGCCTTTGTTGCCTCCATCTCCAATGAAGATATTGTATGTCTCTCCACTAGTCCACGCTGGATAGTGGATTCAGATGCTACTCACCATATCACCTCGCTAAAACCACATCAATACTTGGATTCTCCGCATCCAAAGTATAACACAGTAGCCAATGGCGACACCGTTCCTGTCTCCGGTTCTGCTGATATCCTCCTCAATTCCTCCCTCCCTCTCCGCTCGGCTCTTCATGTCCCGGGCTCCCCGTTCAATTTACTTTCCGTTAGTCGCCTCACTGCCGATTTAGACTGCTCAGTAACATTCACCCCTTCTTCTTTTCTGATACAGGATCGACGGACGCAGAGTATAATTGGTAAAGGACGACTGCAAAACGGGTTCTACCTTCTTGATGTTTCTCCCACTATCCTGTCTTCAGTCTCCTCCGTTGAATGGCATCAACGTCTTGGGCATGCGCCTCTTCCTGTCCTTCAGAAGGATCTTCCAGATATCTCTCTTCTTGCTTTTAAGTGTGACTCTTGTATTTTGGGCAAACAGTCGCGTTCTTCGTTTCCCGCACATTGTACTCGGAGCTCTGCTCCTTTTGATCTATTACATTCTGATATATGGGGACCCTATAAAATTACTAGTATTTCTGGGTTTCGATATTTTCTTACGTTTATTGATGACTATTCATGAGTTACTTGGTTATACTTGCTTCGCGATCGCTCGGAGCTTCTTCGCGTCTTTCGGGCGTTTATCCTTGAAACTCGCACACAATTCTCCACCACCATCAAAACTCTACGAACCGATAATGCTCGTGAATACACAGGCAACGAGTTTGCAAATTTATGCTCTGAATTCGGAATTATCCATCAGACTTCATGTACCTACACCCCACAGCAAAATGGTGTGGCTGAACGGAAGAACCGACACTTACTTGATGTTGCCCGCTCTCTCATGCTTCACATGAACGTTCCCAAAGCCTATTGGAACTTTGCGGTCTCCACAGCCTGCTTTCTTATTAACCGTCTTCCATCCTCTGTCCTCAACAATGTCACTCCTTTCAGTCTCCTCTTTCCTTATACTCCGGCCTTTCCCTCACACCTCGAATCTTTGGGTGTACGTGCTACGTTCATATTCTGGGACCGTCTAAGGACAAGCTGGATCCCAGGGCGGCCAAGCAAATTTTCGTTGGCTACTCACGTACACAGAAGGGCTACGTCTGTTATTCTCCTACTACTCGCAAAGTCTCAGTGTCGTCGGATGTTACCTTCCGGGAGGATCAGCCATTCTTCAAAGCTCCAGTACCCACACCTACGCCAATACCTACCCCACTGCCTGTCCTCCGCCCTATCATTCCCGTTCACACACCGGCTCCTCCTTCCCTGAGTTCTGCTCCTGCCCCCACCAAGCCACCTCTCATCCATGTCTACTCTCGTCGCACTCGAACTCCCGTTGCCCCTACGCAGTCGGCCTCTACCTCGGGTACTCCGCGCCCGGCAAATCCGGTAACAGATTCCACCGCTCATCCTATGGCGAACTATGTCTCCCTACATCGTCTCTCTCCTCCTCTTAAAATTCTTGCTACTTCATTATCCTCCGTTTCTATTCCTAACTCTGTGCAGGAGGCTCTGCAACATCCTGGCTGGCGTGCCGCTATGGAGGAGGAAATGGCCGCTCTCTGGGCCAACCAGACATGGACTCTGGTACCCCGCCCTCCGGGTCAGAAACCGGTTGGCTGCAAATGGGTCTATGTCATCAAAGATGCTCCTGATGGAACGATTGACCGGCTAAAAGCTCGATTGGTCGCTCGTGGCTACACCCAACAACAAGGCATTGACTATGAAGAGACTTTTCCTCCCGTGGCCAAACTAAACACGGTTCGTGTGCTTATCTCTGTAGCTGTACACCGTCAATGGCCCTTACTACAACTGGATGTGAAAAACGCCTTTCTGAACGACGATCTCAACGAAACTGTTTACATGGAGCAACCTCCTGGGTTTGAGACCACGGGGGAGTCTATGGTCTGTCATCTTGTAAAATCATTGTATGGTCTCAAACAGTCCCCTCGGAATTGGTTTGACAAGTTCAGCATGGCTCTTCAAGAAATTGGCTTTACTCGGAGCTCGGCAGAATTCTCGCTGTTCACTCGCCATCGGTCCACGGGAACTGTTCTTCTGCTGGTTTACGTGGACGACATCATAATCACTGGAGATGACTCAAAAGGAATACAGGCGGTCAAACAACATCTTAGCTCTGTATTTCAAACAAAAGATCTGGGGCACCTTCACTACTTCCTAGGTCTGGAGATTGCCAGACGACCGGATGGACTTGTCCTTTCTCAGCGCAAATACTGCCTCGATCCTCTTCAGGATGTGGGCTACTCTGGCTGCAAACCAATTAACACTCCAATGGATGTAAATCACAAAATCTGTGCTCAGTCCTCTGACTCTGATCTCCTGTTACCAAATCCGGAATATTATCGCCGCCTGGTTGGAAAATTAATCTACCTAACGGTAACAAGACCAGACATCTCCTTCGCTGTTGGTATTGTCAGTCGGTATATGCAAGCCCCTCGGAGATCTCACCTTCAGGCCGTCGAATGGATTCTTCGGTATCTCAAAACAGCTCCTGGTCAGGGACTGGTTTATAAAACATCATCGTCAACTCCAAGATTGGTGGCATACTCTGATGCTGACTATGCTGGGTCCCTGGACGATCGACGGTCAACAAGTGGGTTTTGCACATACTTTGGAGGACACCTGATTACCTGGCGAAGTAAGAAGCAAGCTGTTGTTGCAAGATCATCAGCTGAAGCAGAATACCGGGCAATGACATATGTGGTCTCTGAACTCACATGGCTTGAGAGCCTCCTGACCGACCTTGGTGTAAAACTTCCTTCACCAACTCTCCTCTTGTGTGATAGTCAAGCTGCTATACACATTGCCAAGAACCCAGTCTTCCACGAAAGAACAAAGCACATTGAAGTAGATTGTCATTTCATCCGGGAGAAAGTTCAAATGAAGAAGCTAGAGTTAAAGCATGTTCCGGGTATAGAACAAGTGGCGGATGTCCTCACAAAGGCCCTATCCAGTACTTTCTTCTATCAATGCTTGTCCAAGCTTGGATCCTACGACTTGTACGCTCCAGCTTGCGGGGGAGTGTTGGAATAGCCCATATAGAGGGCCAGTATTTGGGCCTATGTATTCTTCCCCTCTTTAGTCCCACATCATGTATAGGAATATCTCTCTCCTCTTCTCTCCTATATATTTGTACTCACTCTCTATATTTTGTGAATAAGATAAGACATACAAGCTTTTGCTCTTCTCTACAATACCTATTACTAGGCCCGGTGCTCGAGGACATCCACATAATGATAACATTCATATAATGATGACACCTACATAAAGGAGATAATCCTAATTAACTAGATAAACGGGTACGCAACCCATAACATCTCACCCGTCGTTGAAAATGAGCTTGACCTCAAGCTCAAGAGGACGCACAATGGTGTGAACGTCATCCGACACTCTCGTCGGATTCCTCGGCGTGCAGGTAAAAATGCTTTTTGCACTTGTGTCCGAGAGTGTACTGCTCATCGCAGTTAAAACATAACCCATGGGGGCATCGTTCCAACATCTCGGCCCGAGATAATTGGCGGACCGGTGGGGCTGGAGGACCCTCGAGACGGCCCTGCTGAATGTTGTTGTTGGGGAGCAGGTATGCCTCTTGTGTTAGCTGGAGGCGACGGTCGCAAAGCCAGGCCAGACTCATAGCAGTCACTAAATCTGGAGGGGCCTCAAATTCGACATCCATTCGTAGGCGGTCGCGGAGTCCCGCAGTGAAAATGGTGATTTGCATTTCCGGGGTAAGGGTAACATGCGCCAAAAGAAGCTTAAATTGTTCGAGGTACTCGTCCACGAACCCCGTTTGTCGTAAAGACGTGAGTTCGCCGAGGGGGTTGCTGCGGATAGGAGGACCGAAACGCAAGTTGCAGTACCGTTTGAAGTCCTCCCACATCAGGTTCGGCTGGTCTGTGAGGAGACGAGAAGCCCACAATAGAGCTGAGTCAAGCATCTGGAAGGATGCTAGGTGAAGGCGCTCTGCTAGCGGAGTTTGTTGGTGGCCGAAAAATTGCTCGCATCTAGTGAGCCAGCCCAATGGATCAGTTTTCCCGCCGTAGGTTGGGAAATCCAACCTGGTATAGCGTGGTATAATAGCCTCTTTCGGGCGGATGAAAGTCGGCGGCTCGTGGCGGATAAGTGGCGGTAGTGGTGCCTGGTTGTTGTTGGCGTGATCCGTAGGCGGTGTAGTAACAACAGGAATGACGGCGGTCAGTTCATTTAGCTTGATGGTGATGGCGGACATGTCATCCTGATGACGTGTTTCGGCTTCCCAAAGGCGGGCCTCTATGGATGTCATGAATCCTTGGAGAGCCGTCATGAAATCTTGTGTGTCGCCCATATGGCGGCTTGAAAATAGCACGAGAGATGGAGCGGGTGACTAGACGACTTGATTCCTCTGACGATGCTGGCTGGGAGTTGCGGCGAGAGCCGCGTCGTCGCCCAATGGTGACACAAATATATATGCTCCAAGCCTTCGCTCTCCCTTGCCTCGGAGGCATCGGAATAAATGAAGTCCAAAATAGTGGCACGAGACGGGCGAAATGAGATGGTGAGGGGGGCTTGATGTGAGTAGGCAGTCGGATATAGGAAGTATAAATAAAATAAAAAGAAAATATGTGGCTGGCGGTTTGGTGGGCTCGAGAAAGGAATGCGGGGTTAAATATAGGACTAGGTGGCTCAAGGCTGTGGAAAATAAAAACCGCGTGTTGTGGCTTGGGGCTCCAGAAGATCGATCAGCGTGCGTTGGGTTCGATGGGAGAATGGATCGACAGAAGCTAGCGTCTGGCAGGGGGCTCGATGAAAAAAACAGCAGGCGGCTGGGAGGAACAAGTTGCGTGTCGCGGGAGAGGCGTGGGCTCGACGGAGGCTGGCGACTCTAGAAGAGAAACCGACGCAGAAATGAAACAGGGTTGCGGTTTCTGGCGTCGAGGGACTACGTCGAGGGCGCTGGAGGATTCGATCGGAGGTGAGTTGGTGGAGTGACGACGACGGGTGCTGGGAAATGCGAAGATGTTGAGGTAGTGGCTTGATGGGTGTCTATGAAGAAGCGAGAAAGACTCGTCGGGCCGGACGAAGCAGCGACAACAATGCGTGAAGTTGTGGCCTATTTGGATGTCGATGCTTGTTGTGGGGGAGGGGCTTGCTGGAGACTTTGACAGAAGTGTTGGCGTGCGTCGGAGGAAGAGGACCGATAGCTCTGATACCAAATTTGTTATGGGCCTACTCGGAGCGGTGGCCGGAGTAGTGGACGGAACTGGAGATGACGGTGGTGGAGGATACTATGGAGCCCTTAACCGCGGCTGCCTATGCGGGGTTGCTCGTTGGAGGAGAGAGACACCAATAATCTCACACAATAGAAAGGAATTAGATTACTTCTTGTTTGTCCCATACAACCATACACATGCCTTTATATAGGCTTACAACACATACAAAGACAAATAATGATAATGATACATATTACTAGGCCCGGTGCTCGAGGACACCCACATAATGATAACATCCATATAATGATGACACCTACATAAAGGAGATAATCCTAATTAACTAGACAAACGGGTACGCAACCCATAACACTCGCCTTTCTAAATCTCGTGCTATCTGAATACTATATCAGGTGCATGCATAGTGCCAGTTATATCTTCCATGTGGCTATGTCATATTAAATCTCAAAGAACAATAAAAAAGAAAAAAATCATTCAAATAAACATGTTTGAATAACGTTAATAGCAGTAGCATACTGTACTATTATAGTAATAACCAGACCAAACAGCTAAATTGGATGTGCCATAACTTCACAAATGAACGAGACTGGAACCCATCCCATGCCAACAAACAAAATATTCTTTGAGCAGGTGTTTGCAAATTAGGTTAAAATGAAAGTTCATTTCCATTTTGTCCTGTGTAGGGTCGCCAGTTGAGTCGATGAAACTTCCTTACAACAGGGATGAATGAAAAGGATAAAGACTCTATTCATGGCAATCAACCATCACAATTGACTATGGAAAGACTGGATTCACACAATAAGACGTACTTGCCTTATTATCGTCCACATCATTGTCCTTGTTTTCACCTTCAGCCTTCTCAGAATCTGATAATGTTTTCTCTAATCGTTCCTCAAAATCTTCTAGCAACTGCTGCCATGTACATCAGATAATTCAACATATATTACTTAAAGATATAGGAAGAAAATAGGAGAAACGGCAGCAAGGAAAATGCAGTATGCAAAACAAATATTAAAAAGGGATATTGATGTCCAAGCTCAGTATTAGTATATCTTAGTCTACAACTTATAAACAGCATTAATAAAAATCAAACTATTCATTATTTTCTCACCAAGTACAAAGTTTTGGTTTAAACTGAATCAAACATTCTATGGTGTTTGTGTGTGTGTGTCACTTGCATTTATGTACCATACGTCCATACCTACTTTTAATATAAAAGAGAACTACATCTCTTAACCATCAACAAGCATTATTTCTCCTATTACTGTCTTCATGATATCAGAGCCTTTAGTACAAAAAAAATTCAGTTCCAAACCCGAGCTCCACCACCACACCTTCCCCATCCCAACCTAATCCCTAGCCTTCCAAAACCGCACACCCACTGGCTTGCACAAAAACCTTCCAGTCATGTCGTCTGTGCGGTCGGTGTTGTGACTGGAGGGCTCGCCTGATGAGCCTCTGGCCGGTCTCTGATCCCCCTCATTTTTTCGAAAAAAATTCACTTTACCCCCATCCATAATATACTAGGAGAATATGTCGATTCATGGGTTGGATCTTCCCAGATTTCAAATCTAGGTTTTAGCCATTTTGGAGAAAATGGTTCATATTCCTAAACGCCTCCTCTTTTGACTTCACCCATTTGGGACATTATTCAAGGGTCTACTGCAGTATTAGTGGTGGTTTTCTCTTCTTATTCAGACGACAGCGGTCTAACAACATTCGGTGACCAACGACCATTTTTTCGCCGCAACAAGAACTAACTCATCTCCGTTCTCTGTGGTTTTTATGCTCTCTGATGTTGAGTGTCACATTTAGCCATGTCGAATGTTGTGCTTCCCATGACTCGGACAATCCCGCTTAAACAACGTGGTTGGTGTCGATCATATTATCCCTCAAATTACCACGATACATTTTGATGATATGAATTATTTAGTGTGGTCTCACTCCATTACATTGGTGCTTAAGTCTCCAAGATTGTTTGGCTATGTGACTGATACCACCAAGGAACTGACAAAGAATGCCTAGAGTTGGCTACAATTGGGGTTTGAGAACTCATTGGTCATGTCATGGCTAACAAATCTATGCAAGAATTTGTTGTACGGAATTATTTGTTTTTGGATACGGTCGCAGATATTTAGAAAAGACAGTCTACGTACTCGCACAAAGGCAATGCGACCCAGACTTTTCAATCATGGATAAAGATTTTTCTCCTTCAACAAGGAGACAGACACCCCTTTGTTTACTACTTGGATTTCGCTCGGCTGTACCAGGAGTACGATCATTTTGACTTCCTTCCTCACGTATGTAGATTATTCTCATGGCCCGTAAAACTGCAATTGGGTTTTCGAGTTTCTACATTGGCTCCGTAGGGATTTCGATCATATTATGGTCCAAATACTTTGTCGTACACGTCCCCACCATGACTGAGGCATATAGCCCTCGGTTGCAGTTCCTAAAGGTTCTGCATTGCTTGCTACCTCTACAGAGTTCAGGGCCTAGTCCCAGCTCATGATTTCAAGTCAAAGCCCAGGGACAAAGACCACATGGCGTGTGATTATAGTAGAAAGGGTCGACATACTCGGGATACATGTTACAAGTTGCATGGGTTTCCTCAATTAAGAGGGGAAACCGTCCCAAGAGGAGGTCGGGGTCTTCGTAGATTTCAAGGGAGGCAAGTTTCAGTTTCACTACGCTCATCTCATTTGACTGAGATGTTTGAGGGCAGTATCTTTGGTAACCTTGGTTTTGATTCTCTCACTCTGGCCAATTTCTTTTAAGTTGAGAAGATGGAGACTCTACGACGATTGATACTAATCTTTTTCGGAGTCTACTTTTGGTTTATCATCCTCCTTTGCCCATACAGGTACTTCAAGTGCTCACTCTGCCACTACCCATATCCATCCATTGAATTATAGATTATGATGTCACTAGTCACATGATTGGTTCTTCGTCATGTTTTGTTTCTTACTCACCCTCATCTTAGAGAGAAAGTAAACATTACTAATGACTCTATTTCTCCTATTGCAAGAAAGGGATTTGGTTCTTCCCTTGCTTTATCTTCTATTCTTCGTGTGTCTAGTCTTACTCTCAACTTACTTTATGTTAGCATTTGACAAAAAATTTGAACTGTTGCGTCACCTTCTTTCCTTCTCATTATGTCTTTTAGGACCTGACGACAGGAAAGTGATTAGCTCTGGTAAGAGGTAAAATGGCATGTCTCAGTTTGATGCCTCTACAACGGCTCAGGCTCTCCATGCTTCTCAGTCCCCTCTATTGACCTCCTAGCATCGTCATTTGTCCACCCATCTACTACTACTATGCAACATTTATTTTCTAATTTTCCATTGCATGTTTCTAAAACTTTTACTTGTGACATATGTGAACTGGTTAAACATCATCGTATTTCTTTTAAATATTTTTCTTTACCTAGTACTTCTATTTCAGAATATCATTGATTTGTCACTTCCATTGATCATTTTTCGTGCACCACTTAAGTTTACTTGATGCGCAATAAAAATGAAGTTTTTCTGCAACTTCATAAAATGATTTCAACTTAGTTTGGTGCAACCATTAAAATTTTGTGAAGATACAATGGTCGTGAACATATTGATACTCGCTTTGAAAATTATTTGACCAATTTTGGAATTGATCAAACTACTTGTGTTCAATTCCCAACTCAAAATGAGGTTGCAAAATGAAATAAACACCATCTCTTAGAAGTTGTCAAATGTTTGCTCTTTACCATGAATCTTCCTAAATATTATGTTAAAATGCAAGCTAATATACCCTCACCGGGTGGTGAGTGTATCAAAAGAAGTGGCTAACTGGCTTAAAGGTTATCGGGCTCTAGTGAAAAAGTTGAGAGGGAAATAACCCTAAGGTACGCTCTCCTCACGCTCTCAACATGGTATCAGAGGGATGCGTTTTCCCGTCGACCTGAAGGCTCGGTGTGCCTCGCGTCGTGCTTCGTGTCGCCGCCACAGTCGGTCGCCCTGTCTGCTAGCATCAATCGACGTTGTTTCTCCCGTCGGTCGGCCTGTCTGCTAGCATCCGCCAGCGTCAATCGACGTTGTTTCTTCCGTCGTTTCTGTTGTCTGCTTCCCGTCGACCTGAAGGATCAGCTAATAGCTTTAGTCTTCTTCAATCCTGCTTCCGTGTGTTGTGCTTCCCGTCGTCCTGTGGATCGGCTTCTCGCGGGTTGTATGGAGAAATTGAAAAGTGCTAGTGCCTCTGAAGGGGTCGTTGTCAACCCAAACACTATAGTGGAGGGAGTTCTAACATGGAATTCAATCAAGGAGTCACTCACATCAAGCTCAATGGGAGAAACTACCTTCTATGGGCTCAATCTATGCGGATATTCATTGGGAATCGTCGAAGATTGGGTTTATCACCGGATCCAAGCCGGCCCCAAGCACGACTAATCCTCTTTATGAGGAATGGGAAGGTGAGAATCTTACTGTGATAAATTGGCTTGTCAATTCTAGGGAACCCAAGATTGCAAGTCACTTCCTGTTCTGTCAAACTGCAAAAGACATGTGGGAGTTAATCGAGCGAAATTATTCAAAAAGGAAGGACTTGGCTAGAATATATCAATTCCAGACTGAGCAGATCCACATGGCAGAGATGAGTGATTTTGAGAAATATTATAGCAAACTAACACATAAGTGGGCGGAACTTGATCAATATTCCGCTATCCAAACTATAAAAGATTACAAGATGGAACTTATGCAACTGAGAGTGTTCGAAATGCTTTCTGGTCTTCCTCTTGAACTCGAATTTCAGAGAGTTCGGATGTTGAGAAGAGACTTTGTGCCTGATCTGGAGACAGTGGCCCACTATATTCGAGGGGAGACAAGCCGCATAAACACCATTCGTTCAGATGTTCATATTGGCCATGAGAAATTTGCTCTCGTTGTTGAGCAAAGGAGGTGGCAGACAAGAAATATGAGACAAGAAGATAAGAGTCGAATGAAGTGTCCTCACTGTGGGAAGAAAGGACATGGGAAAGAGAAATGTTGGGATCTTCACCCTCACTTGGTTCCTTCAGGGTGGACCCATGGTTCTGATGGGAAATATGTGAGACCTCAAATAGCTATGTATAGCAACTTAGAGAATATCGGATATCTCCTGGCGGAAAACGAGAGTCTGACTAGGGAACTCAAGGCTCTGAAAGCAATACTTCTGGAAGACCTTTTGTTGGTGACTTGGCGGGAACTGCTGCCCATGTTCACACTACTTCGGTGTCCTTAAAAGGACTCTCTCCTCCTTGGATCATTGACTCGGGGGCCTCCGATCATATGGCTGGGTCTTCTGTGGGGGTCTCTTCTATTTCTCCTGCATCTGGCAGTGTGAAACTCGCGGATGGATCCTCGGCTTCTGTGATTGGTAAAGGGGTTATTCATCTTTCACCCTCTGTTTCTCTCAAATCTGTGGTTATTGTTCCCTCATTCCCTACAAATCTGTTATATGTGAGCAGTTTAACCAAACAACTCAACTGTTCTATTACCTTTTTCTCTTCTCATTGTGTTTTCCAGAATCTGGCGAGTGGGAAGACGATTGGTGGCGGACATGAGTCTGGTGGTGAGTATATCATGGACAACCGTCAAGCTTTTGGTGCACAACTGTCAACCAGTCATGATCAGTTGATACTGTGGCACAAGAGATTTGGGCATTCTAGTTTGAAGGCCCTAAAAACTATCTTTCCGCATTTCATTGATGTTAAGAACTCTATGTTTGATTGTCAGTCTTGTGAATTGGTTAAGCACTGTAGAACCAACTATGCTCCTAGCCGGAGTCGAAGTGTGAAATGTTTTAATTTGATACATTCTAATGTCTGGACATGGTCTATTTGCTCTGTGAATGGATTTCAACATTTCGTCTCTTTTATTGATGATCATTCTCATTTTACTTTGGTGTATCTTATGAAAATGAAAAATGAGGTTTCAGAAATTTTTCAATTATTCTATCATGTGCTAACTCAGTTTGAAGTTAAAATTAAAATCCTTAGAAGTGATAATGGAGGTGAATATACAAGTAGTGATCTTCAGAGATTCTTGGGAGATCATGGTATTATTTTCCAAACTTCCTGTCCGGGGACCCCTCAGCAGAATGGGGTAGCCGAAAGGAAAAATCGACATATCATGGAGACGACTCGTTGCCTATTGCAAGAGATGCACGTCCCTAAAGGACTGTGGGATGAAGGTGTCCTCACATCTGTGTATCTAATTAATTGGATGGTCACTGGCACTTTGGAGGGGAAGTATCCTCTAAAGCTTCTTTGCCCAAATATGCCTCTATTCAATCTTCCCCCTAAGATATTTGGATGTGTTGCCTTTGTCCATATTGTGGGGCATCATAGGGATAAATTAGTCCCTCAAGCGGCAAAATGTATCTTTGTGGGATATGCTGCAAATCAAAAGGGGTATGAGTGTTATTCTCCTGCTCTCTGAAGAAAATTCATATCAAAAGATGTTACCTTCTTTAAAAAGACTTTTCAGGAAAAGAGCAAAGAGGAGAGTGATATGATGCCCCCCTTGCCTTTGCTAGTTGATGTGATTGCTCAGGGCAGTATGGAAATTCCGGTCAGGAAGGAAGCGCCCACCAATGACCTTCGGGTGTACAGAAGGAGGAAGGATCTTCAAGTCTACAAAAGAAGGCAAAACAGAAATATTGGGCAAGAATGTCACACTCATGCTTCACCGCCCACCACCGCTCCGCCAGATCCAAGAACCAACACCACTCAGGAGTCCACTTCTGCACTTCAAATTCATAGTGGTCATATCAGATATCATATTGATAAGTATGTTGGGTATAACTCTATCTCTCACTCCTTGAAAGCTTATCTTGCTTCTGTTTCCTCTATTTCTATTCCTAACAATTTTTTAGAATCTAGCTTGAACTGTCATTGGTTGAAAGCTATGGAGGAGGAGATGGATGTCCTCCAACGTCAAAAGACTTGGAAAATTATTCATATCCCTCACGGGCGTCACCCCGTTGGATGCAAATGAATATATACTACTAAATTTCTACAGGATAGAACTCTCGATAGATATAAAGCGAGATTGGTGGCGAAAGGCTTTACTAAGATTGATGGAGTTGATTTCCAAGAGACATTTGCTCATGTTGCTAAACTGAACTCAGTTAGAATCATGTTGTCAATTGCAGCTCATAAGTCTTGGACTCTGCACCAGCTTGATGTAAAAAATGTCTTCCTCCACTGTGAATTGGAGGAAGAAATCTATATGACGCCTCCTCCTGGCATGGATGTTCCTAAAGAACATGGGTGTCGCCTCAAGAAAGCCTTATATTGTCTCAAACAGTCACCTCGTGTCTGGTTTGTCAAGCTAAGTAACAAACTCTTGGATCTAAACTTCACTCGCCGTACCTCTGACCACTCAGTCTTTGTCTACAGAAAAGAGGAATGTACCACTATTCTCATTGTCTATGAAGATGATATCATTATTTTGGAACTGATGAGTGTCACATTGCTCAAGAAAAAGGAAAATTGGCTTCTGCCTTTGAAATCAAGGATTTGGGTCTCTTTCGATACTTTCTCGGAATTGAGATCGCTCGAACCACCGGTAAGATTATGATCTCTCGGCGCAAATATGTCTTAGACCTTCTCAGTGAAGTTGGATATTTGGGAGTCAAACCTGTGGATAGCTCAGTGGATCCTAATTATGACATTCACAAGGTGACTTCTCCATATCTTGAGAGAAAGTTAGAATTTCAACGTATTGTGGAAAAGTTGATTTATCTGACAATTACCCGACCCGATATCTCCTTTGTTGTTAACATGGTCAGTCAATTCATGCACAGTCCTAAAGTTCATCATCATCAAGTTGTTCTTCGAATCCTCAAATACTTAAAAAAGGATCCCGGAAAAGGTATTCTCTTTTATGACCATGGTCACCTTAAAGTCCATGGATACTGTGATGTCGATTGGGCGGGTTCTTCACTAGACAGAAGATCTACGAGTGGTTACTCTATCTTTGTTGGTGGCAACCTTATTTCCTGGAGAAGTAAAAAGCAAAAATGTTGTGGCTCGTTCCTCCACTGAAGCAGAGTATCGTGTCATTGTTGTCACTACCTGTGAACTCATCTGGGTTAAATGTCATCTCCCTTCAACCAAAAAAAATGGTCTTGCTATGAATGTTATTATGAGTCTAAGGCTTACTATGCGTCCTCACTTTATGGGGAGTCTAACTACCTTAGAATGGGTTAGCTGGTCGTCTTGGATAGAGTATTGCTACAATACTTCTTATCACACATCCTTGTGTGGCGGCGTCTTTCAAGCTTATGTTTGGTGGTGACCCCTCAAACCTTTTATCCTACATTCTGGAGTCAATGACAATGGATAGTGGACCAAGCCTTGCAAAACCCAAGATCGCATTAGTAACAACAGTCGCGCCTATTTGACCCAAGGCCGAGAAAGGATGAAGAGGTATTAAGATGAGCACCATCATGAGGTACAGTTTGGGTGGGGGACTAGACCTGGCTCAAAATCAGACCCTACCAATAGCTCTTCCTATCGAACATGAAGACCCATAAACTCTCTTTGCGATATTATGAGGCATTTATGGTACTCAGCAAAGTGGGCGAGGTAGCGTACCACTTGGAGCTTCCCTCATACGCCAAGTTCCGCCCCAACTTTTAAGTTTCGCTTCTAAAGCGCCATCAGGGTGAACAACTGCAACACGTCATTGCATTACCACTGATGGATGGCTGAGTGTTCCTAAGTTGACTATGGCCTTGCATACTCGACAGAATAGAGGGACCAAGGAAAATCTTATTCAGTGGGAAGATTTATCTGACCTAAAGGCCACTTAGGAACCATTACATGATTTCCATGAGGCATACTCCTTTAAGCCTGCGGACAAGCTTATTTTGGAAGATGGGAGAAATGTTACAGACACATACTAGGGACGCATATTTAGTGGGAAACAGACTGAAGTACGGTTAGAGAAGCAAGAGTATTCTTCACAATTAGTTCAATAATTATTATGGACTCATTATTTTATCTTGACCATGGGTATAAATACCTATGAGATAAAATGAAGAGGGACGCTTACTTACCCTAATCAATTTCCCCTCTACTGGTCATCGGCTCTCTCTCTCTCCCCCTCTCTCTCTTTATATGCCATGGTTTCCAACACAGATCATAAAGGAAAGTCAAAGAACACGCTTTCAACTATGATCTGATCCTTCAACGGCCCAGGATCAACGGCCCGTGATGAGATCCATTTCGAAGGCAACTAACATAAACATGAATGTTAGGCTGTAAGTCCATTGAGTCGTGTATAGAGGTAAATTATTGTATTGGTCGAGAAAATGAGAAGCCCATTGAAGAAGTGACAAGTTATAAACCTCTGGTTGGAAAACTTATTTCTCACACCTG
The DNA here is from genome assembly GCA_033032865.1 of Dactylorhiza incarnata. NCBI lineage: Eukaryota > Viridiplantae > Streptophyta > Magnoliopsida > Asparagales > Orchidaceae > Dactylorhiza > Dactylorhiza incarnata. Next base: position 1,235,087 of record JAWHQI010000247.1, read on the forward strand.
GCCTGACATAGCTTATGTTGTTAAAGTTCTTAGTCAGTGCATGCATGCGGCAAAGATCAGTCATTAAGAAGTTGCCTATATGGTTCGTCGATAGTTAAAAACATATCCGAAAAAGGGATCATGTCTATGTGGATGTAGATCTGATTAGTTTCGTCATAGATAGACGGACGACAATCTATGTAACTTGGCGAAGCAAGAAACAAAATGAGGTAGATATTTCTAGTGTAGAAGTTTAGTTCAAATTCAGAGTGCAATATTTTTGATAAGGCTACTGGTTTCCTTCCAATGCAAGGTTGGCTACCACTGTCCTTACCTCCTCCAACTTTCAGTTGTGAAAAAAGGGGGTTACTATGTCTCTAGCAGGCATCCGACGTACTCACCACCTTACTAGTCTACCTACTCATGCCGTTGGAAGTGCTGAATACGACGATTGGTACAGTGATGATTGTCGTATCTTTGCTCTCCTTCTGAGTTCCATGGACCCATCAGTTCAGCAGATGTGCAAGAATTGTGATAGCACTAAGGAGCTGTGGGACACCCTGCATATGATGTTCTCTCAAGCTAACAACCTCTCTCGCCTTGGTGAACTCTTTCCCAAGATGGCTGAGCTACGACAAGGAGCTCGTTCGGTCACTGAGTACTTCGCCGAATGGAAGGTTCTTGCCGATGAAATCCTGGATCTTTGGGAGATCCCCTCTACCCGTGAAGGACATCAGGCTCAACGTGAGCATCTGGTTCTTATCTGGCTTCTGAACGGACCTGATCCAAACTTCTCAACTACAAGAACAGAAATGCTTGCGAGTCCTTCTACATTGCAGACTGCTAGTGTGTACCATCGTCTGACTAAAGCGGGTTCTGCCACTTCTCCTGCTGCTCTTCATGTTTCCTCCGGCGAGTCAATTGCGCTGGCCTCTCGGGGGGGAAGAGGGACTAGCTGAGGCGGTCGGTCTGGTTCTGGACGTGGTCGGGAGACTGATACGCAACAGTGTACTCATTGCGGACGTCGTGGCCACACAAGGGATACGTGTTGGCTTGTGCATGGGAAGCCAGACTGGGCGGCCAAAACCTCGTCAGCTTCACCTCGATCTTCTCACGTTGCCGACTCGACACCGACACCTCCGGGTCCCCGCACTATCCAGATCTCTGAGGAGGAGTATCGTCGCCTGCAGGCTCTCCCGATTTCTTCTCCACCTCATAGCGTTGCTCTGGCCCAGACTATTCAGCCTGCCTGCACTTCCCAGACCTCCCAGCGCCCCGTTCAGTGGCTGGCAGATTCTGGAGCTTCTGACCACCTGACTAGTTCTTCAGGTATCTTGCATTCATATCATCCCCATTGTGGGTCCTCCATTACAGTTGCAGATGGATCCACTGTTCCTATTGTTGGCTTTGGAAGCTGCAATGTGACACCGGATATGCCTCTATCCTCGGTTGCTCATGTTCCTTAATCTGCTTACAACCTGTTGTCTATTAGTAAGCTTACTCATGATTTAAACTGCACTGCTATCTTCACTTCTTCTGGTTACATTTTTCAGGAACAGTCGACGAGCCGTATTATTGGTAGAGGAAAGCTGTGTGGTGGTGTTTATGTTCTGGACGAAGTTTCCCACATTGCCTGTTCTGCTGCTTCGGCCAAACTCTTGGACCTCCACTACCGTCATGGTCATCCTTCTATGCAAGTCATGCGTCGTTTGTATCCTGAGTTCGGGAACACTTCCCATCTCAGCTGTGAGTCGTGTGTGTTTGCTAAACTCCATAGAGTTAGCTATGTACCTCGTATTGATGTTCGCGCTTCTGCACCTTTTGATTTACTTCATTCTGATGTTTGGGGACCGTGTCCTGTCCCTACGTTGTTAGGACACAGATATTATGTTACCTTTATTGATGATTTTTCACGCATGACTTGGGTGTACTTAATGAAAAATCGCTCTGAATTACTATCTATTTTTCAACATTTGTGGAATGAAATTTTCACTCAATTTTCTGTTCGTCTGAAATGTCTACGTACCGATAATGGGAGGGAATACATGTCCCAGTCCATGTCTAGCTTTCTTTCCGACAAGGGTATCATACACCAAACCAGTTGTCCTGATACCCCACAACAAAACGGGGTTGCCGAACGAAAAAATCGCCACCTTCTTGAGGTTACCCGGGCTATTCTCCATCATAAGCATGTACCCAAACACTTTTGGGGAGATGCTGTTCTTACCGCTGCCCATCTCATTAATCATCTTCCTACCCATATCCTTCAGGGGGAGACACCTTACCATATCCTTTATCCCGACCACTCGGGGCCTCCTCTGCCCTTCAAGGTCTTTGGGTGTGTTTGCTATGTTCGGGATGCTCGTCCCTCCGTTTCTAAACTTGATCCTCGCTCTTTGAAGTGTATCTTCCTTGGATACTCTCGGACTACCAAGGGATATCGCTGTTATTCTCCGGAACTTCACAAATATATCATTTCTTCAGATGTTGTCTTCCTAGAATCTGACTCTTATCGTACCACTGGCTCTCCTCGCCCCACTTCATCTTCTGATCTCTCTCTCGATGACCTGCTAGTTCCTCGTCATGATTATGCTATCGTCTCTCCGACCGACATATTGTGCCCCCTTTGGGGACAAGTCTACTCTCGTCGCACTTCTGATAGACCTAAAATATCACCATCTCAGCCTACCTCAACCATTGATGGCACAACTACTGTTCCTCACATTGCACCTGCGAGTGAGGACCTGAACCAAACTGAAGTGCCTGCTGCTCCACCTCTGGATAGTACCGAACTTCCTATTGCTCTCCGAAAAGAAAGTCGGCGCTGCCAGAATAAACCTCTCTATGTGAGCTCTTATCAGGGGTTGTCTGCTTCTCATACCGCACTTCACTTGACGTTGGATCAGTACACCATTCCCTCAACGGTTGGGGAGGCCAAAACTCATCCTGGCTGGATGGCTGCTATGCACGAGGAATTGACGGCACTTCAACTGAATAATACTTGGGAACTTGTGTCTTTGCCTCCTGGCAAGCGTGATATTGGTTGCAAATGGATCTATTCTGTTAAAGCCAATGCTGACGGCTCTCTTGCTCGCTTGAAAGCCCGCCTTGTTGCCAAAGGTTATGCCCAAACTTATGGCGTGGATTATGAGGAAACGTTTGTGCCTGTTGCCAAGATGTCCTCTATTCGGATCGTGATCTCTCTTGCAGCCACTCACCGGTGGCCTCTTCATCAGTTGGATATCAAGAATGCGTTCCTTCATGGGTCATTGGAAGAAGAGGTGTATATGGAACAACCACCTGGGTTCGTTGCTGAGGGGGAGCGTAACAAGGTGTGTCGTCTCCTTGCCTCTTTATATGGGTTGAAACAATCCCCGCGCCAGTGGTTTGCTCGCTTTCGGTCTGTGGTCACCAAATTCGGGCTTACCAAGAGTATCAAAGACTCATCTCTCTTTTATCGGAACTCCTCAGCTGGTACTGTGCTCCTAATTGTGTACGTTGATGATATTGTCATCACGGGTAGTGATCCTAAAGGGATAACCGATCTCAAAGCGTTCTTACACTCAAACTTCCAAACCAAAGATCTGGGGCCGTTGCGATACTTCCTTGGGATTGAAGTTACTGACCATGACGACTCTATCTTTGTTTCTCAACGTAGATATGTCCTCGATCTGTTATCTGACCTTGGAATGTCTGACTGCCGCCCTATGGATTCTCCTCTTGAACCAGGAGAAAAGGGACTTCATGCCGAGAGCAAATCTTTTGAATCGCCAGAGAAGTATCGAAGAGTAGTTGGAAAACTTAACTACCTTACTATGACTCGCCCAGATATTGCCTGTGCTGTGAGTAAGGTCAGTCAGTTCATGGCCACCCCAACTATCTCTCAATGGGACTCTGTTCTCCGCATTGTTAGGTACATAAAGAAGGATCCTGGTCTAGGAATATCATACAAGAATCGGGGTCACTCCAATATAGAGGCTTACTGTGACTCCGACTGGGCAGGTTGTTTAGCCACTCGGAAGTCTACCACAGGATTTACTATATTTATGGGAGGAAATCTTGTCTCCTGGAAGAGTAAGAAACAGACCACTGTGGCCAGATCTAGTGCCGAGGCAGAGTATCGGGCTATGTCGCACACCGTTGCTGAGATCATGTGGATCAGACAGACTCTTTGTGAAATCGGATACCCTGTTCATGACCCAACTCTGTTATGGTGTGATAATCAAGCTGCAATACAGATAGCAACCAATCCTGTGTTTCATGAACGCACAAAGCACATCGAGGTTGACTGTCACTTCGTATGAGAGAAGTATGAAGAAGGTCTTATTTCCTTGAGCCATGTGAAGACAGGAGACCAAGTTGCTGATATTCTCACGAAAGGAGTTACTGGGGTCAGAATGAATTTCATATGTAACAAGTTAGGTCTGGAAAGTTCCCACGACCCAACTTGAGGGGGAGTGTTAGATGTTGTGTTTATGTTTACCTTTTATATATATGTATGTATGACTTGGTCCGGTTATGGACAAGAAGTCATTTTATTCACTCAATTACAGGGATTATAATTGGACACTTGAGGCTCCTGACATTTGAGTCTATTGGACTATATTGTGACAATAAGGCAGCTATCAACATTAAATGCACCCAATTCAACATGATCGCACCAATCATAATGAGGTTGACAAAATTTATCAAATAAAATATTGAAGATGGCATTTGTGCTCCATTTATTTGTTCAATGAATTAGCTTGTAGATTATCTCACATAAGGATTGAGTGAAGCATTATTCAACGAAAATGTACGTAAGTTAAGCGTGTTTAATCATCATGCACAACTTGAGGGGGAGTTAAGATAGATAATATTAGCCTAAATCCGGTTCAGGAGACTAGGGCTCCACATAAGTTTGATAATCTGATAGTTGGCAAGCAAGTGCGTAGAGCACCAGAGCAGTTGTCACACCCATCCAACTAAACCTTTCACTGATTAAGTGGACAGCATTAGCCATCAAGACAGAGAACTTACATAACTTCTCTATAATTACAATAATTTCTTGGTTTAAATTAGTTTATCTATCATGTTTGATGGCTCAAATCAATTTTAGAAAGTAAATCTTACATATCTCCATGCAAATTTCAAGGCTATACATGTTTCCACCTAGATCAAAAGGTAATTCATCTTCTCCGCAAACTTCCCTTAACATCTTCTAGTTTTTGGGTCATCAAGATAATCTCAAAAGCTATATTACAAGATAAATGCAAGGAAACTAGGAGAAAATTTGACATTTTCTTTAGATTAGAATTTTATGAAATCACCCTAAGGAAGAGAAGGTTTATCATTTCCTCCTAATTAAATTAATGCGGTCCTCATCTCTCAATATTTCCATTAATTCTTATGATAAATCAACGTAAAAATTCATGCTGGACATAGGACTAAAACCTACTAAATATGGATGGTTGACATGAAAGTGCTCTTCAACCTATATTAGTATAAGATAGTATAAAACAAAACCTAGACCAAACTAAATCAATGACGAAGCAATCCCTGACTAATAAAAATAGCATAATACCCCTAACATAGTCATGAACAATAAATAATCCTCTCCATTTGGGACCAAATGGATACTATCCATTTCATGGTCAAGATCTACTCTTGTGGGATACAGAGGGGTTAAGCAATCACATCCTTTTCTATATTTAATATATACAAAGAATCTTACACCCTTGGATAACTAAATTAATCTTGATCATGAAATGAATAGTATCCATTTGTTACAAATGGAGAGGATGTCCATCTCCACCACCCCAACCCCTCACACCCACCCCAACCCAAAAATATTGTTAATACAAAAATGTTGTTCGTCAGCAAGGATGCTTCTGGCATACATCAAACTTAAAATGCAAAAGGTTCAGAGGAGAAAGAACTTACTCCCCATCGAACTTCCTTTTGATTAACATGCTTTGCAATATCTCGGCTGCTTCCAACAAGGGCCATAACCTCCGAGTCATCAGAAATTGAGACAGGTTGCCCAGATGTTACTATCAAAACAGCATAATAATGAATTAACAGTTATTAGATAATAATAATATTAAAAATAAGATCCTTTTATTTTCATAAACATGCATGTGGTGACAGGGATGGAAATGTTATCACTAAGCGTAACAAGATGTCAATAAGATGCAGGAGAAGCCTTGTACCTTCAAAGTTGATATGCTCATTGATTACTTCAAGCATGATGAAAGACTGAGTCTTCTGAAGGTATTGCAAAAGCAGATTGTACGAGTACTATTCTCAATGAAGAAAAATTAAGAGTCAACTTTCCTGATATCAAGTTGCACTGCAAATAAAATTTGTTCTAATTTGCTGGTATTGACACATGAAATCATAACTACTTTTTCTTTTTATGTAAAGAACTAACAGGTATAATCTATCCCTAAGTATTTTTGCACCAATAAGCTGATCAACGACCAACCAAATGGAATTGGTATATAATGACAAATCATATGGAAACTATCTCCTGGAGAGTGAAAAACGAATAACAATTATTAGATGCAATTACATTTAAAAAAAAAATCATAAACCATCCAACTATGTCTGACTGTGATACACTCAGTATTGAGTGAAGAGTAAGAAGAAAAAATTTAATGCGTCGTGTGTACCAAGATCCTCCGGCATTTTCTCCCATTTGAGCGAATAGACCTGTAATGCGACGCGCGTACCAACCTCTGGCAAAAGAATAACCTTATCCCCAAGGTCGAAGTCTGGAAACTGGTTTTGCATCACGGAGGCAAGGACCCATGTAAGCATTGTCAGATGGAAGGCCCTTCCACCAAGGACGTAAATATCGAATGTCAACGACATATGTCGGATTTTGTTTTTATATGTCTGATGTCAAGGACATTTTAAAATATTGGATTATATCTTATAAATAAAAATATATATTTTTCATGTATACTAAGTATATTTATATGTATTAAAAGTTAAAAAAAAAAGAGTATAACAAGTAGATAAACTGAGTCATGCATATCCGGAAATAAAGTTGAAGAATATACAAATTAAAATATTAGTAATATACTACTACTATAACAAATACAAATAGATACATTGTAAAATATATTTAATTGTTAGAATTTGGTGTTATTTCATGTGATTTCGTGTATTTTCTTTTACTCCCTTGACCCTTACTCGTGTCTTGTCTGTTACTCTTAATTATTATGTAAGTAATCCTAATTTCTAACATGGTATTAGAGCATCCCTAATTTTCTCGCGTCTGGTTCCACATCTATCTCGCGCTCAGCAACACAGCAAGCCCGCAGCATCCTGTCGATCTTCTCACGTCTGAATCTCCTCGGTTTCGCAAGCCTCCTCTCTTGTCCCGCCTCCCGTCGATCTTCTCGTTGCACGCCCACAAGCGCCGCAAGCCTACGGCGTCCGAATCTTCTCGATTTTGTGTCGATCGGCAAGTACAGGCGTTGCAATCCTCAATTGAGCCTTAACTCCCTCTCCGACGTCTGACTCCCTCCATTCTTTGGGGGATGATTCTTCCTGCTCATTCCTATCATCTATTGTGATTTCGCTTGGTTTATTGTCGGGATAGATCACAGTTTCTTCATCTTTCTATGAGAAAAAACCTATTTTTGGCTCTTTACTCCTAGTTTATGCGATCCTTTGATTTCTATTTTTGGATCGCCATGTCAAGGAGTGTTGACTCTCCTGTTATTTCATCCAGCGGAAATGCTACTTCCTCTCCCGTAACTTCCGTGGGATCCATCTGTAAAAATCATCACCGCATAATTACCACTATTCGATTGGATGGCACTAATTACCTCCCATGGGCTCGCTCCATCACCCTTGCCCTAAAAAGCCGACATATATTTAGATATGTCAGTGGCACTACCAGAGAACCCACTCCGGTTTCACTGGATTGGCTGCAATGGGAGTATGAAAACTCCTTAGTTATGTCGTGGCTTAACAATTCCATGCAGGAACCCATTTCCGCAACTATCTGTTCTTGGATAGGGCGGATGATATCTAGAAAAGACATGAGATCACATATTCTTGTCGACGGAATGCAACTCAAATATTTCAATTGCGACGGCGGATATTTCTTCTATGACAAGGTGATTGTCCTCCTTTTGCATGCTATTTACAATTTACTCAACTGTACCAGGAATATGATCATTTCGATTCGCTCGCTCTTGTGTCTCTTGAGGATGAAGTGTTGGTTCGTGCTCGAGAAGAACGCAACCGAATATTTGAATTCATTTATGGCCTGCATTGATCAGATAAGTGTCCAGATTCTCGGGCGCTCTCCCATTCCCTCTCTGCCAGAAATTTGCAGCCTAGTGTAATAAGGATTTGATCGAAGGCAAACCTTGCTTCTTAACTCAGTTTCAGAGGGAATTGCTCTTGCTGCATATTTCTTCTATGACAGGGTGATTGTCCTCCTTTTGCATGCTACTTAGAATTTACTCAACTCTACCAGGAATATGATCACTTTGATTCGCTCGCTCTTGTGTCTCTTGAGGATGAAGTGTTGGTTCGTGCTCGGGAAGAATGCAATCGGATATTTGAATTCATTCATGGCCTGCATTGATCAGATAAGTGTCCAAATTCTCGGGCGCTCTCCCATTCCCTCTCTACCAGAAATTTGCAGCCTAGTGTAATAAGAATTTGATCGAACACAAACCTTGCTTCTTAACTCAATTTCAGAGGGGTTTGTTCTTGCTGCCCAGTTCAGCTCCGGTAATCATCCTGCCTGTGACACTAGGTTGAAGTCCACAAAGAACGACCATATGATTTGTGACTACTGCGAGAAGGCATGTCATTTGCGGGACACGTGCTTCAAGAATCACGACTTTTCGCCTCCGAGAGGATGTTCTACTCCACAAGGTGGTTGTGGTTAGGGTCGTTCTCAGGTCCGGCCACCCCTGACTCAGTCTGCTCACCTTTTGATGCCACAGAGGACACTACATTCAACATTGTCCCAGATCCTACCGGAGTTCCTGTTGCTCTTTCTGCTGAAGAGATACGGGCCTTCCGTCACTTGATGCACGGCCATTCGGCTGAGCCGCCTACTTCATCATCATCCTCTTATGCACACTAGGGAATACCATGTGTTCATTCTGCATCCACCCGCTCTTCCACTCAGTGGATCATTAGCCAGACCACATGACTGGCTCTGCCACGGGTTTGTGTCCTACTTTTCTTTGTCTGGTAGAGACAAAGTGCATTGCGGATGTGGATCATTTTCCCATATTGCTGGAAAAGGATACATACCTTGTTCCTCGCTCTATATTTTGTTCTTCCTGCTCCTAAATTTACTCATAACCTTATCTTTATTAGTCACTTAACCAACTCAATAAAGTTTACTCAAATTCACCCTCGTGTATTTGCGTGTGTGCTCCGTTCACGTACATCACAAATCCAAACTTACTCCCGCGCCCTAAAGTGTATATTTATTAGGTATTCTCTGACGCGAAAAGATTATAAATAATTTCATCACTTTTCAGGAATCAGAGGCTTACTAGGACCTCACTTTAGGGTGAGTCTGTTACGACGGAAGTGAGTTCCACTCCTATTTCTCTACCCATTCCTCCCTCGTATCAGCCTCCTAGGCCTACTCCTCCTAATACTACTACTTCAATTTCCCCTAATGGTCAGGAGATATCTCTTCCTCACTCTTTGGAGGTTTATACTCGGAGGAACAAGGGGATAAACATGCAGGCTTCGCCCATGAAACCCGACCCGACACCAAATCCATCTTCCAGAACTCAAGGTAATCGTACTTCTACCCAGCATCCTCTATCTCAGTTTGTGATTTATGATTCTTTATTTGATTCGCATAGAGCCTCTGTCCCCTCTTTGTCTTCTATGTCTACTCCATCCTCTTGGCAAGAAGCACATGGTCACCATAAGTGGCAAGAAGCGATGCTCGAGGAAATGAAAGCTTTTGAAAAAAAACTGCACGTGGGGATCTGGTGCACCTTCCCCAAGAGAAGACTGTAGTTGGGTATAAATGGGTCTTCTCAGTAAAACAAAACTCCCAAGGGATTGTTGATAGATATAAGGAAAAATTGGTTGCTAGAGGCTATACTCAGACTGCGGGATTGATTATCAGAAAACTTGTGCTTCTGTGGCAAAGATGAATTCCATAAGAGTCTGCTCTCTTGTGAGGCATGCTAAGGATGGAACCTAGTCGGTTAGATGTGAAGAATGTTTCCTCCATGGGGATCTAGATGAGAAAATAGATATGTCCCTATCTCCTGGTCTTGCTCCTGAAGGATCTGAAGAGTACGTCTACAGGTTGAAAAAAGTCCTATTAGGCCTGAAACAGCCTCCTAGGGCCTGGGGTTTGGGAGGTTCCATAGAGTCATGAAGACATTTTTGGTTACACGCAGAGCAATCATGATAACACCCTATTATCAAGCACAGGGCAGGTATTATTATAACAGAGGATGATATGAATGAGATTCGAATTCTAAAGGAAAGACTGGCAAGGTAATTTAAGGTGAAAGGCCTAGGGAATCTCAAGTACTTCCTAGGTATTTAAGTTGTCAGATCTAAGCATGAGATGTTCATCTCTCAGAGAAAGTATATTCTCAATTTGCTCGAGACATCAAGGGTGAGTGCAGACCCGTTGACACCCTTATTGAAGTCAACCATAAATTAGGAAGGGACGATGGAGAAGTTGTTGTAGAATCAGCGGATTCCAGCAGCTGGTTGGAAACTTATTTATTTGTCTCATACAGGTCCAGATGTCTAGTACGTGGTTGGAGTTATCAGCCAATACATGTATTCTCCAAAGTCTCAACACTTGGATGTTGCTGATCAAATCCTACAATACCTCAAGTCCTCACCAGGAAAGGGTATCTTGTTCTCACCAAGTAAAGAATTAACAATTGAATTTTACACAGATGCAGACTGGGTTGGATATGTTGATGACTGTAGGTCCACCTTTGGATATTGTTCTCTGGTCGGTGGGAATTTGGTAACCAGCAGAAGCAAAAAAACGTGTGGTTGTCAGATCGAGTCCTGAAGCAGACCTCAGAGCTATGGCTAATGGAATTTGTGAAGGTTTGTGGATTCGCTCTATTATGAATGACCTTGGCATTGAAAACAGCAGACCAAACAGACTTTACTGCGACAACAAAGCAATCATCAGTATTGCACATAATTTCGTTAAACATGACCGCACCAAACATGTTGAAGTGAACAGACATTTCATCAAAGTGAATATAGTAAGAGGAGTCGTTAGTACACTGCTTGGTCCCTCCGACCAACAGTTGACTAACGTTCTCACTAAAGGATTGAGTTTAAGGGTTCGTTTGGCTCGGCTTATTTGCTCCGGTGAGTTTGGACAAAATTGTCATTGTCATAGAATGTATGTTTGGTATGACAAATGTTACTATCATTACCAAGAAAAGAAACTAGTTATAAGCATAAAATATTTGGTATGACAATGACGTTTTTGTCCAAACTCACCGGAGCAAATAAGCCGAACCAAACGAAGCCTAAGTGCATTTGGAAAAATTATGGGCAAGTTAGGCACGGTAGATATTACACACCCAGCTTGAGGGGGAGTGTTAGAATTGACTGATATTTCGTGTTATTTCACATATTTTCTTTTTAACTATTTTGCCCCTTACTCGTGTATTTGCCCACTACTACATATATAGGAGTGTTACTCTTAATTATTATGCAAGTTATCATAATTTCTAACAAATATTATACAATACAGTTATTTAGATAACAGTACGTTTTATAGCAAATAAGGAAAAGTCAAAAGTTCAAAAATTCTCAATTGTTTATGAGTGTTTTTATGCTTGATAAATTTATGTTATAAGTATAAAAATAATCAAATAATAAATGCGTTAAAAGTTTTGACATTTTTTATATGAAATAAGAAAGATGTGTTGAAATGATTATATACAAAATTTATTATAAGAATAATAGATATTAAAGATAACGAAATAATAAGTTTAATCAATTTAGACATATATAATATAATGTTAATATGTGATTTAAAAATATACTACTAACATAACTTAAAAAAACCATGGCACACAATATGTTTAAAAATTGTGTCGGTCATTCTATTAGAAAATATCGGATATGTCGACCTATAGTTTACTAAACAGCATAATCTTTTTTTTAAGAAAAAATGTCACTTCGTCCTCAAAAACGACATGTCGGTAGACGCCTCAGACATTTAAAACACTTTTAAAGGAGCACTTGTTGGGTCGGCAACAATGGATTGTTTGGCGAGCAAGCGCTCTAGAATATAAAGCGGAGTTAGGTCGGTGGTCAGGCGGGTTGATCCCCTTTGACTAGCTTCAGTTGAGAAACATGGAAGAAGGGGTGAACCATGTTATCCTCTAAAAGACGCGGACAATATGCAGTCACTGCCCCCAATACACTCGATCACAAGGAGCAGCTGATAGTATCAAGAAGCCAGTTTCGGATGCAAATCATGGTTAAGCTTAACCATGACCTTCTCCCCTGAGTTGTAGTAAACATACCAGCAGCGCTTGTTGGTCGATTGGGTCATTTGTAGTTGCGGGCGAGATGATATTTGAATTGGCAGAATGCTTCGTTTGGATCTGTGAGTACTTGGCCAACGACATCCCCTTGCATTCACCAGGCTTAAGTTGCGTGACAGTAGGTGGAGGCTAGCCGTATACAATCCGGAATGGCGAGACATCAATCGTTGAATGATACGACATATTGTACTAATGTTCGGTACACGCTTCTTAGTGGCACGATTGCAGGGGTTGTTAGAAGGGGAAACAATGGGTCTCCACACACCGATTCACAAACTCAGTCTAGCCATCCATCTGAGGATGGTAGGTCGTGCTCAGTTGAAGTTTAGCCCCTTAAAGTTTGAAGAGCACCTGCCAAAATGAGCTAACGAAGATAGGGTCATAGTCGACGATAATGGGCCGTGAAAAATCATGTGAGCAATCTCTCGGGTAAGGATCTGAGATATGGAGATATCGGTGTAAGGGTGCTTCACAGGAATGAAGTAGACGTACTTCAAAAGTCGATATACCACGGCTAAGTGGCAGTCGTGCAACAAGAGCATGGCAAGCGCATAATAAACTCCATGTTGATGTCCCCCTCCCCCAACGGCTGCAAGAGCCCCATTGGGGATACTTGGAGCATTGGCATGTAAGGCAATTAACCACAAACCCCTAAACTAGGAGAGCATCTTGCGCCAGTATAAAATTCACGTAAATTGACGGTGCGTTGGGATGGGACTGGAGTGACCCTCGATGGGAGTCAAATGGAACTCATGGAGTAGTTGCGAATCCAAGAAGATAAGTCGGACACCCAACAGATCATGAAAATGGAGTCAATTGTCGATAAAGAGGAATGGAGTATAGTTACTTGGGGCGATCTCCAAGTCATAATAATGGGTGTGTACTGCGGGCCTCGTTGAACCTTCTAAGAAACGGCCTCGGCATCCATCCACTGTGAGTGGGAGAGGGCGAATTATGGCCCAATGAGATTTGGAATCCATTGCTCGAAATAGTCGCAATCAGAATGCGTCGGGCCACCTCATGGGAAAGGAATTTGTCGTTCGCACCATTGTTGATCATCGTTACGACGGGCGACCCTTGGATCTCCCCGCTGAGATTCATGGTCCATGAACAGGAAATGGTGTTCATCAAGTAAAGTAGCAACTGCAAGTATGTCGGGCTACTGTTGGTTTAGAGGTCGGATCCTCAAAGAGCTCGAAGTCAAGCTCCCTATCATCAGGTGTAGGGTCATCGTCCTCAGCACACAGGAGAAGGTGCAATTCGCAGTTTGTACATTCGTTAATCAAAGAATAGAGTTGATGACATCAAAAGCACAACCCTTTGTTAAACAATGCCACAGTCCTAATTTGATGTCCGCTAAGGTGGCAGCTTATTTGGAGGGTCGACCATAAGAGATGGTCGTGGAAACGGCGACCAGGTGTCTGACGTTTCCCCAGGCAACGGTCCAGCTGCCAAGCGATCAGCAGAGAGGTGGTGAACCGCAAGGCACAGCCCAATGACTGATGGAAGCAGGAATGACCTGGGGCAGGCACGAACTCGTCCTCCAGGCGAGGAGCCTACTCCAAGGGGTGTGAAGAGTGGTTGGGGTTGTGTATGTGTTGATGATGTGAGGCTTGAGTCCATGGAAAAATAATCCAAAAAGTGGTGTCCAACGAGGTCAGGGATGTGGTGGCAATTTTGTTGAACTTGTTGGTGTAGGTGTCCACTAACTTGGATTGATGCACTACGGAGAGGCATTCAAACGCGTTGAGCAAGTTGCAGGCGTCATAACAGGGAATGAGCATATCTTTGGAAGATGTTCATGAGAGGCGTCGGTTGGATTGTCAAATCCTGTGGAGGACAGAGACATCCTTGTAGATAGTCGTGAGTGGCACCTTATGGTAGTCAAATGTCCAATGAGGCTAGAAGAATTGCTCCGTGCGTGATCCACCTTATGGTGATTGTCATCGAAGGCCATTGTGTCAACCCGAAGAAGATAAGGCACATACGTCGACTACATCGCCCCCATGGTACTGCCAAAGAACGAGTCAAGAGCTTGGGCGATGGTGCCCACGTAAAAGGTTCACAGAGGAGAGGAGTTCTCAGACAAGGAGATTAAAGTTGGTTAGTCTTCCAATCGATCCATACATGCATCAGTAGCGGCCCAGGCGTTGGAGTTTTTAGCTTCCAAGTGGCGAAGAGGTTCGAGTCATCGCCAGCACGCAAGGCCTGGCTCGGAGAGGCCAACAGCTAAAGACATAAGGCGGCCACAGCATGTCGGACCAAATTGTTAGGTTTCAGGGTCCAGCAAAGTGAGAAGAGCTACTCACGCACTTCCGATGTCATGTGATTACCCCCGGACAGGAGACTCCCGACTGAGACACATTGTTCGCGGTCTGAAGTATCCCGCAAAAGGAATAGCTAATGGCGGAGGTTCCTCATGAAGCAGGATTCGTGAATGAGAGGGAGGGCGGCAGACAATGTAGGATTCTAAAGTGTCGGTTGAAGAAATAAGAAATTTCAATATTGATCAAGAGAGAGAGGGGTGGCAAAATTCCTCAAGAGCCATTGGGTCGGCTTCAACATTTTTAGTTTATAAACAATTTGGGTTTTTAAAGAGGGTGGTGTAAAAGATCCTTCAACATTTGCATTGGACTGCTAGCATCAGGAGCACGGTGTTCCCCGCGCATAGTATTCAACTACGACAATCTCTTTATGCACAGTGGCAACAACAGAAAAACCCTAGTAGGCGGTGGTGGAAGTTCGATCATTACACTAACTGGTGGTGGTGGCACATTCGGCAGCCATAACCCATAAGGTCTCCTTCCTTTCAAAAAAAAAATTAGTTAAATTTATTTTATCATAATATGACAATGATGATAAAGTAATCAGGTAGTTGTGATCGATTTGATGTTGTCAAATCAAAATGGTGTTCTGCCTTTTTCAATAGTATTGTTGGCACCAAAAACGGTACCTCCAAAATTCACACTAGGAGAAAAGGGGAAAACTGCGGAATGCAGGTTACTGAAGACGAGAGATGCTGAAGAACAGGAAAATCGATCACAAAAAGTCGAGACCGCTTACACAGGTTGTAAGCTGGGGCCTCCAATCCAAAAAGGTCTTTCTTCAGGTACCCCTACCCCTCTATTTATAGACGCGGAGGCTGCCCGAACGGGCAGTTCCAAAAATTACGGGCTGCCCGGGATACAGGAGAGCCAGGGCAGAGAACAGAGAGAGATTAAAAGCAAAAGGCCAGATCGCCCGATCTCGCGATCTGACCAGGGCTTGATCGCCTAACACTTTAGCGGGAAACCTTGATCCTGGGAGACTTGGTCCGGGCGGTCTTAAAAACGGGAGACCGCTGGTCAGGAATTGCTGGCCGAGCTGGAGATGACGATCTGGACGGTCTCGTAAATGTGAGACCGCTGGAAAGGTCCACTCTGGCTGAAAAAGAGAGGTCACGGATTTTCCGGGCAAACATAATCCCCGCACATTTTTAAGTTGCGCTAGAACTTCGAAAATGTAAGCTTTGACCGCCGAGACCGCGATCGCCATAAATGTGCCCCGGGCTATAAATACCCCTCCGATGGTTTGTGAAATCATAATTTCCTGAAAAAGTAAACGAGCTTACCTTGCAAGCGGTCTCATAAAAGTAGATAAATCGAGCTCTATAATGTCATCATTGCTGTCTGCGTTCGACTCTCCGGGAAAGGACTCCCCTGAGAAGAAGAAGAAGAGGAAGACAGCTACTTAGAAAAAGGTTGTGAAAGTTGTTAAGACTCCACCGGAGGCGGGCACATCTAAGGAGACCACGCGACCTTCTCCGGAGAAAACCACTGTCCTTTCCGAAAATGAGGTTTCACTACATTACGTTGCAGCTGTTTTATCATCTAGTTCTTCAGGACCTGAACTGATCCTTCCTGACTTTTCCATTTCTTTTAATTATCAGAAAACCGTGGAGGCGCTCGGTCTGACCACCGTTCAGCATAATGAGACCGCTTCCACAGAAGTTATCCTGGCTGGGTTGCGGGAGAAAAAAGCTGAAGCTGAAAGAATCATGCAAAAGTTAGGTGATTCTCTGGATTCTTCCAAGGCGAGTAAAAGAAAAAATTCAAATCCTTCTACTCAAAGTGCTAAGAAACCAAAAAATGACGATGTCAAAGAGGTGACCGCCTCTAAGGCGATCGCTCAATCCGAGGGTGGCGACCTCAAGAATCCTGAGAATGCTCCTTTGGGGGTAAATGACGCGGCCGATCTCCTTTCTCTTTCAGCGATCTCAGCTTTTTCAAGAGAGGCCGATCCTGAACTGATCGCCTACCTTGAAGGAGATTCCTCTAATGATTTTTCTTGTTCTTCCTTACAGGTGCTTGACCCTTTTGAGGCGGAAAGTCTTAGAGCAGCCGCTGCCGAAAAAGAGATTTTGGAAAAAGAAAAGGAGATCGCTGCTGCTAAAGCGAAGCTGAGAGAAGATAGGGAAAGGAGGGATCGAGAAGAGAGGGAAAGAAAAGAGGCGGAAGCAGGTAGGATTGCCGCCGAACAGGAGGAAAAGAAGAAGATGGAGGAAGAGAAGGCGGCTCAGATCGCAGCGAAGAAAAAGGAAGAAGAGAAGAAGGCAGCCCAGACCGCTGCAAAGAAAGAAGAAGAAGAAAAGGAGGCAGCTCAGGCCGCTGCAAAGAAAAAGAAAGAAGACGAAGAGAGGAAGGCAGCCCAGGCCGCTGCGAAGAAAAAGAAAGAGGAGAAAAAGGCGGCCCTGTTGGCCGTTGAGAAACAAAAGAAAATGGCTTCCGAGCTGGAGGCAGAAGAAAAGAGCCGGCAGATCGCTAAGGAAAAGGCTGCACTATCAAGCGGTCTTCCAACCCATTCTGCCGCTCAAGAGGTGGAACTAAACCGAGCAGCAGAAGACCGCGCAAATGCGGTTTCCGCTCTGCGAACGGGTAAGGTGTTGATCATGGCCAGATCGTTAGAAAATCTCCCTCTTCCAACGGTTCGACCTGATTCTCCGGAAAGAAATCATGAGGTCGTTATCATTGAAACTGACGACATCCTTGTTAGTAATGCGGAGTTAAAGAGAAGAAGAAAAGAAGGAGAAAGGTCGCAGAAGAGAGAATTGGAAAGAATGAACCTTGAACGCTTAAGGGGATCAGACCGCCTCGTACTGACCGCAGAACCAGCGGTCACAGTTAATATTGAAAATATGTTGCATGACTGCGGTCTTGATTCCTTTCCAAGTATTCTTTCTGTGCGAGCCTTGTTATTTTGAGTTTTTGAAAACCGAACTAACCTTTGCTCTTTTGTTCGCAGATGAAAATATTCTTGAAATGGAAGAGGGAGAACTTCCGGCGCAGAGGGTTGCGATCTCCGACCAACTTGCCAATATCCTCAATCCTATGTTCGAGGATGTTCGGTCCATGTTGGCTCGGGAACGGGCCTATCATGATCAGATCCGCGGTCTTGAAGAGAAGCTTCGTTCAGCTTATGACCCGGCCGGCGAGCTCATTCAGTCACATCGAAAAGCTGAAGAGGCAAGCGGTCTCAAGATTGGAGAGCTCACTCAAGCACTCCGTCGGTCTGAGAAAGACGTTGAATACTACAAGGGAAAATCTGCCGCTCTGTCCGCTGAGGTCGCTGTGCTGAGGGGTGGCGCCGCGAAAATGTCGATGAGACCGGGACCATCTGGCGATCACCAAGACATGAGATCGAGCTCTGAGATCATGGTTGTCCCCATGGAAATAGTTGATAAAGAGATGTCAAGAATCCACCGGGCCGCGATGAACGCAAACCAGGGTCTTGCTTCGGCCTTCAGCTCTATCAATGAGATGCAAGATATCGCGGCCTTTGTAGGAAGAAAAAGGCCCCATACGAAATAAACATTTGACGTTTTACTTCAAGATAGTTTTGTAATATGATGAACAATTATTGTATAATATGTTTTTAACTTCTTCTGCTTGCGATCTCTTATTCTGCTGTGATGGTTTCTGCTATTTTGTACTGCTTGTTTGCATTGTGATCTGAGATGTTGCGGTCTCCCTTTTTTGAGATCGAAAAGATGCTAGTGCTTTATTGACTTCCTTGCAGGTACCGGCGATCTGAGAGATTTCACTGGGCGGTCTTCGAGAAAAAGTAATGATGACGAAATCATCCTTCGCTCACTATAAATAGCCGCCTTTTTGGATTTCATTTTAAATTTTCTGTATGCGCCCAAAGCACCGGTCACAGCGATCTCCAAGAATGGTGTCCGCTCGAGCTACTGCTTCCTTAGTTTTCCTCAAAGCCGATCACAAATCTTGTCATCTTTCAAAGGAGGAATATGTTGAGTTCTTGAAGAAGCATATGATTCAGACTCAGATCGTCGTGAGACCGCCTTCTGAAGTTGAAGGGCTCAATTTTGGAGAAGAGAAAAAGTTTATCATCCCTATTGATCATTTTGAGTGTGGGTTGAGAATTCCTCTCCCATAGGAGTTTTTGGAGATCATGGATTATTACGGGCTGGTGCTTGCCCAGCTGCCGCCGAACTCGATCGGTCTCATTAGTGTTTTCATAAACTACCTGAGATCGGAAAAGATAAAGTTCACGATGGCGCTCTTCCGTGCGTCCTTCACTGCTAAGGTTCTGAAAGAAGGCCAGAAAAAAGAGGAATTTAAAGGATTGATATATTTTTCCACTGAAGGATTTAAAGTTCTCAATCTTCCCAACAAGGTTCCTTTCTGGACAGAAAGGTTCCTTGTATTCGAAGGCGATCTTGGCGGTCTCAAGAGTCGCCCTTCTATGCGACCTGACAAGATTTTTCAGAAGAGCAAAACGATCTCAAAAGAAGAGCTAAAGATTCTGGAATTTCTGGCGGGAAAGCGCCTGGACCTTATTCATTATCTGGCTATCTAGCCCGAGATCGCTGAGATCGTTCCTGAGGAAAGTGAGTTGCTTCCAGCGATCTCCCAGTATTTCCTACATATTTTACTTTACTTTTCTAACTTTCTATTTTCAGCATCCTTTGCGGTCCCGACGAAGGACCCGGTAGCACCTGCTGAAGAAGTACTTACCCAAAGGGAAAGAAGACTGAAGAGAGAAGAAAATTTTCAGACCGCTGAGACCGGTAATTCTTCTAAGATTGCTGTGGAGCCATTTCCTCTGCATGGCTATATGCGTCATCAGAAAGACTTAAAAGGCAAACCTTTACTCAAATGGGGCGCCAAAGGAAAGACCATGAGAGTTTCTACCGATCTCCCCCTCTGGAGCGGGAAACTGACCCACCATGCTACTGCTGTGACCGCGGCTCTATACGGAAAGAAAAATACAGCTGAGATTTTTGATATTGAGACCGATTTGCTTCCGGATATCTGTGCTCAAACGGCCCTTCGGAATGCTACTCTTCAGCATCATATAGGACGAACTCTCCGAAGCGTCCTGAAGGAAAATGAAGATCTGCTGGTATTTAAATCTTTAATGGATGTTTTTCCTGAATTTGTTTAGACCGCGCGGTCTGATTATTTCTTTTCTGCAGCGAGCGAAGGAGATGGCCTATGACATACATAATCCTGATTTTAAAAGAGCAATGGCACACCATGTGAGGGAGACCGCCGAGCAAGTAATCACGGAGCTTCGAAATTGAGGCGGTCTTTCTGAAGAGTATAAGGATACATCTTTCGCTGCTCTTTTCCCTCGGGCAGCAAGAAAGATTGATGAGCAATCCTTGACTACTGAAGAGACCGCTGATGACGGTGAAGATGTTGTGATCGAGGATGAAGACCAGCTAAGTGGTAGCCAATATGTGCAGGGCCAGGACACGAGCTCAGGAGCGGCCTCAAGCTCTGGATCCAAGATTCAAGGGAAGGGCTCAGAAGAGTCATCTGATGAGGCCGACTCGTCCTCCTCTTCAGATGAGCGGTCTCCCAAGAGATCGAGAAGCAAATAGAGTGTTGTAATTTTTATTTTTTGGAGACCGGTCGGTCTGATGTACTTAAATATTTTAAATGAATATGAAGAATTGTATTACCATGTCTTTCTTACCTCTTGCGATCAGATATCTGTTTCTATATTTCTTCTATACTGTTTATACATATGCGGTCTCTTCACTCCAAGGTGAAATTGGCATTTGATCTTAATGCATTTAAACTTTATCGGTCTTTATAAAAATCTTCTGAATAATTCCTGATATAAGTATAAAATGCGATCTTCCGATTGCCAATATCATTTTATGAGAGTCCGAGTACTGGAAAAGAAAACATCTTACGGTACTTTCTTCGTGGCGGTCACATCTAGCGACCTTCATTATACCAGACTACTTAGAACTTTAAATATTATTAACCGGACAGAGTGCGGTCTCACTTCTTTCTGACCGTGCGTAGCATAGGAAAGATACTCTTGAACTCAACTGGCAATCTCAAACAACCAAGTCCTGGAGGAGATAAACCGGCGGTCTCAATATATTCGAGATCGCTGAAAAGAATACCACTGAAGAAATGGAGAACTCAACCGGCAATCTCAAACAACCAAGTCCTGGAGGAGATAAACCGGCGGTCTCAACATATTCGAGATCGCTGAAAAGAATACCACTGAAGAAATGGAGAACTCAACCGGCAATCTCAAACAACCAAGTCCTGGAGGAGATAAACCGGCGGTCTCAACATATTTGAGATCGCTGAAAAGAATACCACTGAAGAAATGGAGAACTCAACCGGCAATCTCAAACAACCAAGTCCTGGAGGAGATAAACCGGCGGTCTCAACATATTCGAGATCGCTGAAATGAATATCACTGAAGAAATGGAGAACTCAACCGGCAATCTCAAACAACCAAGTCCTGGAGGAGATAAACCGGCGGTCTCAACATATTTGAGATCGCTGAAAAGAATACCACTGAAGAAATGGAGAACTCAACCGGCAATCTCAAACAACCAAGTCCTGGAGGAGATAAACCGGCGGTCTCAACATATTCGAGATCGCTGAAAAGAATACCACTGAAGAAATGGAGAACTCAACCGGCAATCTCAAACAACCAAGTCCTGGAGGAGATAAACCGGCGGTCTCAACATATTCGAGATCGCTGAAATGAATACCACTGAAGAAATGGAGAACTCAACCGGCAATCTCAAACAACCAAGTCCTGGAGGAGATAAACCGGCGGTCTCAACATATTTGAGATCGCTGAAAAGAATACCACTGAAGAAATGGAGAACTCAACCGGCAATCTCAAACAACCAAGTCCTGGAGGAGATAAACCGGCGGTCTCAACATATTCGAGATCGCTGAAATGAATACCACTGAAGAAATGGAGAACTCAACCGGCAATCTCAAACAACCAAGTCCTGGAGGAGATAAACCGGCGGTCTCAACATATTTGAGATCGCTGAAAAGAATACCACTGAAGAAATGGAGAACTCAACCGGCAATCTCAAACAACCAAGTCCTGGAGGAGATAAACCGGCGGTCTCAACATATTTGAGATCGGTAGGGAGAAAAACTAGCGGTCTCAAAAATTCAGACCCCCCCCCCCCCCTTCAGGGTACGATTCATATGGTTCTCTGTTAGTCCGACCCTTGGCTATCCACAATCCAATGAGTATTCAAGAATTACAGTCAAAAAATGATCTGTAGGGCAGGTGTGGTTATGCCGCGGAGGCTGTACCGACATTGCTTTCCCTGTTAGATCATATAAACTGTAATAATGTCCTTTTTATGCATAACAGAGCTGAACATTCAGCTCGACCTCCATTGGTTCTGAGGTGCGTCAGATGTTAGCAAGGACTCGGCATTCTAACCATCTTTCGCATGAGCTTGGCGAGCTACTGCTACACAGATGCAAAAACACCCCGCTACCTGTGGTCCTGGCAGATTTACAACTCATGCTTCAAGTCAAGGAGGATGAAGTAGAATCCGTTGATCTCTTGTTGGCGGGATTCAAGCCTTAATTCCAATTTGTTTTTGATATTTTCCTTTATCATATATATATATATATGACAAAAAAGGTTCGAATCATATCACCGTAATGTTCAAAAGATAAGGAAAAGGAAAAAGAAATAGCTACATGTATCTAAGAGAAAAAACGCTTGAGGTCATCACCGCTCCAAGTGTGAGGCAATTCTTCTCCTTCATAAGTGTGAGGCAATTCTTCCCTACTGAGCCTGATCTCGCCGCTATATCCACCTTTTTTAGGACCAGATCTCCAATAGTGAATTCTTTGATCCTGACATTTTTATCAAAGAATCTCGCCATCCTTCTCTTAACTTCTTCCTGCCTGATCGTCGTTGTATCTCTCAGCTCTTCAATGAGATCGAGGCTACATTTTAGATCTTCATCATTTCCTTCCATCCAATCATCCTGGTTTTGTTGGGCCAACAACACTCTTGAACTCTTTACTTCAAACTCAATTGGAATAAGAGCTTCTGAACCGTGTGACAACTTAAAAGGAGTCTCTCCCGTAGCTGAGGTGGGAGTTGTTCTCAAGGCCCATAGTACTGATGGTAGCTGTTCCGCCCAATTTCCCCGCAGATTTTCTACTTTTTTCTTTAAGAGGTTTATAATGAGTTTATTGGCAGCTTCCACTTGCCCATTACTCCTAGGATGATGTACAGAAGAAAAACGTAACTCAGTGCCAATCTGTCCGCAGAAACTTACGAGCTGAGGATTGTTGAATTGAGAACCATTATCCGTGATAATTGCCATCGGGATCCCATGCCTACAGACTATTTCTCCCCAGACAAAATTTTTCATGACTTGAGTAGTAATTTTGGCCAATGCTTTTGCCTCGATCCATTTGCTGAAGTAGTCGATCATGACTATAATATATCGGCGTTGTCCACTTGCCATAGGGAAAGGCCCAACCAAATCCATTCCCCAAACCGCAAACCGCCATGGGGTTGCTATAGATTTAAGCTGTTGAGCAGGTTGATTTTGGAGAGGAGCAAACTTTTGGCACTAGACACATTTTTTTGCAAATATCTCCGCATCCTTCCTCATTTGAGGCCAAAAATATCCTTGCCTTAGGATTCTTTTCTCCAATGTACGGGCTCCAGAGTGGCTTCCACATTCTCCCGAATGAACCTCCTGAAGAACAGTTGGGATCTCTTCCTCCGAGACACACCGAGCCAAAGGAGACAAAAAGGTCTTTCGGTAAAGGATTCCTGCAACAAGATAATAATGAGCCGCTTTCAGCTTAAATTTCTTTCTATCTTTTACCGTGGAGTGGAGTTTTCCAGTTGAAAGATAAAGGGTGAACGGATCCATCCAAGATGGCCGCTGATCTATCTCCATAACTTCTCCTTCCTCGATTGCCAGACGGAAAAGCTCCGAGGTGGTTCCTCCCGAGATAAGACCAAATTTTGCCAGCTCATCTGCTTCTATGTTCTCTTCCCTTGGAATGTGTTTGATAGAGAAACTCTTGAACTTTCCAATCTCTCCTTTTACCAAGGCCAGATATTGCTTCAAAGTTTGATCCCTGGTTTCGAAGGTCCCGTTAACCTGAGATGCCATCACCAGGGAGTCTGTCTTGATTTGAACGTCTTCAATTCCCAATTCTTTAGCAAATCTAAGACCGGCTAGCAAGGCCTCGTACTCTGCTTGGTTATTAGTTGTTGGGAAAAAGAACTTCAGAGCTTGGTCCAATCTGACCCCATTTGGATTGATCAAGACAACTCCAGCCCCAGATGAATTCCTTCCCGAGGCACCATCAACAAATATTGTCCATGCTAAGGGCGCTCTGACTTCCTTCTTTAATGAAACCCCGCATGCATCTACCATGAAATCTGCTAAAACTTGAGCTTTGATTGCCAACCTCGGAACATAGGAGATATCAAACTCACTGAGTTTTATTGCCCACTTGGCTAACCTTCCCGAATGCTCCGGTTTTTCTAAGATATTTTTTAATGGAAGATCAGTGACTACTTGAATCGAATGAGCTTGAAAGTATGGTCTTAATCTCCTTGCTGAGGTTACAAGCATTAAAGCCAGCTTTTCTAGGATTGGGTAGCGAGTCTCCGCATCTTTCAGGATTCGACTCGCGTAATACACCGGAAATTGCTTCTTCTTCTCCTCTCGGACCAAGACAGAGCTTATGGCGTCGATGCCAACCCCCATATACAGAAAAAGATCTTCTCCTTCGCGCGGGCTTTGGAGTAGAGGAGTTGAAGTTAACTGCTTTTTAAGCTCATTAAAAGCATCATCACACTCTTTTGTCCACTCGAACTTAGCCCCTCCGCGGAGGGTCTTGAAGAAAGGAGCACTCTTATCCCCGGACCGAGAGATAAAGCGACTCAGACCTGCCATTCTTCCTCCTAGCTGCTGAACTTCCTTAGGAGACATGGGGGGTGGCATTTCAAGAATAGCCTTTACTTTGTCAGGGTTGGGTTCTAATCCTTCTGGAGTAAGAAGATGACCAAGAAATTTTCCCTTACTTGCCACGAAGACGCACTTCAATGGGTTCAACCTCATATTAAAAGTTCGGAGAGTTGTAAATGTTTCTGAGAGGTCACTAAGATGAGAGGAGAATGATTTACTTTTTATTAGAAGATCATCAACGTAAACTTCTAGATTTCTTCCCTTTTGATCTTTAAACACTGTATCCATCATCATTTGATAAGTTGCTCCCGCGTTTTTTAGCCCGAAAGGCATTACAAGATAACAAAAACAACCATCATTTGTGATAAACGAAGTATGAGGAATATCGGGCTTATGCATTCTGATTTGGTGATAACCTGAGAACGCATCTAGGAAACTCATGAAAGAATAGCCTACCGCAGAATCAACTAAGGAATCTATCCGAGGCAAGGGGTAGCAATCCTTGGGGCAAGCTTTATTGAGTTTGGTGAAATCTACACACATTCTCCATTTCCCACCTGACTTCTTCACCATTACAACATTGGACACCCACTCAGGATACTGAATCGCTTGAACAAACTTTGCCCTCAGGAGCTTCTCCACCTCTTCGCGGATAGGCTGAGCGAGAGTGGTTGCAACAGACCTTTTTTTTTGCTGAATTGGAGTGAAGCTGGGATCGATGTTGAGGTGATGGCAGGCGACATTCGGATCCACTCCAGGCATGTCATCTGCCGACCATGCAAAGATGTCGAGATTTTGGAGGCAAGAAATGAGCTGACTCTTGTCAGCTTCAGATAGTTCAGCGTTGATGGAGAGACTCTTGCTCTCATCTTCCTCGCTGATTCGAACGGCTTGAGTCGCTTGGGCAGGTTCCAAACGGACTTCATCCCTTGCATCTTCTTCCTTAGCCTCTTCAGCAACTCTGATTGGTTCGGGAATTTGGGCCGAGATGGCCATTGCAGCTTCCTGGGGAGACGAAGACATGATCACATTTACAGTTTTTAAGTAGCACTCCCTGGCTTTTCTCCGATCACTCCTGACCCGATGTTGCTTGCCGTTTAGGGCAAATTTTACTGCTTGGTGGTATGTCGAGACCACCGCCTGATACCCATTCAAAATAGGTCTCCCGAAAATTGTGTTGTAGCTGCTAGGAGCATCAACGACTATGAATTTGGCAAGCCTTACTATCCTTCCCAAAATTACAGAGAGAGTGACGAGTCCCTCTACTTCCTTCTTTTCCCCTGAAAAACCATAAAGAGGTCCCTCAGTAGAGAGAAGAGGCTTACCTGTCTTCAAAGCATCGAAGGCCGGTTTGAAGAGCACGTTCACCGAGCTCCCAGTGTCAATCAGGATTTTTTCCACCGTGTAATTTTCTATTACTGCCTTTATGACAACTGCGTCATCAAAAGGATTTGAGGTTGAAGAAAGATCTTCCTCTCCGAAGGTGACTATCCCTCCAACCGGGGTCGAGGAGGTAGCAGCGACCTCTGAACGGCAGACCCTCTTCAGGCTGGCCTTCCTTGAGGACTCTGGTCCTGCTCCACCGTGAATACAGAAAAGGTTGCCTAGAGCACCCTCATCATTGGCATCCTCGCACTCGCCGGGGAAACCGATGTTGCCAAGATGGCCAACATCATCGACTTCCTCGCATTCCCAACGGACCTCTGCTACTTCCTTGGCCTTGGAAGTCGAAGCTTTGGAGGGATCGTTCTTTTGAAAAAGATCTCGGAGCTTTCCCTCTTTCAGGAGCTTCTCCACTACCACACGGAGGGCTCTGCAGTTTTCTGTCAGATGACCTCTCTCCCTATGATACTCACAGTAGAGAGTAGGATTCCGAGAATTCGGGTCAGAGCTGAGGGGGGCCGGCCTTTTGAAAAAAGGCTGCTTCTGCAGGACTTGAACTACTTCGTTCATAGAGACACCAAGGTCCGTAAAAGACTCTTGGGAATCATTATAGAACGGCTGGACGGTCAGGAGAGGGGATTGTGCATACTGAATCTGGTGGACCAGGGTGGCTTGCGGAGCTGGAGCCACAGGGACTGGCATTAGAGGTCCTTTTGGCTGGAAATGTTGGTTTCCCTGATTGAACCGGTTGGCGCGGAAATTCCTTCCCCTTTTAGGAGCGGGAGGAGGAAACTCTTGATGAGATTTTGAGGACGGCGGAGCTGGATAGAATCCTGCTGATCCTTTCTGAACGGTCCTACCAGTTAAATTCGAGACATAGGCGGGGTTGTTGATTTCCCCTTCTATGTAGCGATTCGCGATGCTAATCAGCTCTTGATAAGAGCTGGGTTCTTTGGTTGTAACCTCGAACTTGAGAGGGCCTTCCCGCAATCCATTAACTAAAGCAGCCATGTACAGAGCAGGATCCACATCCCTGATTCCAAGAATTTCTTTTTGGAAACGATCAACGAAACAAGCGGTTGTTTCATTATCCCCTTGATAGATCTTGAAGAGGGCCGCAGGACCACTCTTCCTCTTTTTTGCCGTCGCAAACCTCAGAAGGAGTTCATGCCTCAGAACGGCAAAACTCGAAATGGACTGGGAAGGTAGCTTATAGAACCATTCCCTAGCTGCCCCATCGAAAGAGGTGATCAGCAGCTTACACCTGACCGCATCTGAAATGGTTCTAAGGGCAACAGCAGACTCAAAAGCCTGAAGATGCGAAACGGGATCACTCTCCCCAGAGAACGTGGGGAGTCTTGGCTCTCTGAAACCATGGGGAATGGGCTCCCGACGAATTTGCTCAGAGAAAGGAGAAGACTCCTCCGTCCCAAAAAAATCCAAGCGGGGTAGAGAGATGAGCAGGATAAGGGGCTGGATAGGGAGCGGGGGGAGCTTGAGGATACACGAAGTCTTCTTCAAAATTTAAAGCCTGGGCTGGGGGCCCCTGGGCTGCTGTTCTAAAAGAATCTCGACGGGCAGCGAACTCCTCTTGCTGCGACCGTAGAGGAGCTGAAGGTTGAGGGGTCGCGTGATCACAAGGGTGATCGCTAGCCAGGCGGTCAGGTGTGGTGGCCTGACCCGACTGAGGAAGGATCCTCTGGGAGATCGTGGCCAGGATCTGACCCATGGCCTCGATTTGCTTAGCGGACTCCTGCTGAACTCGGATGGCCTCCTGGCGGTCACGTGCGGTCTCCTGCTGAGACCGCGCGATCTCATGCTGAGACCGCGTGATCTCTTGCTGAACTTGGGCAGCTTCCTGCCGAGCTCGAGCGGCCTCTCGGAGGGCTTGCTCAACACGCAACTCAAAAGGACGTTCAAGAGCGTCTAGAGGATTCGAGTCGAGGGGAGGTCGACTGCTAGAAGACCGGCGAACTCGCATTCGGCGGTCTATCATCTCGATGTCTATTGATTTCACCTACGCACTCCGAATCTGAAGGTCGCGTGTTCGTTCTGTTGGCACCAAAAACGGTACCTCCAAAATTCACACTAGGAGAAAAGGGGAAAACTGCGGAATGCAGGTTACTGAAGACGAGAGATGCTGAAGAACAGGAAAATCGATCACAAAAAGTCGAGACCGCTTACACAGGTTGTAAGCTGGGGCCTCCAATCCAAAAAGGTCTTTCTTCAGGTACCCCTACCCCTCTATTTATAGACGCGGAGGCTGCCCGAACGGGCAGTTCCAAAAATTACGGGCTGCCCGGGATACAGGAGAGCCAGGGCAGAGAACAGAGAGAGATTAAAAGCAAAAGGCCAGATCGCCCGATCTCGCGATCTGACCAGGGCTTGATCGCCTAACACTTTAGCGGGAAACCTTGATCCTGGGAGACTTGGTCCGGGCGGTCTTAAAAACGGGAGACCGCTGGTTAGGAATTGCTGGCCGAGCTGGAGATGACGATCTGGACGGTCTCGTAAATGTGAGACCGCTGGAAAGGTCCACTCTGGCTTGAAAAGAGAGGTCACGGATTTACTCTGGCTGAAAAATGTGCGGTCACTAGCGAAAAATGCGATCCCCGA
Organism: Dactylorhiza incarnata; assembly: GCA_033032865.1. Lineage (NCBI taxonomy): Eukaryota > Viridiplantae > Streptophyta > Magnoliopsida > Asparagales > Orchidaceae > Dactylorhiza > Dactylorhiza incarnata. The sequence continues at coordinate 1,263,848 of JAWHQI010000247.1, forward strand.
CGGAAAAATGTGCGCTCAGGCAAAAAATGCACGTCTGGGAGAAAATTGTGTGCTCGGGCGAAAAAAGGACCCTCGTGCGTGCCCAGGCAGAAAATATGCTCCCAGGCGAAAAATGCGCGCCTGTGAGGAAAAATGCGCGCCCGGGTGAAAAAAAGGTCACCATGCGCGCCAGGGCGGAAAATGCGCACCTGTGAAGAATTGAAGGTAAACGCGCGCCCAGGCGAAAAAATATGCGCCCGGGCGGAGAATTCCCGCCTAGGCAAAAAATGTGTCATGCGCGTAAAAATGCGTGCCAGGAGAAAAATGCGGGCCCAGGCGTAAAAACTTGCACCGGTGCAAAAAATGCTCCTTCGGGCAAAAAATGCGCCCCCGGGTGAAAAAATGAGCCCCCGGGCGAAAAAATAGGCGCTCGAGCGAAAAAAGTTATCACCGGCAAAAATGTGATCCCCGACAAAAAATAGCGTGCCCAGACGAAATAAGCGTGCACAGGGCAAAAATTGTGTGCCCCGACTAAAAAATGTGCGCCCTGCGGAAAATGAGCGCTTATGCAAAAGCGTGCGCTCGAGTGAGTTCGTAGTTCCAGAATGCTCAATCTCAAAACCTACGTCGGGACCTAAACATTCGATGGAGAGTTTTGTAAATTTATTTCACAATATCAATGGCTTTGGACCCAAAAGCAAATTCCACCCTAAAACCTTTCATCCGAACAGTGGTATTGATTTTTGTATTCTCAAAGCCAATTCTTGAATATCATTGTCTTCCAAACGAACGGAACCTTAAAGAGCTTCCTCTAAACTTCTTTACGGTCAATAAAAATTTTCTTTTTTATTTCTCCCTATATCCTTAGTTCTATTTTCTTCCCATCTTTTTGATTGATTTCACTTTAGGAAAATTGTTGGTTTCAACCTAAATAATTTAAGTTCATCAGCTACTTTTGAACATGATGAAATAGCATGTCTAGTTTAAGGATATAATATTACTATTATAACCCAATATGTATAAATAAAACCTTTAAATTCACTAGAAGATGTGAATATGTTTTCTCATTAAATTTGTATCGATTGCCCTAGCAGTCGAGCTCTCAACTTCCCTCAAAGCCACTACCAGTCTCAATGTTGGCATTAATCCCCTCAACTTCCCTTGGCTACTTAGATGCCTTGCCTTTGACATTGTTGACCAGTTGCCAGTACCTCGACTTTGTTTCTTCTCAATAACGCTCAACATGTTCTGCCTTAGCCACCAATGACGTCATCGATGCCTCAACTTCCTTATGTCATTGTCTCCTTCCCTCGAATTGTTTCATCTAAATTTCCTCCCTCCCCATGGAGTGTTATGGAACGGGACGGAACGGGCCTTGAAAGTGCCGACACAACTTGCGAGTCTATTCACAGAGGAAGTCGATTGGAGCATGAGCCGATCATTGGCGGGTCGCCTCTTGGGATGATATGTCTTAAATGTTTGTTTTAGCTTAATTACTTGTTTGTCATTATGTGTATATATATCCTAACTTCTTGTATTATTTCATTTTCTTGGACTTGTGTGTTGAATTTGAAAAGAGCCTAAGGCTGGCTAAGAGGATTTCTCTTAGTATTTATCTCCATTCCGCCTCCCACCACTCATGCCGATTACCCTAGACGGTATCATTGGTCCGACCTGCTCTCCCGCCCACTAATCATCAAGCCGCTGGGTCTTTGTCCAGCGAAAGCTTCCCCAGCATGACACCCTTGCTCGCCTTCTGCGACGAGTACCGACGGGCGAACTCTCGCCTGTTGTGCATCGACTGTCGTTCTCCTGTTGCGTACTAGCATGTTACTCGTCGCGCGACCTTTAACCGGCGCACGTGATCGATCCTGCCGGTTGTTGGTGCCTTCCTCACATCGCCCGACCATGCGCACCATGACGAATCATCGATTGGACGAGCGGTCCTCCGCCCTTGCCGATACTCCTCCTGGCTGGCATCCTTGCAGGCTTCTATGTCTGCCATCCGACAAAAATTGGAATCCCGCGACGACCGCGCCTCCAACAAGGACCCACCGCTCTCGCCATTGAACAACCCCTCCTCCTTCGTGGGCCGCCCGGCGACACCGCTACATATTCTGACGTTTGCCGCACTTGCCACGTCACACACACCCTCGAGATTCCCCATTTAAACGGGTCGGACACCCTTGGGTGGATCACCAGGGCCGAGCAATTCTTCGACATCCAATAGACACCCGACCACCAGAAGGTCTCCCTAATGCTTCTCGCCATGGACGGTTCTGCGTTACATTGGGTTCGGTGGCTCTGTAACTCCTCCTTGATCCTTTCGTGGGCCAATCTCAAGCTAGCGTTAGTCAAACGCTACGACCACCGCCACTCCAGCAATGCGGTTGAGAGCTTGTGCGCCCTCCTCCACCCGTCCTCGATGGATCAGTACATCGATGACTTCATCGAGCTAGCCAACCATGTTCTTGGACTTCCCCCGATCACTACATGGGTTTCTTCCTACAAGGCGTCCAACCGCACATCCGTTCCCGTCTCCGCACTCCTCATCCTCATGATATTTTCACCGCCATGGAGGTCGCCCACTTGGTCGAAGCCGATTTTTCCATTTGACCAACCGACCAGTTCCACCCGCCTCTAGCGACCACCGGCTCCTCCCGCGTCTCCTTCGTTCCACCAGCTTCTCAATGGCTACCCACGGGTAACCCGGCCCCATTGGCTCATCAACCTCCAAAACCGCCCCCTCCTCATCGTCCTCCTTGGCCTTCGGCGCACAACCGTCTTTCCTCTCAAGAATACAATGATTTGCGCAGCAAGAGGTTGTGTTTTCGCTGCAAACAACCTTATTCGCCGACACACGACTATCAGTTCAAGAAGTTGTGGGTACTTATGTGTGAAGACGAGGACGAGGTCACCACCGCGGATTTTGACGTTCTGGTCCTAGAGGACCAAAACCCGGCAGATTTAGCACCACCCAAACTCGTGTGGTTGGGTCTTTCCCACCTCTCTCTTGGGGGAATTACCTGTCCACAAACCATGAAGCTACAAGGCTACCTCTGGGGGACTCCAATGGTACTCATGATCGACAATGGTGTGATCCACAACTTCGTCTCGGTGGACTTCGTGACACATCTACAAATGGTTCCCGACCCCACCGCGGCGTTCCTAGTCTACTTCGGGGACGGCCGACGGTCTCGCACGGGGGGGTCTTTGTTGCGGCCTTCCGCTGCAAATGGGGGAGTATGGCGCCCCGCGAACTTTTACGTCTTTCCAAGTGGACACCATTCTCGGTATGGCATGGTTGCAGTCCTTGGGAGACATTCATCACAATTAGGCCTCCATGCGGATGACATTTCAGTTGGCCATCCGCACCTGCACACTCGTGGGGGAAGCAACCCTCCAGCGTGTTGCGGTCTCCCCTAATGCAGCACAGCGTACTCACGTGGTGGATTTTCAGGCCCTGCACTGGCACATCACTCCGACAGCCGATGATGTCTCCCTACCGACTCGACCTCCACCGTCGTCCGAACTGTCTCACCTCTTGGAGCAGTTTGCCTTTGTCTTTACTTCGTTCATGGGACTCCCACCATCATGCGCCACCAACCACCAGATTCCGCTACAGGACAGTACTCAGGCGATTTTTGTTCGTCTGTACCGCTACGGCCATGTCCAAAAGGATGAGATAGAGCGGCTCGTGACTGACATATCCACTCAGTTTTTCACGTCTCTCGGCTTAAACGGGTGATGGGAGACCATGTTGTCGAGGAGACCTTACCGCTTAATCTCGGCTCGGATGGCTCCATTCTCTACTTGCCCGAAGATATTGGACCGCAAGACGGAGGCGGCAACCGACCAGGCGCAGGTGTTGGTGGCGTGTCAAGGTCGACCCCCCTCCGATGCTACTTGGTGGGACGCGACGACTTCCGTCATCAGTTTATGGAGTTTGTCCTTGAGGACAAGGCAAATTTTCCAGACTGGGTATTGTCAACACAACTTGGCGAGTCTATTCACGGAGGAAGCCGATTGGAGCATGAGTCGATCATTGGTGTGTCGCCACTTGGGATGATATGTTTTAAATGATTGTTTTAGCTTAATTACTTGTTTGTCATTGTGTGTTGAAATTGAAAAGAGCCTAGGGCTAGCTAAGAGGATTTCCCTTAGTATTATCTTCATTCTGCCTCCCCCTCTCCTGTTGATACCCTAGGCAGTATCATGGAGCCTCCCAAATGCGACCCTAGTTGTTCCCTTCCTCTTGCTCTCAGTTGTCTCTCTCATCGAGCCTCTAAGCATCATGCTTCCTTCCTTATCTCACATTGCGTAAACAATATACAAGCTCGTACCCCATCCTTCTCTTCCTAATCACAGAGATATTGATGGATCACAAGTCTTTTTTCTTTTTTTTTTATGATCCTTCTCAGTGTTTGTTGTCAAGTGTCAACGATAACATTTTTTGGGCTACCTAACTTTTGTTGTTCGATAAACAGCTCGACTTCCTTAGTCGTCGATTTCACGCCAACACCTTCATTTATATGTATTTTGGTTAATAAGTATTTGGGTTACATGTCGTGATTTAGAGTTTATTTATGGAAAAGAGGTGCTTTTGAGGAGATATTGTATTTTGGTTAGAGTTCATAGCGTTGTATTGTGATTAGAGTTCATAGCGTTATATTGTGATTAGAGTTCATAGCGTTGTATTGAGATTAAAGTTTACAGCACAGTATTGACATTAGAGTTCCTTGTTCGATTTAGTAACTCAGTGTGCAGATATGCTGAGAAGGAAATGGAGAGTAGACATTACAAAAGTGGATTATTCTTTAGTTGCTCTATTCATGGAAAAATAATCCCTCTCTCAAGCACATTCAGTTCTGCAGGGCATGATTCAAAGCAAGATGAAAAGTAGGGCATTATCTCAAAACTACACAGGGTTCAATAAGTTGTATGTGGAGTTAAAACACATTTCTTATCTAAGATAATGCTTAGAAGATGAAGCTACAGCGGGAGCAATTGGTAGTTCTGCCATTTCTAGATGGCTGGGACAAAGGAATTTGATTTGGCAAGGATACCTATAATAAGGGGATCAACAGTTGCTCGTCTAAGAAATTGAAACTACTTCAAAATATTTTCCATAATAAACCTACTCATAAAGGCTTGTGTGAGAGATCAATCTTCAATGCGCATCATACGAAAGGAAAAAGTGTTTTAGTAGATGAAGTGGAGAGAAGATTCTGGAGTAGTCATGGATTTACCACTAAGAGAAAGAAAAGAAGGAGAAGGAGAGAAATCCAAAGAGCATCTTGGTCAACCCTAGGCACTTTTCTCAAGTGATCAAAAGATGCCAATGTTCATACAAACATCCACTTAAATGGACCTCAAGGAAAACTAGTAGTAAATGTGAGAATTTAAAAGGCGCTATTAAAAGATGATATCGCACAAAGATTCAGCTCCCAATAGTTATGTCCGGATTAGCGGCGCCCCATCTCAAACAGAGGCACCAGCCTCACTTTTGTTGTGACCATTGCACCATAGATACATAGTTAGCTCTCTTGAATTAGGTCGGAATCCATGAAAAGCAATTTTCGCCTGCCTACCACTATCTTTTTTAAATTTTGAGAAACACAAAACTCGCATTGTGAGGATTTGATTTATCCTAACTGTTAGCTTTATTAATATTAGGTTAAACATAATATTGTAACCTCCTCTTATATAAGGGGCGCTATTCACATAATGAATTTTAATTTCTGCCTATTCTCTGTTCCGTAACATGGTATCAGAGCACAGCGCTCTCGCCGTGACCTAAATCCTCGCAAACTGCCTTCCGCCCGCCGCCACTCCCTGATGTCGCCCCTCGCCGACTTCCTCTCTCCCATACGCATCCAACCCTAGCCCTCCTTCTCTCCTTCTTCTCTCTGCACAGCGGCGGCTCCGTATATCCGGTGCGTCGGCCAGTCGGCGCTGGCCGACGGGATGTTCTCCTCGCCGGACCTCCGACGGTCCGATTGACCTCAAACTTTGGGAAAAGTTTCGCTTTCGCATGTTTATCGCACTACTGATTTCTTGAGAGATTCCAACGGTTAGATGTCCCCCAGACTCATCTCGTGTTTTTTGGTCCAAGAGGAGGAATGCTTCTAGCTCTCAAATGAAGCCCTATTTCCACTCCGCTCTTTGATGACGGGTTCTCTATTCCCCACCACCGTTGTCTTGGAGGCGTTCTTTTTTTATATATATGTCGGAAGTGACGGATTCGGGTGCTTCCATGACCCCCGCTAAATCTACACAGACTGACTTGGATCACAACTTCTCTCCGATTACTACGACCCGACTGGATGATACTAATTATCTATCGTGGTCTCGCTCCATCACTTTAGCCTTAAAGAGTCGTCGTCTCTTTGGTTATATCAGCGGCACCACCAGTGCTCCGGCCAAGGACTGCAGCTTGGCAATGGGAGTCGGAAAACTCCCTTGTTATGTCCTGGCTCACGAATTCCATGCAGGAATCCATTGCCCGGAACTACCTTTTTTATATGCAATCTGGAGCATTCCTGCCATATTTTTTAGATGATTTTGCACTCACCCAGGATGTGCTTTGCAGATTTCATATGCATGGATTCAGACAAAAGCCCGGTCATTATCAAATGGCTAATCTCCATCATCTACAGCATTTGAAAGGCACACAACAGCTACATTCATGGCGAACCTTTTGTTCAGTCGGTGCCATCGTCATCAACGCCATCCGCGACTCATTACAAAGGAACTGGGTTGTCCATAGTAACCAGCAATCATCATGGACGCCCCTACCCCTTGGATGGATCAAGGTGAATTTTGATGGCTCTGTTCATGAAAACGGAATTGCGGGGCTTGGATGCATCTTGCGCGACCATGTCGGCACCTTTATTGCGGCTAGGGGCTTCATGTGTGGTAGCAGATCAGTGGCGATGACGGAATTTCGAAGCGCATGTCGCGGGCTCGAGCTGGCCAAGGCCTTTTTCAGTGAATGTACTGGTATCATCCTGGAGAGAGACTCAACTGAAGCCTCATCCATGATTAATCGCATCCTCGATGGCTTTTACATGGGTGATTCGGAAACTGCTCTTGCTCTTCTACTAAAAGATGCTCTGAGGATAGTCTTATCCAAAGTTGACCGAGCGGCCAACAAAGCTGCGGATTTCATCTCTAAATTGGCTTGTAGCGGGGACTTTATTTGGGAAGGAGGAATGCCTCTGCCCCATGTTTTCTCACAAGTGCTCCTCTCTGATATGATGCTGTAATTTCCTTTTTATTATATATATAGGCCCATGACACCCCTTCAAGGAACTACCATTTTTTAGATATTGCTGTTGATATTTGGAAACGTGTTGAGGCTACCTATTCCAGGAAGGGGAATGCAGACCAGATCCACCAGCTGCGTCGCAAGATCTTTCATCTTCGCCAGGGCGATCGCCCTCCCTCGGCTTACTATCTTGAGTTTACTCAACTTTATCAAGAGTACGACCACTTTGACTCTCTCGTCATGGTCTGTAATGCGGACGAACTCTCACTGCGGGCTCACGTGGAGTTCAATCGGGTGTTTGAGTTTTTGCATGGGTTACACCGAAATTTTGATCAGATTACAGTTTAGATCTTAGGGTGTGTCCCTATTCATTCGCTTCCTGAGGTTTACAACATTGTTCAGCAGGAGTTTGACCGCCGACAATCTTGGAACACCGCCGCTATTACCGAGGGATCTTGGTTGCTCATCAGCCTTTTTCTGTAGGTCGTGGTTCTCGTGATTTCAAACCTAAACCTACAGATCGAGATCATCTTACTTGCGATTATTGTGGCAAACCTCGTCATACACGTGATACCTGCTTCAGTCTACATGGATTTCCTCCTCCCATGGGAGGCTTGTCATCCCGTGGTGGTCGCGGTCGTGGTAGAACTCCAGGGAGAACCCATCACTCTGCTCATCTGACCGAGATTCTCGAGAGCAGTTTTTTCGGAGTTCTTTGTCCTACTCCTACTTCTCAGTCCTCCACCTTCTCTGCTGAAGAGATGTTGGCCCTTCGACGCATGATGCTTGGCCTTACTACAGAGTCTGCCACTTCCTCCACTGCTCTTGCCCACACTGGTACTCCAGGTGCTCATTCTGCTACTGCTCGTCCTTCTACTCATTGGATTATCAATTTCGGCGCCACTGAACACATGACTGGATCAGCTTTAGGTTTTGTGTCATATTCTCCTCTTTCTGGACGAAATAAAGTGAGCATTACTGATGGCTCCTTCTCCTCCATTGCTGGAAAAGGATCGATCCCTTGTTCTTCTTTTACTTTATCTTATGTGCTTTATGTTCCAAATTTCACCCGCAGTTTGCTTTCTGTTAGTCATTTCACTAATTCTCTTCAATGCTCAGTTACCTTCTTTCCTTCTCATTGTATTTTTCAGGACCTGAAGAGGGCAAAAGTGATTGACTCTGGTAGCATGCAGGATGGTCTGTATGTGTTTGACTCCTCCACTGGGTCTCCTCCTCTGCAAGCTCTCCACGCGTAGCAAACTTCCGACCTGCTCACCTGGCATCGTCGTCTTGGTCATCCCTCTGTTGCTACCATGCAACGTTTATTTCCTGCTTTTTCTTCTGTGTGTTTTAAAAACTTTGTTTGTGATGTATGTGTTGTTGCTACACATCACCGTAATCTTGTTCATCATGCTTCTTTACCTAGTACTACCCCGTTTCATATCGTTCATACTGATATTGGGGGTCATGCCCCGTTGCTTGAATTTCTGGATGTCATTGGTTTATTACTTTTATTGATAGCTTCTCTCGAACGAAGTGAGTTTATTTGATGAAAAATAAAAAAGAAGTTTTTTCAATTTTTCAAACCTTTCACAAAATAGTCTCTACTCAATTATCTGCTACTATCAAAATTCTTCGTAGTGATAATGGTCGGGAGTATGTCAACTCCCCCTTTGCGCACTATCTCGTCAATCATGGCATTCTCCACCAAACATCATGTGTTCACACTCCTCAAAATGGGGTCGCAGAGCGAAAAAAACCGTCACCTCTTGGACGCTGCTTGGTGTTTACTTTCTCTATGAACCTCCTAAGTTCTATTGGAGTGATGTTGTTCTCACGGTTGCCTACCTTATCAGTTGTTTGTCATCTCAGGTTTTGGGCCATCAAACCCCTCTTCTCATCTTAGGGGTTTTGGGTCATCATGTGCTCACATCCATTCTCCGAGTCAGTCTAAGCTTGACCATCGTGCTCTCTGATGCGTATTCCTTGGGTATTCGCCTACCCAGAAGGGATATAAGTGTTATCATCGCCCAACTAAGCGAATCTTTGCCACGATGGATATTACCTTTCGTGAATCTGACCCCTATTATGTGACCTCACTTCAGGGGGAGCTTGCACCTACGAAAGAAGTGAGCTCCCCTACTATCTCCTTACCGATCCCTCCTCCATACTTCATTCCTCCATCTACTTTGCATCATATCGAGACTTCCAATCAGGGGGAGTCTCTCCGTAAAGAGCAAGAATTACAGGTTTACACCAGAATGAGTAAAGGTCCTAACATACAGGCTAATCCCACACTACCAGTCTCAGTGTCAACTCCGTCGGCAGACTCCTCTGACCTCCCCATTGCCCTTCGTAAAAGTATCAGAACTTGCACTCAACATCCCTTGTCTCGTTATGTTTCTTATGACGTTCTAACTCCTTCGCATAGAGCCATTGTCTCTTCTCTTGCATATGTTTCTATTCCCTCCACATGGCATGAGGCTCTTGGGCATCCAAAGTGAAAAGAGACAATGATTGAGGAAATTACTGCTTTAAAAAAAATATACATGGGATTTAGCACACCTCCCATACGGTAAGAAGACAGTTGGATGTAAATGGGTGTTTACCGTGAAGCAGAACTCTGAAGGTTTGGTTGAACATTTCAAAGCAAGGTTGGTGGCAAGGGGATATACTCAAACCCTAGGTATTAATTATCAAGAAACTTTTGCCCATGTGGCAAAAATGAACTCTATCCGAGTTCTACTATCGTGTGTTGTGTGCAAGGGTTGGGATCATACTGAATTGGACGTGAAGAATGCATTTCTTCATGGAAATTTAGAAGAAGTATATATGTATCTTCCCCCTGGTTTCTTTACTTCTGGTTCTGAAGGGAAAGTGTGCAAACTAAAAAGGCCCTCTACGGCCTAAAGCAATCTCTGAGGGCTTGGTTTGGTCGCTTTCACAAAGTCATGATCTCTCTAGGATACCGACAAAGTCATGACGACCATACTTTGTTTATAAAACAGAGGGATAACATGTTGACCGCCCTCATTGTCTATGTTGATGACATTGTCATAACAGGAGATGGTGTTGAAGAAGTGAAAGCCTTGAAGAAGAATTTGGCTAAAGAGTTTGAAGTAAAAGATCTAGGAAAATTTAAGTATTTCTTGGGAATTGAAGTGGCTAGATCCAAACGGGGTATTTTCATCTATCAGAGAAAATATGTCCTCGATTTGCTGGAACAATCCGGTATGAGTGGGTGTAGACCTGCTAATACTCCTATGGAGGTCAACCACGGTCATAGAAAGGATGACGAAGACCCTATTGAAGATGTTACTGGTTACCAACGTCTTGTCGGACGGTTAATATATATATCTCATACTTGTCCTGACATAGCTTATGATGTGGGGGTTGTTAGCCAGTATATACATTCCCCAAAGGCGAGACATCTGGCTGCTGCTCATAGGATCTTGAGATACTTGAAGACATCACCAGGCAGAGGAATCCTCTTCACGCCAGATACAGAATTGAAAATTGAGGTTTATATTGACGCAGATTGGGCATGGTCTGTAGAAGACAGACGCTCTACATCTGGGTATTGTTCATTCGTTGGTGGTAACCTGATTACTTGGAGAAGTAAAAACAATATGTCGTCTCAAGGTCCAGACGTCCAGTGCAGAGGCCAAATTTAGAGCGATGACACATGGCATATGTGAAGGATTGTGGTTACGCTCTCTATTGTGTGATTTATGACTAAATGGGGACAGTCCTATCCATCTGTACTGTGATAACAAAACTGCAATCAGTATCGCCAACAACCCCGTTCAGCATAATCGCACCAAACATATTGAAGTAGACAGATACTTCACCAAGGAGAACATTGAGAAAAAGATCATTTGTATTCCTTTTCTTCCTTCAGAGGGACAACTAGCCGATATTCTTACTAAGAGTCTGGGAGTGAATGTTTTTTGTGGCTTCATCGATAAGTTGGGCATGAGGAATATAACATGTCCAACTTGAGGGGGGTGTTAGCTTTATTAATATTAGGTTAAACATAATATTGTAACCTCCTCTTATATAAGGGGCGCTATTCACATAATGAATTTTAATTTCCGCCTATTCTCTGTTCCATGACACTAACATATGGCGTTAAGAATATAGAACGGCTAGCATTGAAAGTCATCTTCTATCCTATTTGTGCATCACATAGGATCTCCTACGTCACAAACCATAGAGAAATATATAAGTAGTGAACAACGACAAAAATGGATCCAGAATAAATTATGCATTTAGAAAATCCAAACATATTTTGCAATCATCGTCAAAAAAGATTTGGATTACATAGTCAAACAATAAATTTTATATAATACAAACAATTTAAAGTTTTAACGTATGGACAAACAACTGTATCTGAAATATCACAAACTAGTAACAAATTTTAAATAAACACATTGCTAAGTTGGCACCTCACACAATTTTATGTTAACTTTGCTCTGTCTCAAAGATCTAGCCAACTCCATCTCCTGCACAGACAAATATAGCATTATGTTGTCATTTAATATATTGTACCTGTAAAATAAATTATATATTATAAGAAAGTTCAAGACAGTATAACCTCCAAATGTGATGGAGAGAGTATCCCCTCTAACTTCTGTAAATCCCTTAGATACAACAATTCATGGTCCTCACGGAAAGTTTGAAAAAATGTTCGAGCTGAGAATTATATATTTACTAATATACATTATCCAGAGTAAATATGAGAAAATAAAATCTAAACTTTTTACCTTCTTGCATGTGTCCATTTGCCACAAGGTCCATAAAACAATGTATAAAAACTGGATACAGGACCCGCAGCAACTCGTGCTGCAATAAGTTCATTTATATAGTGCAAAACCATTATATATCAACAGGTCCATAGAAAAATGATCAATAAATGCATAGAATTTAAGCAGAAATACTTAAAATCATGAAATTTTCTTATTAGTTCAATGCTAATTGAAATTTCAAAAAAGTGCTTAGGATACAATGATGGGTGGAAATTAGCATCATCAACTTGTCAAAGGTTAATGTTGAGCTAGTTGACATGCATAACAGTCTCTTTTATAAATGACAATCCAGTAAGTTAGGTATACAGCCAAACATCACTAAATGAAAAAAAAAAACTGCAAAAAATCACATCATCATCAAAAACCTATCACAACTACTTGTGTCGATTTTATGGATCCTCTTTTTTTTCATTTGCCCCATCAAGCGTTGCCCAAGGTGTTATACCTAGACTATGCAAATCATCTTTAACAACTTTGATGCATGTAACTTCGTGTCTAACTCTTCTATTATCTAATCATTCGACAATAATTGAAATATTTTCTAACCTTCGTTTTCAATGCCCAAATCATCTAAGTCCATTTTCTATCATCTTATTTTCCATAAATGACACTCCCACTATTTCTCTAATATAAGAATTCACTAACATATGTTTTTTAGTTTCTCATGCATCCATCCTAGCATTCCTATTACTCCCATAATTAATTTAGATAATTACATTTTTATTGCCCAACACTCATATTCATACAGCATCAACTGCCTAATAGCAGTTTTACAAAAAATTATTTTTAAGTCTCCGAGGTATCCTCTTAAATGCATAATATCCTTGCGGCACTTTTCCATTTAACCACACATCTTCAACTCTAGAGGTTATATCATATTGTAGATCCACATTATTCAGAATAGTTTATCCAAGATACTACAATTTATTGCGCATAGATATCTATTTATCTTCTAATAAGATCAATTGATATTCATAAATATCACTCTCACTAAATTCGCAAATCATGTACTCAATCTTTGTTTTGCTATTTTTTGTTCCAAGAGATTATCTTCATTGTTCCATCTTTTCACTTGACTCGGTAGATTTCTCATTGATTAAAACTATGTTGTTAGCAAAAAGTATATAGCAAGGCACCCTCCTTTGAATATTTTCTATAAGCATCTTCATTACTATTACAAAAAAAGATAAGAACTCAATGTTGATCCTTGATGTAAAACAATTGTAATTGGAAAAAATTATCACCCTACCATTACTTCTAATGCTAATTAGTGATTACCATACATATCTTGAATAGGTTCAACTATCTTTGACACAAATCTTCCCTCTTTAAAGTGCATCAAATCAATTATCATGTACTCGATCATCTGTTTTTTTCTCAATCAAAAAATCAGGCGAAAATCTTTTTTGTCTATAATTTTCCGTCAATTATCTTAACACAAAAAACGCTTCCATGGTTGATCTCCCTAGCATGAAACCGAACTGAATCTATGAAATTGATGTAATTTTTTCTAATCTTATGTTCCTTGTTCTTTCTCATAGATTAATAGTTTTACTTATGAATTTGATTCATAATATTGAACATCTCATCTGTTCTTAAAATTAACACCAGGATACTTTTTGGAGCAATAGTTTGGTTGGCATCCTCTTAGCCTTTTACTAAAGTTTAAACACAAATTCTATTAAAAACATTTATCAATCACTCCACTACAATATCTGCATTTCTCTCCAAATTCCAATAGGTATCAAGGTAGGACTTAAATCCACACCTTTACGAATCTACTTTAAAATTAATTTCACATCACTTTTTTGGATCAACCTATAATACACAAAATTATGTTATTCATTGTACTCTTCAAAAATACTTCATTTTTTAAAACTCTTAAATAACTTCTCAGAATAACGTTTTCATCTTACCTTATGCCTTCATATTTAACTAATATTATATTTTATTCATTTATAAGGTATTTAATATGTCGAAGTGTCAGGATCTCGTCATTATCCTTAGCTATTTTATACATTTTATTTTTTCCTTCCTTAGTATCAAGATCTATTATATAATCAACAAAAAATGTACACTTTGTTTTGCTCACTATACTCTTAGCAAGATCATTAAACTAGCCATGGGTTTTCTTCAACTTTTGTCACTCTTTAACAGCATATTTCATCTCCCTAATAACCTTTTGTACTTCCTTACCCCAACCGGTCTCCTTATTAATAAAGGATCTATTTCTACAATCTTTATTGGAACAATCAATTTCATTATAAATCCAACAAATATGCAATTAGTGTCCTATATATTCTTAGCTATTTAAAGACTTAGGATAGTATAATACAATGGTATGGATCTCATTTTAGAAGACTTAAGATAGCATGATAGAACAAAGCAAGTAAAAAATTGACAAATATTTCATTAAAAATATTAGGATAACATATTGATTTGTAATACTTATGTAACTATTGAGTATTATCTTATCGATATTTATACAAAGGATTTAGTATTGTAATATTTTCAATAATTATATCCAAACTGAGAACAAAGAATATATATTCACCATCTCGAGGGAGTGGAAAACATGAACATATTCGTAATTATCAAATCTTGCAAGGGCTTCTTTATCTATATCATTATCTCATCCAACAGGTAGAAGCACTAAAAATAAGAGAACAAATAGTTACAAACTGCACCATTGAAGCAGAAGCAAAAGGAAGAAGCTGGTATGTTGAATGTTAACAATTCTATAGACTTTCCCATACATATGGAACATAAAAGAGGTGAAATTTACAAACCTTTAACAATTCTTTTGAATTAAAAATATCTCTACGAGTATGATAAGCATGTACTTAGGTTAGAGAAATCGCATAAAAAAAGCTTCTGTGCTAATCATTATGTGCTGTAGTACCTATTATATCAAATAAGAAAATGTGAAATTTTGAAACATATTGAATGAGAAAAATAAACAATTCTATTATGTGATACAATTTCAAGGTATGCACTCACAATATTTCCAAGGCCCTACCTTGTATAAATCCAATGAACTGTATGCCCATGACCTGAGCTTGTTGTAGCCATCATTGTACAGTGCAGGGACTCTTTCTGATCTGTGCAACAATTATTAATTTCAATATGAAAAAAAACAATGGTGTAAATAGAATAGAATTGGTTAATAAAAAAAGCTTGAAATCTTTATTATCAAAAATTAATAACCATCCTGCTTTCAATGAGTTATACAACCAGATTAAAAAGGTATTATGAAACCATTGTGGATACTCGATAGCAAAGAAAGTTATATCAACAAATCATAGTTAAGTTTCTCAAGTTTTAGGTAGTAATAATAGACCCACCACTTTCAAGTTTCAGTTTTTAATATATCAAATATTAAAAAAATATTTCATACGGTCCTTTTTGTTGAAAATTGGGATATGATTTCTCTAACTTACCGACAAGAATATCTCTTAAACTACATTTTCGCACTATTTTCTTCACATGTCTATTAATTTCAGAATGTTCTTCACTCGAATACATGCAATCATTTCTTTATAAAGGCAACCAAAACTCACTTTTTTAACTCGTGTAATCAGTTAATAAAAACAGTTAATACTAGAAAATAAACAAAACCAGCCAACAATCCCACGTTTTCCTCCTATTATGGCCCATTATCTCCATGATCTTCCGCCAATAATGGCCCACTTCATACACCACTAAAACTCTGATTTTGAGTTTACTGACAAATTTCTTCCTTAAACTCAAGTCCCTTCCGTCCTTCATGCCAATTGTCACTTTGCAACAGGTAGCGTCTTGTATCACTCACATCAGTGTTAAGATACCAAATCGTCTCGCCGTTGGTATTCTTCTCATCGTGAGTCATCATGAGAAGCCCATCTTTAGTCTCTTCTCCTATGACCAGATTAGTGTTCACTTTGACAATCTTCTCGGCATAGCAGTCTCTTGCATAATGCTCAAATTTGCCACAATTGTAACACTTGTCGGAGTTGCAGTCCTTCGCATAGTGACCGTACTTTCCACATTTATAACACTCGACATTTGAGTGGTTTATCCAGCCGCCTCTTCCGTGACCTTGTCCTCGACCTCGCCACTTATGTTCGTTCGTCTGCTCCCTCTCCTCATAGTATTCTCCTTGAACACGGCCTCTACCACCACGACCCCCTCTACCTCCCGCTTCTCCTCGAGAATTTTGAGAATTGAGTACCTCTTCGTCTTTAATTGTCGCCTTCGATTGAAGAGCTTCTTCAAGTGTATCCTCCTTTTTTCTTTTTCTTTCGCTGCTCGTGTGCCTTAAGAGAGCCAGCGAGCCCATCAACAGTTAGTGTGTCGAGATCCTTTGACTCTTAGATCGCGCACACAAGATTTCTCAAAACAACTGGTTAAACGACCACAGTAACTTCTCTACGACTCGAGCATCGTTCAACATTTCATCATTTCGCTTGAATTGATTCACCATGCTTTGCACACTCGTGATATAATCAGATAAACCTTCTGACTCCTTCATCTTCATTCCAAATTCGCCTCTTAGAGTTTGGAGGCACACTTACTTGACACGATCGGCTCCTTTGAACACTTTCTCTAAAGTGTTCCACGCTTCTTTTGAAATTGTTGCACCAGCATAGTTATCAAGGCGCGCGCCTAGGCGCGCCTGAGGAGCCGGGCGCACCAGGCGCATCGGCTCGCACCTCTGCAAGGCAGAGGCGGGCGATGTGCCCCAGGCGCGCCCTGGGCCTTTCAAGGTGTTTTCTTCAACCTGTTTTTTTGGGAGGTGGGCAAAAACATGATCTCAGACGCACTCAAGGCACACCTAGACGCACTTGGGCATCCAATTCACCGATTTTCAGTGAATTGGGTGCTCAGTTCAGTGAAAATCAGCGAATTGAATGCCCAATTTGCTGATTTTCAGTAAATTGGGCACCCAATTTACTGAAAATCAGCAACTTTGATGCCCAATTCACTGATTTTCAGGAAATGTGGCACCCAATTCCCAGAAAATCAACGAATTTGATGGAATTGGGCACTCAATTCACTGAAAATCAGCGAATTGGATGCACAAATCGCTGATTTTCAATGAATTGGGCACCCAATTCACTGAAAAACAGTGAATTGGATGTCAAATTCGCTTATTTTCAGTGAATTGGGCACCCAATTCATTTTTGCGCCTCACGTGCCTCAGGGAATTGGGCACCCAATTCAGTGAAAATCAGCAACTTTGATGCCCAATTCACTGATTTTCAGGAAATGTGGCACCCAATTCCCTGAAAATCAACGAATTGGATGGAATTGGGCACTCAATTCACTGAAAATCAGCGAATTGGATGCACAAATCGCTGATTTTCAGTGAATTGGGCACCCAATTCACTGAAAAACAGTGAATTGGATGTCAAATTCGCTTATTTTCAGTGAATTTGGCACCCAATTCATTTTTGCGCCTCACGTGCCTCAGGCACACGCCTGCGCTTTGCGCCTACGCTCCAGGACCCCTAGTGCGCTTTAGTGCGCCTTGCGCCTTTGATAACTTAGCGCACCAGCAATCTTCACAAAGACCGACTCGTCTACTGCTTGGTATAACAAGTATTGAGCGATTTTATCCTTCGCTCGCGTCTCTCTCAACGCATTTCATTAGTTCGCTGTCATGCCCGTCGTATTTATCGCCTCGGTGAAGCTGTTTTAACAACTTCTCACACATCTTGTGCGCCCAGTAGTGTCTGCATCTGAATACTCCAGTTGTCGTAATTCATCTTCGTGAGTCGTGGTACGGTATTTTTCCCCAAGATAAACTTCCGGAACACGCCAACAACTCCGCTTATTCTCAGTGATCGGCAACTGCAACTTTTCTTCGGCTCTAAACATTGGCAGTCCGTCCACGTAGCTCTGATACCAATTTGTTGAAAATTGGGATATGATTTCTCGAACTTTCTGACAAGAAATCTCTCATGAACTACATTTTCGCACTATTTTCTTCACAGTTGTATTAATTTCAGAAATTTCTTCACACTAGAATACATGCAATCACCTCTTTTTAAAGGCAACCAAAACTCAAATTTTTTAACTCACGTAATCAGTTAATAAAAACCGTTAATAGTAGAAAATAAACAAAACCAGTCAACAATCCAGCGTTGTCCTCCTATTATGACCCATTATATCTCCATGATCTTCCGCCAATAATGGCCCACTTCATGCACGAATAAAACTCTAATTTTGAGTTTGTTAACACTCTCTAAACCACCATGAAATGTGTTTCCATTAATAGTGAGTATAAAATTATTATTTTCAAAATATGATAATATAAGTATAAGCGTTGATAGGGTCACCCTCGTTATATAGGAATTCCGGGCTGCGAATAGCAGGAATTTCATGACCCTCACTATCTTAGTGGGGAGTTAGGGGAAAAATCACCACGCGCATGATCACCGCACGCGATCCGCACTCCAACCGCCGCTCTAAGCCGGCCATCCTTGGTCGCGCGACCACGCGGCCGGCCATCCTTAGCCGCGCGACCGCGAGGCCGGCCAACCTTGGTCGCGTGACCGCGCGGCCGGCCATCCTTGGCCGCGCGACTGCGCGGCCGGCCATCCTTGACCGCGTGACCGCGCGGCCGGCCACCCTCGCAGGACGGTTTCCGCCGCTGGTCGGCTTCCTCTCCACCGGTCGGTTCCCCCGTCGTCGGCCGAGCTATCAACCGTCGTCGTCCGATCATCCACTCGAAATTTCCACCCTCTAATTAGCGGATAACCGCCCGCGTAACCACCAGTGTAACCACCCATTATGAGTGGTTGCGAATATCTGAAAACACACCGGCCTGCAAATAACAATTATGGTGGTTACGGCTTGCAAATAACCGCATAACTACCGTAACCACCTCTGGGGCCTATAAATAGGACCTCAGGCTCTCCTTCATTCTCACATTTCTCTCCTCCCTCCTCTCCTCCTACTTGCAAGAGAACTCCTTGATATCTTCATAGCCTTCAAAGACGTCCTTGAATATCCTTCAAGAACTTTGAAGACGATTCAGAGATCTTCATCCTCCTTCAAGCACTTCGAATACGGTTCGGAGATCTTCATCCCCCTCCAAGCTTCGTTCCAAGCACGGAACGTTCAGCGATGATCACCTCCAAGTCAACGGCAAGCTCCAAACTCTACAAGATAAACTGCAAAGACATCCGTACATTCAGAACGCGCCGCTCGATATCCCAAGCGCAAGCAGAAGGCCATTCGGACCCAAAGCACGGTGCTCCCCACCGCGGCCAGGAAAAAGACTTAGCTTCGAGAGCGGTAGCCTTTCACCCTCCGAACGCTTCCCTCTCTCTCTCCCCCACAAGTTGTAACGAGGAGCGGTCTGTCGACCTCGATTCCTCACCAAAGCCCTATAAAGAAGCAACTGATAATGAAGTTAGGTTGGCACCGAACCGACCACGTGGTTTTTTACCTCCTTCTGGGGTTTTCCACGGTAAAAAAGATTTCATGTCAGTCATCTCAATTTTCTGTGACTGATTGCGCGCTCAACCGATCCCGGGCTAAGACGGACCATTCTAGGACGATTTTAGGTGCCTCGAGTAGGCCGCAACAAGCACTAACGTTAAGAACTATAATTGTTATATATACTATTATTTTAAAAGGCGTGTGAAATTCCATTGAAAAGTAATTAAAACCACTTGATTATCATTTTTTAAACTAAGACCTTAACCATTTATTTTTTGCCGGTTTTCAAAATAAACTCTTATTGAGCTATCTGTCTACTTATCGTTGCGCACTTGCGCCTTAGATATATTGATGTGGGGCAAATGTAGTTAGTGTGGCCTAATTGCCCTAATTGAATTCTAGTGAAGGCATAATGGTGGAATATCATGAATGGCAAGAAATGATGTAATATACTTGCATATGTGTTTGACGATTACTTAGAATTAGCACTAGAATTATTAAAGGTATCCACAAACAATTACAATTAAAAATCAAAGCGACGGGTAAAACAAGAGTGCTTCAATTAAACTTTAAGCAAATCTGATACCAATGTGTTGAAAATCGGGGGATATGATTTCTCTAACTTTCCGACAAAAAAATCTCTCTTGAGCTACATTTTCGCACTATTTTCTTCATAGGTCTATTAATTTCAGAATTTTCATCACTCGACTACATTTCTTTATAAAGGCAACCAAAACTCAATTTTTTTAACTAGCGTAATCAGTTAATAAAAATAGTTAATACTAGAAAATAAATAAAACCAATAATGGCCCACTTCAATAATGGCCTAGGCTTCAGGACCCCTTTGCGCCTCGGTGCGCCTTGCGCCTTTAATAACTTAGGGTGCATTGCATTTAATAAGGAACTTTTCCGATTTAATTTCAATTAATTTATTGGTTTTTGTACTACCTTATATTATTTGTAAAAGTTACATATAATTTTGTCAAAGTTGGCACACATAATTTGGTATCTAAACAGAAAAAATCTTAAGAAACTATGTAACATAATTTACTATCAAATGGATTTAGTCTTGTATTATTTTCTTACCTTATTTATTTTCTTACAGTTAGATGTTTTCCTACTTCAGGGATAGATTGATTTTTTATCCACCACTTCTTCATGCTCTTAAAATATTTATCTAATTAAGATACAGTATCGAGTGGAATTACATTATAAATTTTGGGATTAGAGAGCAACATGAAGATTAATGTGATAATTGGTTTAATCTTTGACCAAAACTCTAGCACATGAATTAGGTATGCATGGAATATAACTAAAGGGCAGCACGGTGCACAAAGCATCCCCGCGCAGCGGGGGTCCAGGGAAGGGTCCCACCACAAAGGTGAAATGTAGGCAAACCTTACCCATGCATGAAATATAACTAGTAAGAAAAAATTAAAGCCATGCCCAACAATTATTAGGAAAAAAAACAATAATGCTAGCATAGCAGAACAAACACAAAAGAGATGAATATGAAGAGTTTTAAAAAATAGAGAAGAGTGAGGAGAAACTCAATTGAATATTTAAAGATGTAGGTAGATCGCATACTCCCTCAACCATCAAAAATTCAAAACTAACCAAGGTTGAATAACATGATTGAGCATTGACTACACCCCAATTAAAACCGTAAGAATATATTTTATTCGTAAAATTTGTAATTTAATGTCATGCTGTTCAAAGAAATTTGTTGATAGGCCTGCTCGCATTTTAAAATACCATTTATGTCTTAAATATGTGACACCTAGATGTCAACCAATATCTAAAAGTTATTACTAGAATCTAATAAATTGCCTTCAAACAAAATATGGATTGTTTGGATGTCTTTAAACAGTAACCTTGAACACAAAATGGCCTAAAATCTATTTAGGCTCCGTTTGGCATGGCGGTTTTGCTCGGGTGAGTTTGGATAAAAAACGCCACAATTATAGAATGTATGTTTGGCATGACAATGGTTATGGCAGCCACCAAGAAAAAAACTAGTTTTGAATATAAAAGTGGATGAACTTCCTTAGGTGAGGTATGGATGTCTTTAAACAGCAACTGAAAATATCAGCAAGAAACCTTAAAGAGAAAAGAAAGATATGACGGAGTGAGAATATACCGGGAAAGGGCGGTTTCGGCCTGGGAACCAGAGGAGAGCCTGATCTGCTCATCGTGCAGAGCTCTCTCCGTCTGCCAAAAACCCTTCTTCTTTAGATAAGCAAACAGTACTTTCTCTATATCCTCGTCATCCATGTTTACGCCACCGCTGAAGCAGAAACCTGGTTAGCAGCTTTCTCTGCTCCCGATTGGGTTTTGGAGTAGCAAGTCCTCCCAATTTTCAGGTGGCCGCGGGTCTTGCCGGTGCGGCACGATAAAACACTTCATGACAGCTATGACGTCTCACCGGAGAAGCATCCGAATCGCTAGAGAACCGCGGGGGAATCGAAGATTAGGAAAGAGGAGTGCCGGCGGAGGAGCCGGTCCTTTGGCTCGGTGTCTACAAAAACCTCACCGGCGCGTCCTAGGGCTCGAACATTCACAGTTCAACTAGCATTACGCCCACCAATTTTAAACACGATTTATATTAGCATATTTCAAGAGAGTTGTCAAAGGTAGCACAGTTTTGGCTAGCTAGTGGCACCGTAATTTCACGAGTTTTTTAGAAATACGTCTTATACGTGTATTTTTTGGAAAAGTATTTAACATGAAAGTTGTAGATCTCGTCAATAACTACAATTTCCGTGTTAAATACTTTTCCTAAAAATGCACCCACAAGACGTAATTGCCGCCCTGATTAAAGCATGGCTTAACTATAGCGAATTTTTGAAAATACGTCTTGTACATACAATTTTAGGAAAATTGTTCAACACGAAAGTTGTAGATCTCGACGAGATCTACAACGTTGAGATCTACAAGTTTCGTGTTGAACATTTTTCCCAAAAATACATGTATAAGACGTATTTCCAAAAGACGCGTAATAACTCATAGAAATTGCGGTGCCACTAGACAAAATTGTGGTGCCTTTAACAACTCCCTATTTTAATCGTTATACTTATACGCATCTTTGTGATATAATTAGCCCATAAATAGATATTTATATATTTTTAATTTTTATAAATAAAAAAAATTCTCCCCTTTCAAATTTTCTTAATCGATTTATGGGTGAAAAATTAACATTTTTTGAAATAAACTTTGTATGTCAAAATAGCAGCTAGCACATTACATTCTTTGAATAACATAACGCATACCAAGATCTCTTATAAGTACTTGTAGAAATCTCATCAAAATTTCATTTAGCATGCAAGATAAAAAGAGCTTGTCAATAAGTCACGTTCATGTTTTAGGGCCCGTTTGTTTCGGCTGATGGGGAGCGGTGCGGATGAGCAAAAACAGAGTTTTATATAAAAATTGGGTTTGGGAGAGCTGAAGTTTAAAATGCCTTTTTTTAAATAAGCCGCATATAGCACAACCCCCAGACGCAGGAAATAACTCCAGTCCTTCATTTTCACGTATAGCACTCAAGCGGAAATGTCAAGGCGGAGAATGGGCGACACAAGCAGAAGCTTCATCGCCTCTTCCCTCACCTCTCATGGCAAGATGGAGCCTCTCTCTCTCTCTCTCTCTCTCTCTCTGGCAAGATGGAGCTTCATCGTCTCTTTCCTCACCTCTCATGGCAAGATGGAGCCTCTCTCTCTCTCTCTCTCTCTCTCTCTCTCTCTCTCTCTGGCAAGATGGAGCTTCATCGCCTGTTCCCTCACCTCTCATGGCAAGATGGAGCTTCTCTCTCTCTCTCTCTCTCTCTGGCAGAGATAAATAAAAATACAACCTGTTCGTATTCGTATACCTCCTCCTAATCCATCACAACTGATTGTGTTTGAAGAGTGCGCCCAATTGCACTAGAAAGTGTAATCCAAATCCCATATAGAGTTTTGCAAACTCCATTTCACCCAAACAATTTTTTTTCAAAACTCTGTTTTTCAAAAACAACATTTATCTCAAACTCCATTTTCTATCAGCAAGAGCCCAACCAAACGCACCCTTATACAAGTAACAAATTAATCTACTTAAAATTCATATCATCTAGAGTCTAAGGTGGCGTTTGGTTGGGCTGATAGGCACCGGTGCGGCTGGGCGAAAACATGGTTTTGATAATAAGCGGCGTTTGGTTTGGCTTTTATCTAAAACACTGGTTATTTAAAACCGCCTTTAATTTTATGTCTATTTCCCAACCGCGGCTGGGAGATCCAGTTCAGTCGCAGCTTACGCGTCCACTTCTTCTCCCGATATCCCTAGGTGACACCCTCCGAACGCAAGCCTCCCTGACAACTTCCAATCGTGAAATCGCCAGTGCCGACGGTTGTTTTCCATCCCATAGAAGAAGAATTTTGAGCTTCTCTGCGATCCCGTTGTCGTGCCGAGCTTCTGTGATTCCCCTGCTTTTTTCTGTAGCTTATGTGATTCCCCTGTTTTGATCGATCGAGCATGATGTCGCTTCTCTCGCCGTCGATTGATCCATTGGTGGCAGTCACATGGAATTAAGTTATTTCTCTAAAATGTACGATGTATAATTAAGCTAGTAGTTCGTAATCGACTTCTTACTATGAAGTCAATTTTCTTTCATTATATAACTTTTTTTTTCTTCTCTTTATGTATTTATATGAACTGGAAAGTGGCTTGCATCTATATTACTATGAAAACTAGTTATGTTATAAACCTAAGCTATCTTGTATATGTAGTTATGTTATGTGTATATTTTTTCATGTTATGATGCTATTTCTTCATTGTAATTGGTATGTTCCAGCTAGAAAGTAGAGAAGATGAGGCATTATCTCATTCTTTTAGTCACCTTCAAGTCCAAATTTATAGTAAATGTCAACTTATGATCCTTAATTACCTTAAATTAGGTCACGAGTTCACAAATCGACTCACATTGACCAGCTATTCGATCATGCATTGCTAGATCCTTATAAATAGTTTGAAGGAATTGTCTCATTTTATTGTTTGATTGCAAGAAGAAATTTATCCAAAATATTTAAATGTGTGTGTGTGTGTGTGTGGGGGGGGGGGGGGGGGGGGGGGGGGGGCGTGCGTGGGCGTGTGTGTGCGTGTGTGTGCGTGTGTGTGTTTATTGTGTATTGTGTATTGTGTATTGTGTATGTGTGTATTGTGTATGTGTGTGTTTATTGTGTATTGTGTATTGTGTATGTGTGTGTTTATTGTGTATGTGTGTGTTTATTGTGTATTGTGTATTGTGAAAGAAAAAAATTCACTCAAAACTTCATTTTGTTCCAAAATAACTTTTACAAAACTCTGTTTTGCAAACTCCATTTCACCCATACAATTTTTTAACAAAACACTATTTTTCAAAAATAACATTTCTATCAGCAACTTTTCATCAGCAACATCCCAACCAAACAGAATGTAATAGTTGTAAAAGCACTGCAAAATTTCTTGTTCGACATTTGGCCAAAAAATCACATCGAAGAAATGTCACATACAACAATAAAATCAAACCAATTAGGTAGTCTTCTAATATTTAATAGTTGTAATAGTTGTAAATGCCCCATTGTTCGGTCACTTTTTCATGATATCGTGTCCAAACAGAAAATCTCGATGGTAGTGGGCAATCTTCAGTCATCCTCAATAAGATGAAATGGTTGTCATTTATGAAGTCGATGTAAATAACACTTCATCTTTCTAGAAGATCAGCTGAATACAGCGAGAGAAACTTGAAGGATTGCTCGCATGATAAATGGAAAAGCTGAACATTATAGAAAGATGCAACTACTAGAGCCAATTGGCGCCGAAACCACGTACACAACAATCATGAGAGTTTAGTAACTCTAATCTTCTACAAGAACTAAAATTTTAATTATATAACTTTTCTTGTTGATGTAGCTCGTGTGAAAAATCCTGATTGATTTTCATTTAATCACCATTCATGTTCAATGTCTTATCAATAACTCTGTATCCACAATGGTCAGGATTGGATCGGGCTTGCTCGGTGCACGCCTACCCATTCTTTTTACTGGACACACTTGAGCGGGTTTTCGGGCTCGTGATTTTCTTACACGCTTAATTTAGGTTAAGAATCCAAACAAAGATATGGGAATATATGGTATACCTAGCCATGCATACGATCGTGTGGAATACTACAAGAAAAATGTCCATTAGCACGAAAAGTTAGGCAGACAAAATAAATTTTGATAATTTGTAACAAATTAACAAAAAATGAAAAAAAAAATCCCAACTAGAAAAATTGAAGTCAAATTTTTTTATTGTTGAAGTAACGTCAACTTTTAAGTAGCAAAAAATGTTGCTAATTCAGCAACAAAAATTTGTGTCCTAAATTTTGGAAGAGATAAAAAATCAATATTCATTGTTAAATTTGTTGATAATTTTCACGAAATTGTTAAGGTTCTAATAATTTTTGCTTGTTAATTAACTTTTTATAAAACTATTTTTTGGGGTTTAAATTTTAGTAATGTGGCTAGGTGGTAGTTTTCCTTTGGCAGATGGTCTCTGGTTCGAATCCTGAAAAGCTAAAAACTTGAGTAGAAATTAAAATCAGTAAGAAAATGTAAAGCTACGAGAAGAAAAACAAGAAATCACGAAAAATCCTTTTTTAGCTTTTTTTGTGTGTGTGAGAGAGAGAGAGAGAGAGAGTTCACGGCTTTTAAAAAAAAGTTGATATTAGCAGCCCGAAATTGGCTATTCGTAGTCCATAAATTTTATTTGTAGTCCAAAATTGTATTTGCACCTCACTCCCAACCCAATTAAGTAATAGAAGCGTAGAAAAACATCTTAAAGACTAAAACAATTTAAAAACCTAGCAGACAAACAAGTTAAATGGCATGCATAGAAGAATTAACTTTAAACCAAGTTAAATGGCATGCAAACCTTCCTCTAACCAGAAAACAGACTACTTTTTTGAGATTTTCGCTGGATAAATTCCTTCTTTTTTTAGGGTGAATCTAAGAGGGGGAAAAACGACGCGACCGAGAGAACTACGGCTAGGGTTTAGGCAACGTGAGAGAGATGACAGATGAAGAGGAGATTATTTGATGGGGGGTACGATAGCGAGAATTGGACTGCGAATATAAATAGGATTTTTACAATTTTGGGGTGCGAATAGCGATAATTGGACTCCTAATATCAACTCTAAAAAAACATAAAACACATTTTGACTCGAGTACTTTTCCACCGTCGGGAAGCCAAACACCTACAAATCAACTGTGACAATGAGA
Source organism: Dactylorhiza incarnata (assembly GCA_033032865.1). Taxonomy (NCBI): domain Eukaryota; kingdom Viridiplantae; phylum Streptophyta; class Magnoliopsida; order Asparagales; family Orchidaceae; genus Dactylorhiza; species Dactylorhiza incarnata. Next base: position 1,290,601 of record JAWHQI010000247.1, read on the forward strand.
AAAGTTTTTTTCACCGTCACCACGGTCTCGAACGGAGCCCTAGATGTATGCATGAATTCACAAACATTATACCATTACATTTGTTAATATCCTTTTACATTTATGCAATGAGGCTTCTTTAAGACTACAAAATGAAAACTAATTTTCAGGGAATTGGGCGCCAGTTTTGATGGTTTGCACGTAGTCAAAACCGATTTGCATATAACATCAGTGGATAATTACAAAAACAACAAATGAATCGAAGGACTTACAGTGCCAACATTATCATCTACTTTGTCTGACGACATCATAAGGGTTAAGCAAGTACCTCCGTGATCAAAAAACTAACAATGGAATCAATACAAATAAATTAGATGAGTTAAATAAAAAGGCAATTGATGGACTTGGATGCATAACTAGCAGCGTGATCCAGTTCGGATGCATAACAGGGGCTCACAGAGAAGTAGGAAGGCGGAGCGGAGGTTTCGCCGGAGCTTAAAGGGTTCGCCGGAGAATAGGGGTTTCACCGGAGCTGAAGGGGAGCTGAAGGGGTTCGCAGAAGAGCCTTGACTGTTTCGCGCCCTAGCTGGGTTTCGCGCCCTAGCGGGAAGGAAGGAAATGAAAAATAGGGTGGGCCCGGATATTTATTCTCGCAGCAAATTTTCTTGCGTTGAGCGCAGAGAAAATTTTGCCTATATATCGTGATTATTTATCGAACAATCGAATCACACGTGCAAACCCAATCCAGGCAACCACAGGCCGCCACGTGGCTCCCGGCATCTACCGGAGGCTGAGGGGACACGAAGAATCTCTCGCCATTAATTACCGTGCATGCACCCGATGAGTGGCTCATCATCAACGGTTTATTAAATAGTCTCCATGCTCCAATTCCTGCATGCATTGGAATCGCAGCAAGCTGTCATGTCCGGTTGGTGATTCAACTTGCTCAGATCCGTTCGATCGGAGGCCAGCTGTACGGCTGAGATGGATCATCCGCTGCTTCGGTGTTTCGGATCAGATGACGCGTCATCACACCTGTCAGCCTTCTTTCCGATTACGTGTATAATTAATTTTCTTCCCGTCTATAGTTTATCATGCATTGCTGTTAAATCTGCAGGCAAACTTTGATGCTGAGAATATTTAATATTAATTATAATATTACTCTCTCTCTCTACAGGTGTCATTGGTATTAATTAGCCTTTTTCTAGATGATATTTTAGGGCATTATTACATATAGATCATGTTTGGCTATATACAAACCACTTTTTATGAGTTATTACGCGCCTTTTAAAAATACGCCTTTTATATACATTTTTAGGAAAAGTGCTCAACACGAAAATTGTAGATCTCGTCGAGATCTACAACTTTCTTGTTGAACATTTTTTCTAAAAATGCATGGATAAGGCGTATTTTCAAAAATTCATCAAAAACTCGCTATAGTTACGATCAGGGCGGCAATACGTCTTGTGCGTGCATTTTTAGGAAAAGTATTCAACACGAAAATTGTAGATCTCGACGAGATCTACAATTTTCGTGTTGAATACTTTTCCTAAAAATGCACGTACAAGATCTACAATTTTCGTGTTGAATACTTTTCCTAAAAATGCACGTACAAGGCGTATTTTTAAAAGCCGCGTAATAACTCATAAAAATTGGTTTGTATATAGCCAAACATGGTCTATATATAACAATGCCCATATTTTATGAGTGATGTTATGTGCAGCTATGTAGAACCTTAAAAAAAGTCGATTTTTTTAATTTAAAGATTTATGTTTATATCCTAAAAAATACATGGTGCAGCCCAAAATTACCCTCCCCGACCCTGATCCTCATCTCGACCCTGATCCTCATCTCGACCTTGATCCCTATGCTGGCGACGGAACGTGCTGCCCTAGCCGAGGCCAATAATCGGGCGCGCGGAGGCGCTGTCGATTTAGCTGCAAGCGACTCAACGAAAGCTCAACTTTCCTTTTGGTTTTGTGGGAGAATCGCACAAGACCTTTATTCTCCTCCCTGATTCAGTTCTAGCAGAAAATGAGATATGAGGAAAACGGACGGCTGTGCATGTGAGAGCATCTCTTTCTTTCGAAAAAGGTAAACTGCGTCGGCTCCCCATCACCGGCGATCAAAGCTTGCGAAACCGCTGCCTTGGGTCATCTCCTACAATTTTGCCGAGAAGATCAACCTAGGCTCTACTACTTTTCTCTTTTCGGCCACTGGAGAAAGACAAAGAGGAGATCTATCTTTCTTCTCCTGTTTGGATCTTTTCGTCCACTGCAGATCTATCATCTTCAAAAACCGGACCATCACATGCCGAAGTTGATTGGAGAGTCCTCAATCGGCTTCCGAGTCAATCTTTCTCCTAGCATTCCCTGCAGACCTGTTGCGGGTCGCTTAGGGCTCTTGGTAGACCGGTTTACTTGAACCACCTTAGCTCGGGAGCGAACTAAACGCGCAAACAGTTAATTTGAGATTCGTTGATTACACTGGGACTTTTTAGCGTGGAAAACCCGGAAAGGGTAAAAAACCACGTGGTCGGAGCTGTGCCGACCAAACTTCCACTATCTTCTGGGGGGTTACAATTAGAGATTTAGAAGTCGAGCGCGACAGGCCGCTGCTCGTTACAATATCAGAGAGAGAGAACGTTCCGATGGCGACAGACCACTTCTCGGAAAAAACTAAGTCTTTTCCTTCTGAGAACGGTAGAGAACGAAAGTGATAAAGCCTTGTCCGCTTTCGTGGAGACGAAAGTGAGAAAGCCTTGTCCGCTTTCGTGAAGGCGGAAAACTTCAAGTCCGCGAAGGAGATCTTCAAGCGCCGAAGGAGAAATCCGTGGAAATCTTCAAGGAGCTCTCTCTGGGCATTCAGGCCGGATCCCCTCAAATGAAGCCTAGGGGGTCCTTTTATAGTTTTGGTCGGGGGTAGCCCGGTAATTTTGCCATTGTAACCACCGTAACCACCTGGGAGGACGAATCATATTTTCCGGTTCAGAGCCCACAGATCACCATTTTTCGTAAATGACCATGCTGCCCTTTGAGGAAAGGCGACAAGCTGTTCCTGAAAAGTGAGAAACTGAAAAGATAAAAAGTGAGCGAGCCGAGTCGGAAAAATGAGCGTGCCCGAAATATGAGCGTGCTAGAAAGACAAAAAGTGAGCGAGCCGAGTCGGAAATGTGAGAAAGCTCCGAGCCCGGAGCCCGAAAGGCGGACGGCGAGCCGGGAGAGGGGAGATGAAGCCTAAAGGCGGGCGCTGCGCGACCGCGCCCGAGGGAGAGGGGCAACTCCTCTCGGCCGCACCTCTCATGGGGTGCGGCTTGGCCGCTTGGCCGCACCCCAAGGGGGTGCGGCCAAGCCGCACCCCCAAGGGGGTGCGGCTTGGCCGCACCCCACATGGGGTGCGGCTTGGCCGCACCCCAAAGGGGGTGCGGATTGGCCGCACCCCAAGGGGGGTGCGGCTTGGCCGCACCCCAAAGGGGGGTGCGGCCTGCCCGCTTGGCCGCACCCCTCATGGGGTGCGGCTTGGCCGCACCCCAAAGGGGGGTGCGGCCTGCCCGCTTGGCCGCACCCCTCATGGGGTGCGGTTTGGCCGCTCTCTCCACTAGGGGGGGGGGGGCTATTCGCACCCCGCCAGTGGGGTGCTAACCGCACCCCAGTAGTGGGGTTCGGTCATGGTGGGGCGCGTTGTGCGTGCGTGTTCGCGTGTTGGCGGTGAAAATGGCGGGTCCGGCCCTCTCAACTCGTGCGACCATGCGTTAACCGCTGACCCTACCTCCCTTTGGCGGAGTTTTCCCTAGACGCACCCCAAGGCCTCTACGGGTATATAACATAAGCCCCCCAAACCTTCGGAGTCCGAATTTCGCCGCGGAGGAGTTCAGAGGGTTTGATTTTTCTGTGAAAGCCTTGAACATTGCTCTCTTTGTGGTGCCTTGTGTAGGAATCACTGTCGAGGGATGCGTGCGTGGTTGTTTTCGCTCTCTTGTTCTGTTTAGGCGTTGATACCCGAACTGCTTGATAGCCTTTTACGAGATAACGGTAGAGCCTGTGCGGGTTTGGCCCTGCTAGTTTATAATAACATGAAATTAGTTTGCGCGAGTCTGAGCTCGCGACTTTTATATAATATAGGCTTGGCCGGTGAATAGCTGGTGTATTCAAACTGGGGGCGAACGTAAGGGGGGCAGGCCCCTACGGCGCCGGGACTCTACGGCGGAGGAGAAGGGCGAACCTTCAATCGACGGCGGTGCGAAGTCCCCAGGGCAAGGCCCCGAGATGGCCGGTGAATAGCTGGTGTATTCAAACCGCGGGCGACGTAAGGGGGGCAGGCCCCTACGACGCCGGGACTCTACGGCAGAGGAGAATAGCAAACCTTGAATCGACGGCGGTGCGAAGTCCCCAGGGCAGGGCCCCAAGATGGCCGGTGAATAGCTGGTGTATTCAAACTGGGGGCGAACGTGGGGGGGGGGGGGCAGGCCCCTACGACGTCGGGACTCTACGGCGGAGGAGAAGGGCGAACCTTCAATCGACGGCGGTGCGAAGTCCCAGGGGCAGGGCCCCGAAATAAAGATCTTCTTATAGATGTTGAAGCGTGCATTTTTATAGCCGAAATCGTTTTGCGCATAGTTTTTGAAATATAAGATAAGTTTGCACGAGTCTGAGCCCGTGGCTGTACATACAATACATAATATAAGATAGGTTTGCACGAGTCTGAGCTCGCGGCTTTGCATACATAATATAAGATAGATTTGCACGAGTCTGAGCTCGCGGCTTTGCATACATAATATAAGATAGATTTGCACGAGTCTGAGCTCGCAACTTTGCATACATAATATAGGATAGATTTGCACGAGTCTGAGCTTGCGACTTTCTTCTTGATAGAAGACTTGATGTCACTGATAGAAGCGGCGCAGGTTCTGGGCGTTCCAGGTGCGTGGTAGATTCTTTCCTTCCGTTGTTCTGAGCCTGTATGTCCCGTGTTTTACGATCGCAGTGACAACGTACGGACCTTCCCAGGTGGGTGAGAGTTTATCCCCTTGGGGGCCCTTTCCAGCCGCCTCGATGCTGCGTAGGACGAGATCTCCTATGTTGATTGGTCTGGGCTTCACCCTTCTGTCATAGAGCCGGACTACACGCCTTTGGTAAGACGCGGCACGCTGGGCGTCGTCGTCCCGGACTTCGGGTATTAGGTCAAGGTTTTCCCGAAGCAGTCCGTCATTCTTGCTGGGATCGAAGGTTAGCACTCGAGTGCTCGGAATGCCGATGTCGATGGGGATGACCGCTTCAGTACCGTAACAGAGGTTATATGGCGTCTCTCCTGTGGGAGTCCTCTCTGTTGTTCGATATGCCCATAGTACGTTTGGGAGTGCGTCTACCCATTGTCCCCCGGCTTCTTCCAGGCGCATCTTCAACCCTTTGAGGATGGTGCGGTTCGTAACTTCTACTTGTCCGTTTGTTTGCGGATGTGCTACGACGGTATGACGGAGGTTGATCTTCATGTCCTCACACATCTTGGTGAAGGACTTCCCGGTGAACTGAGTGTCGTTGTCGGCAATGATTGTTGTTGGGATGCCGAAGCGGCAGACGATATTTTTTCAGACAAATTGTTTAACGTTCTCTTCTGTGATCTTGGCTAGGGGTTCCGCTTCTATCCACTTGGTGAAGTAATCGATGGCTAGAATGATGAACTTCCTCTGTCCGGAAGCTAGAGGTAGGGGGACGAGAAGGTCGATTCCCCATTGCGCGAACGGCCACGCACTTTGGAGTGTGGAGAGCGCGACCGGGGGCTGATGAGGTACGTTGGCATGCAACTGACAGCTCCTGCATTTTTGGACTAGTTTGGCTGCGCCCCTCTTCATTGTCGGCCAATAGAAGCCTTGGCGTAGTATCTTTTGTGCCAACGCCTTTCCGCCTAGGTGCTCTCCGCAGACTCCCCCGTGCACTTCTCTGAGGGCGTAGTCTGCCTCGCCTGCCGGTAGGCACTTTAGGTATGGTCACGAGAACGCCCTCTTGTAAAGCTTCCCGTCTACGATAGTGAATGATGCCGCCCGCATCCGTAATCTTCGCGCTTTTAAGCGATCTTCAGGGAGGTGTCCGTGCTCGAGGTAAGCTCGTAATGGGGTCATCCGGGTTGGCTCTTCCTGGTGGATGGTTGCGATCTCTCATGGTCCTTGAATACTTGGAACTACAATCTCTTCGATTCGGCGTCTTCGAGACTGGTAGCTGGAGGGTTAAGTGGCGAGCTTGGATAGAGCATCTGCCCTGGAATTCTGCTCTCGGGGGATGTGTATAATTTGATATGATGAGATCTTCTGAAGGAGTAATTTCGCGAACGCGAGGTATTTCGCCATTTGGTCGCTCTTAGCCTCGTAGTCTCCTTCGACTTGCGAGATACGAGTTGAGAATCTGTGTAAATCGTCAGGTTTTCTGCTTTGCAATCGATGGCGAGCCGGAGACCGGCGATCAGCGCCTCGTACTCTGCAATGTTATTTGTTGCGGGGAATTTCAATCGGAGACCGTAATCCAAAGTGATCTCATCGGGACTTATGAGGAGCAGTCCCGCTCCGGCTCCTTCAGCTCCAGAGGCACCATCGACATAGAGAGTCCAACGGGGGCTAGTGGTGTCTTCGATGGGAGCTGCTTCTGGTGGGATTGTGTACTCTACAACAAAGTCGACGAGTAATTGTGACTTGATGTCTGGTCGGGGTAGGAATTAGATGTCAAACTCGCCGAGTTCTACGACCCACTTCACTAGTCTTCTTGAGACTTCTGGTTTCTGGAGGATTGCTCGCAGCGGGAGTTGTGTCAACACTTTTACTGTATGAGCTTGGAAGTAGGGCCGAAGCTTCCTTGCCGAAAAGACAAGGGCCAAGGTTGTCTTGTCCGCTGCTGGATATCTGGTTTCGGTGTCGGAGAGGACTTTGCTGAGGTAGTAGATTGGTCATTGTATCCCTCCTTCGTCTTTCACGAGCACTGAGCTAAGAGCCGTAGGCGACACTGCCAGGTATAGAAATAGAGTTTCTCTGGGGGTGGGCTTTGACAGAAGCGGTGGCGAAGCCAGGTATTGTTTGAGAAGTTCGAACACCACCTGGCACTCGTCAGTCCACTGGAAGCCGTAGTGGCGCGCTCCCCGGAGGATTTTGAAGAAGGGGAGGTACTTGTCTCCCGTTTGTGACAAGAAACGGGATAGTGCAGCGATCCTCCCGTTTAGGCGTTGCACTTCCTTAATTGAGCGAGGTGGCGACATATCCTCCAACGCCTTGATCTTCTCGGGGTTGGCCTCAATCCCCCGATGGGTTACCATGAAACCTAAGAACTTCCCCGCCGTCACACCAAATGCACACTTGCTGGGATTGAGCCGCATTTGGAAGCAACGGAGAAGCTGAAAGCACTTTCCCAAGTCTTTCAGGTGGTCGCAACGGTGGACGCTTCTCACTAGCATGTTGTCCACGTAAACCTCCATCGTTTCCCCGATGAGATCCTTGAAGACCTTGTTCATTAGCCTTTGATAGGTGGCTCCGGCATTTTTGAGACCGAAGGGCATCACCTTGTAGCAGTAGACCCCTCTGTCAGTGCGGAAGGCGGTATGCTCCTCGTCCGCGGGGTTCATCCTTATCTGGTTGTAGCCAGAATAAGCATCCATAAAGCTAAGTAGCTCGTGTCCGGCCGTCGCATCAACGAGCTGGTCGATCCTTGGGAGGGGGAAGCTATCTTTTGGGCATGCCTGGTTCAGGTTGCTGTAATCGACGCACATTCTCCACTTCCCCGAGGCCTTTTTTACCATGACCACGTTGGTGAGCCACGTGGGGTATTCTGCTTCGCGTATGAATCGCGCCTCCAGGAGTTTGTCCACTTCCTCCTCGATCGCTTTCAGTCGCTTGGGGGCAAAGTTCCTCTTCTTTTGAATTACAGGCCTACAGGCGGGGTTGATATTTAGATAGTGATAAATGACTTTGGGATCTACCCCGGTCATGTCTTCTGGGCTCCAAGCGAAAATGTCTTCGTTCTTCTGTAGAAAGGTTGCGAACTCCTCCCGCTCTTCTTGTGACAAGAGTGACCCGACCTGAACAGTCAGAGTTGGGTCTTGTTGGGAGAGCGGTACTTCTATTAGTCCTTCGACAGGCGCTCCTCGCCGCAGAGTAGCTTCGTCTCGCAGATCGAAGTTATTGATGTTGAGAGCGGTTGCCTTTGCTGGTTGAGCTTGCTTCAGATAGCAGGTTCTGGCTGCCTCCTGGTTCCCCCTTACGACTCCTATGCCTGCGGCAGTTGGGAACTTCATAGCCAGATGCGGGATAGACGGGACTGCCCCAAAGATAGACTGGAGCGGTCTCCCGAAGATGGCATTATAGGCGGAAGTGGATTCCACCACTACGAACTGGATGTTGTATGTTGACTGTCTCAGAAACTCGCCCAATGTGACTGGGAGAGTGATCATGCCTTGAACAGGGACAGGTCGGTTGTCGAAGCCGTAGACGGGCCCGGCTGCAGGGCCGAGCTGATCCTTTGTGAGCTTCATACTCCGCAAGGTAGAAAGGAACAGAACATCAACTGAGCTTCCGTTATCGACCAATATCCTCTTTACGTTAAAGCAGGGGTCCCCGATCCCTGCGCTGATTACGAGGGGATCCTGGTGCGGTAGTCGTAATCCTTGCAGGTCTTCTTCTCCGAAAGCGATCGTAATGTCCTGTTTGAGCTTCTTGTCTTTGTGTTCTCTCGGGGGTTTGGCAATCGAGAGGATTTGCGCCGCTAGGACGGGAGGTCCAGCGATCGTTTCGATTTCTCCCACCATCGATCTTCCTCCTTCCGCGCCCCGGGGAGCAGGAGGCTGCTCCCTTGCATCCCTTGGCTGCTGATGTTGATTGGGAACTTGGCCTTGCAGGAACCTCCCTAGGAGTCCCTGGCGGACGAGACGTTCGATTTCGTCTTTAAGTCTGGTACATTCTTCGGTGGTATGCCCGGTCCCCCGATGGAACTCGTAATACCTGGACTGATCGCCCCTCGGATTCGGGGCCAACGCCCGAGGTGCGCGGAGCTCCGGGTTGTTCTGAATGGCATAGAGTACGTTTGTTCTGGTGGTATTCAACGAAGTGTAGACCCTGGGAGGCTGCGAACCCAGGTCTCTTCGGGGGTCGCGGCTGTTTGCTCGGAAAGCCCGCGATCTCATCTTTACAGGGTAAAATGGCGGTTTCAGCGGTCTCCATATTTCGTGATCGCCCAGATCGCAAGCCATCCGCCCTGCCAGATTTTTCTAAGTCTCAAGCGGTCAAAACCAAGCGAGATCGCCGGCCCGGGCGATCTGAACATTTTCTTTATTTTTGCTATTTGCACCCCTCTTCCCTGCCCTGGCTCTCCTGTATCTCGGGCAACCCGTAGTTTTTAGTTCTGCCCGTTTGGGCAGCCCCCCTCGTCTATAAAAAGAGGGGTAGGGGTACCTGAAAAAGGGCTTTTGGCTTCGAGGCTCCAACTTACAACCTGTGTAAGCGGTCTCATTTTTCGTGATCGCCGTATTGTGATCGCTTTTCACCTTCCCAGCATCCTCTGTCTTAGTAACCTACACTTCGCAGTTTTCTCCCATCCCTCTCTCAGTGTGAATTTTGGAGGTACCATTTTTGGTGCCAACATAACGAACACGCGACCTTCAGATTCAAAGTGTTAGGTGAATTTTTCAGACAAGATAGCTGATCGCCACAGAGGTCGTCCCCTGCGATCTACCAGCGCTCCCCCTTCCGATCACAATCCCATGGAAGCGCTTGAGCGCCGCTTTGAGCTTCGCGTGGAGCAAGCTCTTCGCGAGGCCGCCCGAGCTAGGCAGGAGGCCGCCTCTGCTCAGCAAGAGATCGCGCGGGCTCAACAAGAGGCCGTTCGAGATCGGCAAGAGGTCGTCTGGACCCAGCAGGAGTCCGCAAAGCAGATCGAGGCCATGAACCAGGTTCTGGTTGCGATCTCCCAGAAGATTCTTCCTCAAGCCTCTCAGGCCGCCACTCCTGACCGCATGGCCAGCGGTCACAAGAGCGATCACCCCGTCTTCCAGCCCGCAGCTCCTCAGCGATCTCAGCATGAGGAGTTCGCCGCCCGTCATAATTCTTTTCGATCCGCAGCCCAGGGGCCTCCGGCTCAGACCCTGAATTTTGAAGAGGAGTTTGCTTATCCTCAAGCTCCTCCTGCTCCCTTTCTTGCTCCTCCAGAACCTTCTGAGGTAGGAGAGCCGTCTCCCTTTACCTATGAGATCCGCCGGGACCCAATTCCCCATGGGTTCAGAGAGCCTCGCCTTCCCGTGTTCTCAGGGGAAAGCGACCCAATGTCCCATCTTCAGGCTTTCGAGTCTGCTGTCGCTCTTAGGACCATCTCAGATGGAGTGAGGTGCAAGCTGCTGGTCACCTCCTTCGATGGATCGGCTAGGGAGTGGTTTTATAAGCTTCCCTGCCAATCTATTCCGAGCTTTGCCGTCTTGAGGCAAGAGCTCCTCTTAAGATTTGCCACTGCGAAAAAGAGGAAGAGTGGTCCTGCGACCCTCTTCAAGATTAAGCAAGAGGAAAACGAAACTGTGGCACATTTCGTTGACCGCTTCCAAAGGGAGATCTTGGGGATCAGAGACATGGATCCTGAGCTTTATATGGTAGCCTTGATTAGCGGCGTGCAGGAGGGCCCTCTCAAGTTTAAAGTTACTACCAAGGAGCCCGGCTCCTATCAGGAGCTGATTAGCGTGGCCAATCGTTACATAGAGGGGGAGATCAACAACCCCACCTATGTGAGCAACTTGACCAACAGGGCCGCTCAGAAAGGCTCTGCGAGATTCTACCCGGCTTCATCTTCCTCAAAACCTCGACAAGAGCTTCCACCTCCCGCTCCGAGAGGTAAGAACTATCGAAACAACCGCTTCAACCAAGGTAACCAATCTTTTCAACCTCAAGGTTTATTTCTTAAACCCCCGCTACTCCTGCTCCGCAAGCCACTCCAGTCCATCAGATCCAATACGCCCAACCTCCTCTTCTACCCATCCCCTCACTCTACAATGACACCCAAGAGTCTTTTATGGACTTTGGTGTTCCAATGAGTGAGGTGCTCCAGATCATTCAGAAGCAGCCTTTTTTCAAAAGGTCGGCTCCGCTGAGCTCTGACCCAAAAACAAGAAATCCAACTCTCTACTGCGAGTACCACAAAGATAGGGGTCACGTGACAGAAGACTGCAGGGCCCTCCACATGTTCTTGGAAAAGCTTCTGAAGGAGGGTAAACTCTGTGACCTCATTCAGAAGAGTGATCCTTCCAAGGCTTCAACCTTCAAGTCTAAGGAGGTGGCAGAGGTTCACTGGGCATGTGAGGAAGTGGATGATGTTGGCCCTCTTGGCAACATTGGTTTTCCCAGTGAATGTGTGGATGCTAATGACGAGGGTGCCTTGGGCAAACTTTTTTGCTTCCACGAAGGTGCAGGCCCGGAGTCTTCAAGAAAGGCAAGCCTGAAGAGAGTTTTCCAATCAGAGATTGCTGCTACCTCTTCGGTTCCGGTCCGAGGGACGGTCACTTTCGGGGATGAAGACCTTCCTCAGACCTCAAATCCTTTTGACGACGCGGTCGTTATTAAGGCTGCGATAGAAAATTACATGGTGGAGAAGATTCTGATTGATACGGGGAGCTCGGTGAACGTGCTCTTCAAGCCTGCCTTCGACGCCTTGAAGACAGGTAAACCCCTTCTCTCAACTGAAGGACCTCTCTATGGATTTTCAGGAGAAAAAAAAAAGGAGGTGGAGGGACTCGTCACTCTCTCCGTAATTCTGGGAGGAATAGTAAGATTAGTCAAGTTCATAGTCGTTGATGCTCCTAGCAGCTACAACGCAATCTTTGGGAGACCCTTTCTGAATGGGTATCAAGCTATCGTTTCCACTTATCATCAAGTGGTGAAATTTGTCTTGAATGGCAAGCAGCATCGGATTAGGAGTGATCCAAGGAAAGCTAGGGAGTGTTATGTGAAAACGGTCAATATGATCGTATCATCTCCATCCGAAGAAGTTGCGATAACTAAATCAGCCGAGGTTCCTGAGCAAGGCCAAGCTACAGAAGATACTGAAGATGATGCAAGAGATGGAGTTCGCTTGGAACCTGCCCAAGCGACTCAAGTCGTTCGAATCGGCGAGGAAGATGAGAGCAAGAGTCTCTCCATCAACGCTGAACTATCTAAAGCTGACAAGGATCAGCTCATTTCTTATCTTCTCCAAAATCTTGACATCTTTGCTTGGTCGGCAGATGACATGCCTGGATTGGATCCGGATGTCGCCTGTCATCACCTCAACATCGATCCCAGCTTCACTCCAATTCAGCAGAGGAAAAGGTCTGTTGCAACTACCCTTGCTCAGCCTATCCGTGAAGAGGTGGAGAAGCTCCTAAAGGCAAAGTTTGTTCAACCAATTCAATACCCTGAGTGGGTATCCAATGTTGTAATGGTCAAGAAGTCTGGGGGAAAATGGAGGATGTGTGTCGATTTCACTAAACTCAATAAAGCCTGCCCTAAAGATTGCTGCCCCTTGCCTCAGATAGATTCTTTAGTAGATTCTGCGGTAGGTTATTCTTTCATGAGTTTTTTAGATGCTTTTTCAGGTTATCATCAAATCAGAATGCATAAGCCTGATATACCTCACACTTCGTTTATCACGAACGACGGTTGCTTCTGTTACCTCGTAATGCCTTTTGGGCTAAAAAATGCTGGAGCAACTTATCAAAAAATGATGGATACAATTTTTAAAGATCAAAAGGGAAGAAATCTAGAAGTTTATGTTGATGACCTTCTAATAAAAAGCAAATCATTCTCTTCTCATCTTAGTGACCTCTCCGAAACTTTTGCAACCCTCCGAACTTTCAATATGAGATTAAACCCGTTAAAGTGTGTTTTCGGGACAAGTAAAGGAAAATTTCTTGGTCATCTCCTTACTCCAGAAGGATTAGAGCCCAATCCTGACAAAGTAAAAGCTATTTTGGAAATGCCACCTCCCAAGTCCTCCAAAGAAATTCAGCAGCTAGGAGGGAGGATGGCAGGCTTGAGTCGCTTTATCTCTCGATCAGGGGATAAGAGTGCACATTTCTTTAAGACCCTCCGAGGAGGGGCTAAGTTCGAGTGGACAAACGAGTGTGATGATGCTTTTAATGAGCTTAAAAAGCAGTTAACATCAACTCCTCTACTCCAAAGCCCGCGAGAAGGGGAAGATCTTTTTCTGTATATAGGGGTTGGCATCGATGCCATAAGCTCCGTTTTGGTTCGAGAGGAGAAAAAGAAGCAGTTTCCGGTTTATTATGTGAGTCGAATCCTGAAAAATGCGGAGACTCGCTATCCAATTCTGGAAAAGCTGGCCTTAATGCTCGTAACCTCAGCAAGGAGATTAAGACCATACTTTCAAGCTCATTCGATTCAAGTGGTAACTGACCTTCCATTAAAGAATGTCTTAGAAAAGCCGGAGCATTCAGGAAGACTTGCAAAATGGGCAATAGAGCCCAGTGAGTTCGATATCTCTTATGTTCCGAGGTTGGCAATCAAAGCTCAAGTTTTAGCAGATTTCATGGTTGATGCAAGTGAGCCTTCATTGAAAAAGGGAGTCGGAACGCCTCTAGCTTGGACAATATTTGTTGATGGTGCTTCATGCAGGAATTCGTCTGGGGCCGGAGTGATTTTGATCAATCCAAACGGGATCAGATTGAATCAGACGCTGAAGTTCTATTTTCAAGCAACAAATAACCAGGCTGAATATGAAGCTTTGCTAGCCGGTCTTCGATTCGCTAAGGAATTGGGAATCGAGGATGTTTAAGTTAAAACAGACTCTCTAGTGATGACATCTCAGGTTAACGGAACCTTTGAAACCAGAGATAGTATTTTAAAGCGATACCTAGCCCTGGTAAAAATTGAGGTAGGAAAGTTCAAAAGCTTTATCATTGAACATATTCCAAGAAAGGAAAACGCGGAAGCAGATGAGCTAGCAAAATTTGGCCTTCTCTCGGGAGGAACAACTTCAGAATTGTTTCGTCCAGCGATCGAAGAAGGAGAGGTTATGGAGATTGATCAGCGTCCATCCTGGATGGATCCATTCATTCTTTATCTTTCAACTGGAAAGCTCCACTCAACAGTAAAAGATAGGAAGAAATTCAGATTAAAAGCAGCTCACTATTACCTTGTCGCAGGAATGCTTTATCGTAAAACTTTCCACTCACCGTTAGCACGGTGTATTTCGGAAGAAGAAGTTCCAGTAGTTCTTCAAGAAGTTCATGCAGGAGAGTGCGGAAGTCACTCAGGAGCAAGAACTTTAGAAAAGAGAATTCTGAGACAAGGCTATTTTTGGCCCCAAATGAGGAGGGATACGGAGAAATTTGCTAAGAAATGTGTCAAGTGCCATAAATTTGCTCCTCTCCAGAATCAACCAGCTCAGCAGCTCAAATCGATAGCAACCCCGTGGCCGTTTGCAGTCTGGGGTATGGACTTGATTGGGTCTTTTCCTATGGCAAGCGGCCAGCGCCGATATATTATTGTCATGATTGATTATTTCAGCAAATGGATAGAGGCAAAAACACTGGCCAAAATTACTACTCAAGCTGTGAAAAATTTCATCTGGGGAGAGATAGTATGTCGGCATGGAATTCCGATGGCAATCATTACAGATAACGGCTCTCAGTTTAATAACTCAACTCTTATCAATTTCTGTGATCAAATTGGCATTGAGCTACGTTTTGCTTCTGTGCATCATCCCAGAAGCAATGGCCAGGTAGAAGCTGCTAACAAACTTATCATAAATCTTTTGAGAAAGAAGGTAGAAAATCTGAGAGGCAACTGGGCAGAACAACTACCTTCCGTCTTATGGGCCTTGAGGACAACTCCAAGTTTTGCCACTGGAGAGACTCCTTTCAAATTATCACATGGTTCCGAAGCTCTTATTCCAGTGGAGTTTGAAGTAAAAAGCCCAAGAGTATTACTAGCACAACAGAATCAAGCTGATTGGATGGAAGAAAATGATGAGGAGCTAAAATGTAGCCTTGACTTAATTGAGGAGTTAAGAGATACGGCAACCATCAGACAAGAGGAGGTGAAAAGGAGAACGACAAGGCTGTTCGACAGAAATGTGAGAACTAAGGAGTTCGCTGTTGGAGATTTGGTTCTGAAAAAAGTAGATGCAGCAGCAAGAGCCGGTTCGGTTGGAAAGCTTAACCCAAATTGGGCAGGGCCGTTCGTGGTAAAAAAGGTGCTCAAAAATGGCGCATATCATCTACAGACTCATGAAGGAGAAGAGTTGACTCACTCCTGGAGTGGAGATGACCTCAAGCTTTTCTTTTCTTGAAAATTCGTATTCAATTTCTCATTCTATTTCTCACTTTTTGAACATTACGCAGATATGGACGAAACATTCATGATGTATATTATGAATGACAAGTCCCAAAAATGAGTTGTTAAAGCCAAAAACCTGCCAAATGAGACATCGACGGATCCTACTTCATTCCCCCTCGGTTTGTTAGCTTGACGTGTAATT
Organism: Dactylorhiza incarnata; assembly: GCA_033032865.1. Taxonomy (NCBI): domain Eukaryota; kingdom Viridiplantae; phylum Streptophyta; class Magnoliopsida; order Asparagales; family Orchidaceae; genus Dactylorhiza; species Dactylorhiza incarnata. The sequence goes on from JAWHQI010000247.1 coordinate 1,306,065, forward strand.
CTGCCAGGACCACAGATATCGGGGAGATTTCGAATCTGTGTAGTAGTAGCTCGCCAAACTCGAGCGGTGGAAGTGTAGGATATCGGGTCCTTGCTGACATCTGGCACACCTCAGCGTATCAAGGAGGTCTAGGTGGCTGGCTCAGCTCTGTCATGCATTAAGAAGGACATTGTTACGATCTTAATGATCTTTCAGGGAAAGCAATGTCGGTGTAGCCTCCGCGGCATGACCACACCTGCCCTACTGATCATTTTGGTCTGTAACTTTCGAATACTCGTTGGAGCGTGGTTAGGTAAGGGGCGGTCAGAAACATCTATGACCGTCGCCTGAACCTTAGATTGGCAAGTTTGCAACAAACTCGGTGATCCTTCAGGGAAAGCAATGTCGGTATAGCCTTCGCGGCATAACCACACCTGCCCTGCTGATCATTTTGAGATCCTCTTTCTCCTCCTTTTCTTTCTACTCTAAGGCCCCATTTATCCCTTTGTACTGGGATCAGGCGGTCAGACATTTATGAGACCGCATATTCTTCTTTTTTCTTCAAAATGGCGATCTGTGTTATTTATGATTGATGGCTTGATCCCCTCCAGGACTTGGATATAAGTGATCGCCAATATGGATCTTTTAAAGGAAGTTAGAATCGGTCTTGATTTGTTGTGATCGCCAGATGGTTTTCATCTAAAGCCTGAAATGTTTATCCAAGCTTCTTTTATGTGAATCAGGTATTAAACGGTCTGGTTATAACGAGATCGCGAACTCGACACTTCTTTATTGATCAAAGATTGCACAGAACATTCGTGAAGATCTATTATATTTTCAAATTTGAAATTGCCAGGGGTTCATTGAGCCTGGATTATCTTCAGTTCGCGGCGGTCTGAATACGATGAGATCGTTGGATTATCATGCATAAAGGCCTGTTAAAAGGGGTAATCGGAAACCGATAGATAATACTGTTTTTCCCATTATTTGCGGTCTAATTATACTGAGACCGCAGTACTGTTATCTGCTGGGTAATAATCCGAATTGCCAAGAATTCTTTAGTTTGCCTAAAAGCTCGTCAAATTCAGATCGCAGGGAGATCGTCAAGATCCGGATTATCTCCAGTTTGTTCAAATCTCTTTAAGAGGCTGTCTGTATATTTTGTGACCGATGAGTTATTATAAAAGAATACCTTGTTTAGTCATTAAATGGTAATCTGAGGAATTGACAAGTTATGGTAAAATTTATTCTATTCGCGATCTGATTATGCCGAGGCCGCAACATTATCTAATATAGAGTTCTGATTTTTCTTCAAACTCTTCATTATCCTTGTTAGAAATAATCAACAAGGCCAAGCCTTGAAATATGGAATTATTAATTTAAAATCTTCATTTCAACTATGGGCCAGAGATTGACAAAACTCAAGCATTGAGATCGAATGTTGGGTCAATTTTTATAAGAGCATGACCGCATACAATTTAAGGTGTGATCGATTTATCTAAATAGTACAGCGAAAACAGATACAAATGAAAGAAATTCAGTCATGAACAAAATAATATTCCATTCATTTCAAAAAATTACAATGTCGGGCGCGGTCATTGACCGGCGATTACATCATTTTTCTAAAAGCAAATCTATTTCTTCTGTTTCTTTTTCTGGGGAGACCGCTCCTCTGATGAAGAAGTTGAGCTCTCTGAGGACTCACTATCACTATCGGATTCCCTTGATCCAGAATCCGACGCCGCTGCCGAGCTCGTCTCCTCGCCCTGGAAAACACTTCCACTAGGAGGAGTGTGATCGTTTTTATCTTGGCTCCCAACGACCTCGATAGATTCATCTTCGGTAGTCTCCGCGGTTTTCGATTCCTTAGCCTTTTTCTTCTCCTCTGCCTCTTCGATCATTTCTGTGATCTCAGGAAAGAGATCGACAAAAGATGTATCCTGGAAATCGGCAGTGAGACCGCCTTTTTCGCGAAGAATAGCAATCGTCTTGTTCGATGCATCTCTGACATGAGTATATAGAGATTTGAGGTAGTCAGGGTTATGGATATCATATGCGGTCTTCTTGAAACTCTGTAGAAAGAAAACGTATCAGATCGCAGCGGTCAAGGTAAGATAACATTTGAGATCGTATTTTCTTTGAATACTTACATCAAAACAATCTTGCAGACGCTCTGCATGCTTCAGAGATGCGCGAAGAGATCGCCCCATATGATGATTCAAAACTGTGCTTCAGGCGGTCACTTGAGCGCATACATCAGGGAGATCGTCGATCCTAATCCTTAGAGCTTCATTAGCATTCCTTCTCCCATAGAGGGCATAGGTGACCGCAAAAGCCTGATTTGAAAACCTCCCTCCCCAGAGAGGAAGATCGGTAGACACCTTCAGAGACTTTCCGGTCTCACCCCATTTCAGCAAAGGCTTCCCCTTGGTGTCTTTAACTTTCTTCGCAAAACCCAATAGGGGAAAGGGCCTCTCCTCCAGATCGCCCTCCTTTGCGATCTCCTTCGCTTCTCTTTGGCGATCCTGTGGCATTCGCCTTTCGCGCTGAGTAAGGACTTCACCCTTCGGCGTCACTGGATCAACTTCTGGGATCGCGAACCCAGCTGTAAGAGAAAAATAGTTGTTTAGAAAGAAAAATTCTATTAGAAAGACCGCAGGAGATCACAAAAATTGTGGCTTACTTTCTTCCGGCAAGACCGCGGCAACCTCGGGCCAGATCGCCAGGTAATGATTCAGATCGAATCGTTTCCCTGCCAGCCATTCCAAGACTGCAAGTTCCTCCTCAGGAACAAGTTTCTCCTTTCTAAATATCTTCTCTGCTCGCGGAGAAGGTCGGCTGGCGAGACCGCCGAGATCGCCCTCAAAGACCAGATACCTCTCAGTCCAGAGAGGAATTTTGTTCGGAAGATTTAGAACCTTTATTCCATTACAACAAAAATACAGCAATCCTTTGAACTCTTCTTTATTCTGACCCTCTTTTAACACCTTGACAGAAAAAGTTCCTCGGAAGATCGACATTGTGAATTTTAACTTTACCGATCTCAAGTAGTTGATAAAGACACTCATCAGACCGATCGCGTTCGGTGGAAGCTGAGCCAGAACGAGACCGTAATAGTCCATCATTTCTAACATTTCCCAAGGGATGAGAATTTGAAGACCATAGGCGAAGTGATCGATCGGGATGATATATCTGCCCTCATCCCCAGAGTTCAAGCCTTCACCTTCAAATGGAACTCTGATCGCTATCTTATCGTCGATCTTATACTTTTCAATAAAGGAAGAGTATTCCTTCTCCGAAATTTGTCCATACTTGTGATCGGAGTCCAGGAAGACCTCAGCAGCCTTGGAGCGCGCGGACACCATTTTCTGAGATCGCTGGAGTCAACAATCTGAAGAAAACTCAAGAAGAATAGAATAATGATCCGGGAAAACAACTATTTATAGAAAGAGAAAGGTGATTAGGTAATGATTGCACTTCGCAAGATCGCCCTGCAAGTAATTCAGATCGCCAAAGCCACAAAGCTAACAAAGCTCATACAGAGATCGCAAAATATATTCCACAGTATAAAATCAGAATATCGTAGAACAGCATTAAGTGTATTTTACAGACCCAAGAGAAAAAATAGCATTGTTTCTAAGAGATCGCTAAATGCAAAAATAAAGAGCTGCGATCTCATTTTCTCTGGTCCTTTCTTCTTCCAACGAATTCCGCCACGTCCTGCATTTCGTTGACCGCAGTCCATGCAGATGCCAGACTGTGATTGGCCACCATGGCAGCCCTATGGATTTTAGACATCTCGCGGTCTACTTGCTCCATAGGGATTACCACAATGTCCGCCGATCTCTTATCTGGGTGACCGCTGGAAGGACCTGCCTTCATTGACATTTGAGGGCCACCCCGAAGGGCAGCGATCTCAGTAGTAAGTGCAGCAGCCTTCCCTCGATAGTATTCGACATCTTTTTCGACCTTCGGAAGTTTTTCTTCATATCCTCCCCGAATCTGCTTTTCTTTAACTTCAAAATTTGCAAGAATCTGTTTCTCCCTTGCTTCAAAATTTGCGGTCTGGATTCGGAGGCGGTCTTCTAGCATGCGTTCGCGATCTCGCATAGTCCTTACATCTTCAAGCATCGGCCTGAGGAGATCAGCGAACTCTGGAGGAATTGAGACTTTCCTTGGTATTTCACCTTCTTCAGAAGCTGAATTTGTATTCTCATCTGCGATCAGGAGAAAAACGGTCAAATATCAGAAATTATTTTCAGAAGGAAAGGTAGGATTTCATGTGAAATACTTGACAGTGTGGCGAGACCGCAGTCAAGTAAAGTTTTTTCAACATCTTTTGAGACCGCAGTATCAGTGGTCAACAAAAGGCGGTCAGATCCCCTTAAGCATTCTAAGTTGATTTTTTCTAATTGTCTCTTTTATGACCGCTCGACTTCTTTCCTTCTTCTCCTTAACTCAGTGTTACTAACAAGGATATCTTCAGTTTCAATAATGACGATCTCAGGTCGCTTCCTAGGAGATGCAGGGCGAAAAGCAAGTTTGGGAAGTGAATCAATCGGTCTCACGACCATCTTCGCCTTACCAGTCTTAATGACGTCCAACGCAGCTGCGCGGTCTGCCGCTCCTGCATCCAGCTTCTCGCCCATTTCAAAGAAGATATCGCCGCGATCACTAGATGTTGCGGTTTCATTTTTCTTTTTTCCTTCCTCGGTTGAGACCGCCTCTCCAGCAATCTTCTTCTTCTTCTTCTTTTTCTTCTTCTTCTTCTCCTTATCTTTTTTCTACTCAGCGGCTAGAACCCGCTCCTTTTCTTTCTTTTCTTTCTCCGTGGCCATGGAGATCACCTCTTTTTCTTTCCTCTCCCTCTCTTCTTTGGCGATCTCCTCCTGTTTTCTCTTCTCTACTTCTCTCTTCTTCACACCTTCAGTGACCGCCGCAAGCCTGGCGATCTCATCTTCTTTTTCTCTTCTCTCTTCTTCTTCTTTCATCTTCCTCTCCTCTTCCTCTTTCCTTTGTCTCTTTTCTTCTTCTTGCTTTTTTCTCTCTTCTTCTTCCTTCCTCTCCCTCTCTCCTTCCTCTTTCCTTTGTCTCTTTTCTTCTTCTTGCTTTTTTCTCTCTACTTCTTCCTTTCTCTTCTCCTCTTCGTCCCTCTTTTTCTTCTCCTCCTCTCATTTCTTCTTCCTTCCTTCTTTTCTTTTTTCTTCTTCAGCAACTTCTTCCTCGGCGATCATTCGAAGTCGTTCAACTTCAAAAGGATCCATTGACTGTAATAATCAAGAAAAAATTAATAGAAAAATCGATCTTAAAATAAGTGTAAAATTCGATCACTTACGTCTGAAACATTCTCAACAGGGTTATCTTCTGAAAGATAATCCTGAAGAGTGATGTCCCCGGCGGTCACAGCTTGTCCATCAGTTTTCATCCTCTTAGCAGTCTGATCAGGAGAACTTGCTTCTTTTCTTTTCAAGTCTCTAACAACTTTTTCTTTATCAGCGATCTGGCTTCTAAGATTTTCAGCTGAAGCTTTTATCTGCTGCATAGCAGCCTTGATCGATTCTACAGAGGCGGTCTCTCCAGAACGTTCTGTGACTGGTTAGCCACTTCCGGGGTCATCTTAACAGCAGCTTCTGTGATCGTCAATTCAACGATAGCCTTCAAAACAGGATCACCCTTTTTCTTTGAACTCTTGACCGATTTTTCCTTGCCGGAACTAACGGTCTTCTTCGAAATGACTTTCTTCGTTTTTGACGCAGATCTTGGTGACTTTCGGGATTGCGCTGACACTTTCATCAAGTCTAAAGCATCCATCCCAGAAAAAGCTCTTTTCACGGTCTCAATAAACAGTGACCGCTCGAGGATCTGAATTTCTCAATATCTAGGAATCTGAAGATCTGAGGTGGTATTTATAGACCAAGCCGCATTTATGACAGTCGCAGTCTCGGCGGTCAGTTCACATTTTCGAAGTTCCAGCACAACTTAAAAATGTGCGGGGATTATGTTTGCCCGGAAAGCCGGTGATCTCATCTTTACAGGGTAAAATGGCGGTCTCAGCGGTCTCCATATTTCGTGATCGCCCAGATCGCAAGCCATCCGCCCTGCCAGATTTTTCTAAGTCTCAAGCGATCAAAACCAAGCGAGATCGCCGACCCGGGCAATCTGAACACTTTCTTTACTTTTGTTATTTGCACCCCTCTTCCCTGCCCTGGCTCTCCTGTATCCCGGGCAACCCGTAGTTTTTAGTTCTGCTCGTTTGGGAAGCCCCCCTCGTCAATAAATAGAGGGGTAGGGGCACCTGAAAAAGGACTTTTGGCTTCGAGGCTCCAACTTACAACCTGTGTAAGCGGTCTCATTTTTCGTGATCGCCGTATTGTGATCGCTTTTCTCCTTCCCAGCATCCTCTGTCTTAGTAACCTACACTTCACAGTTTTCTCCCATCCCTCTCTCAGTGTGAATTTTGGAGGTACCATTTTTGGTGACAACAGCGGCGACGTTCATCGTTACGGCGTCCCTCGTCACGCCGCTCTTCTCGTCCACGAGGGGCTTGATCTGACCCCCTCTTTCTCCCTTGGCTACCTTCGAACTGCCGACGGTGGGGTTCGATGGCCTCGTCAGCATCTATTTGAGCTTCAACTCGGTGAACGAGGTCTGGGTAACTTGGTACGGTCTCTCTCATGAGAGCTGAGTAAAAGCCACTTGGGCGGAGGCCTCCGAGGAAAACTCCTCGCAGGAGTTCGGGATCGACTCCTGGAATCTGTCGAGCTTCAGAGGTGAAGCGTCGGAAGAAGTCCTTCAAAGTTTCTCCGTCGTTCTGGCGGATTCCCGAGAGATGGGAGGGATCTCGGACAATCCTACGGTTGGCTATGAACTGGTCCACGAACTGCTGCGCCATTTCGGCGAAGTTGTTGATGGCCCCATTCCGCAGAGAGTGGAACCAAGTGCGCGCCTGCCCTTTCAAGGTTGCTGGGAACACCTGACAGAGGAGCTGATCAGGGGCACTGTAAATCCTCATAATGGTGGTGAAGTGATTGACGTGTTCCAACGGATCGTCCGTCCCATCGAATGTCTCGATGCTGGGAAGCTTGAAACCATTCGGAATTGGATGTGCCAAGACTTGAGGTGACATCGGGGAGCCGTGGTGTGTGGGACGGCGGGCGAGAGTTGCGCGCCGTCCTGCTTGGGTGTACTCTTCTTCTATCATGTCGCGTATTTCCTCTCGCGTGGTTCTTTCCACTGCTCGGGCGGGAGAAGCTCCTCCTTGGCGGGGGTGATGAGGGCCAACCTCCGGTCCTCTGACCGGCGGAGCAGGTTGTGCGGAGCTTGCAGCGTCAGAGAAATCTTTAGAGACTCCATCCTCCCGAACGGCTCCCTCGACCGGAGCATGATTCGGAACTGGGGGCGGCGAAGCGTTTGATGCTGGAGGCTGAATGGGAACTCGAGGTGCCCCTAGGTTTCTCACGAGAGTTAGCATCTCGGCTTGTTGCTCTTCCATTTGCCGAATGCGACCTTCCAGGACCATCGCAGGCATAAGCACTGCCTCTTCTGCGAGATGCGCATTGATGAGCGAGTGGGAGGGAGCTGGGTCGATGCGTCCTTCCGGCATTGATCCTTCAGTAGTGCGAGCACTCTTCCTTGCCATTGCAGTTGGCCTTCAAAGAGTTATGGGAATTTTCCCACAGACGGCGCGAAACTGTTGCGGGTCGCTTAGGGCTCTTGGTAGACCGGTTTACTTGAACCACCTTAACCAAGCGCGCAAACAATCAATTTGAGATTCGTTGATTACACTGGTGTTGAAACCGACTACTCGGTCTCCGTGGAGTTCGGGGTCCCAAAAAAGGGGTGGTCTCACACCTACTTCTCTCGAGCCAACTCTCTAGGCAAGAGCACTTGGACTTGGAAACGGACCCTAGGCTACAGCGAGGAGGTCCCACCTCACACCCGGAAGACCTGTGAGATCTTCCCCTCCCTAGCCAATGCTGAACCAGAGGCACCAAAGGAGAGCTCTGAAAGTCAAAAGAGCTCTCAGGGAAGAAGAAGATCCGAAATTTGGAAATCCAGAAGCTTCCCCCTTTGGTGCCCCTTAGGGTCTATTTATAGGTTTTCCAAGTTGGGCTGCAAATAGCCAAAAACTGATCTGCCAGATTACCAAAATACCCTCAGAATTGGGCTGCGGATAACCGAATCCCGCTGCTCTGAAGCGCTAAACGCACACCACCGGACTTCGAATAGCCAAAACTGAACTGCGAATAGCAAACTGGATGAGGGGGGCCTCCCCTGGGCGAGAGGGGGAGGGGCGAGACCCCCCCTTCCCCTCTCTCTGCCCTTTCCTGCTAGGCGAGAGAGGGAGGGGCGAGACCCCCCTCCCCTCTCTCCGCCTCTCCTGCTGGGCAAGAGAGGGAGGGGCGAGACCCCCCCTCCCCTCTCTCCGCCTCTCCTGCTGGGCGAGAGAGGGAGGGGCGAGACCCCCCTCCCTCTTCTCCGCCTCTCCTGCTGGGCGAGAGAGGGAGGGGCGAGACCCCCCTCCCTCCTCTCCGCCCTTCCTGCTGGGCGAGAGAGGGAGGGGCGAGACCCCCCTCCCTCCTCTCCTCCCTTCCTGCTAGGCGAGAGAGGGAGGGGCGAGACCCCCCTCCCTCCTCTCCGCCCTTCCTGCTGGGCGAGAGAGGGAGGGGCGAGACCCCCCTCCCATCTCTCCGCCTCTTCCTCTCCTTCTGGGTGAGAGCTACGGGGGTATCGCTGGGCGATACCCAAAGGTCTAAAAACCCCTTGGGTCTAGTTGACACGTCTCGGCGGCCCTCCACGCTGGGCCTCACTCGATGGATATGGGGGTTGTACACAATCCCCGCTCTTTGCGAGGTTGGCACAACCTCGGAAAGAAAAGTCCAAGCCCAAATATCCATCGAGGGGGGCAGAACCTCGCTCCCGAGGCACGTTTGACCCATCCAGCTAGTGAGAGCCTGGATTGAGGAGGACATCTCGGTGGCAAGCTTACCTATCCGAGGATCATTCGACCCACCCAGCTAGTGAGAGCCTGGAGTGAGGAGGACATCTCGGCGTTGAACTTACCCATCCGAGGATCATTCGACCCACCCAGCTAGTGAGAGCCTGGAGTGAGGAGGACATCTCGGCGTTGAACTTACCCATCCGAGGATCATTCGACCCACCCAGCTAGTGAGAGCCTGGAGTGAGGAGGATATCTCGGTGGCAAGCTTACCTATCCGAGGATCTTTCGACCCACCCAGCTAGTGAGAGCCTGGAGTGAGGAGGACATCTCGGCGTTGAACTTACCCATCCGAGGATCATTCAACCCACCCAACTAGTGAGAGCCTGGAGTGAGGAGGACATCTCGGCGTTGAACTTACCCATCCGAGGATCATTCGACCCACCCAGCTAGTGAGAGCCTGGAGTGAGGAGGACATCTCGGTGGCAAGCTTACCTATCCGAGGATCATTCGACCCACCCAGCTAGTGAGAGCCTGGAGTGAGGAGGGTGGCAAGCTTACCTATCCGAGGATCATTCGACCCACCCAGCTAGTGAGAGCTTGGAGTGAGGAGGACATCTCGGCGTTGAACTTACCCATCCGAGGATCATTCGACCCACCCAGCTAGTGAGAGCCTGGAGTGAGGAGGACATCTCGGCGTTGAACTTACCCATCCGAGGATCATTCGACCCACCCAGCTAGTGAGAGCCTGGAGTGAGGAGGACATCTCGGTGGCAAGCTTACCTATCCGAGGATCATTCGACCCACCCAGCTAGTGAGAGCCTGGAGTGAGGAGGACATCTCGGCGTTGAACTTACCCATCCGAGGATCATTCGACCCACCCAGCTAGTGAGAGCCTGGAGTGAGGAGGACATCTCGGCGTTGAACTTACCCATCCGAGGATCATTCGACCCACCCAGCTAGTGAGAGCCTGGAGTAAGGAGGACATCTCGATGGCAAGCTTACCCATCCGAGGATCATTCGACCCACCCAGCTAGTGGGAGCCTGGAGTGAGGAGGACATCTCGGCGTTGAACTTACCCATCCGAGGATCATTCGACCCACCCAGCTAGAGAGAGCCTGGAGTGAGGAGGACATCTCGGCGTTGAACTTACCCATCCGAGGATCATTCGACCCACCCAGCTAGTGAGAGCCTGGAGTGAGGAGGACATATCAGTGGCAAGCTTACCTATCCGAGGATCATTCGACCCACCCAGCTAGTGAGAGCCTGGAGTGAGGAGGACATCTCGGCGTTGAACTTACCCATCCGAGGATCATTCGACCCACCCAGCTAGTGAGAGCCTGGAGTGAGGAGGACATCTCAGCGTTGAACTTACCCATCCGAGGATCATTCGACCCACCCAGCTAGTGAGAGCCTGGAGTGAGGAGGACATCTCGGTGGCAAGCTTACCCATCCGAGGATCATTCGACCCACCCGGCTAGCGAGAGCCTGGAGTGAGGAGGACATCTCGGCGTTGAACTTACCCATCCGAGGATCATTCGACCCACCCAGCTAGTGAGAGCCTGGAGTGAGGAGGACATCTCGGTGGCAAGCTTACCTATCCGAGGATCATTCGACCCACCCAGCTAGTGAGAGCCTGGAGTGAGGAGGACGTCTCGGCGTTGAACTTACCCATCCGAGGATCATTCAACCCACCCAGCTAGTGAGAGCCTGGAGTGAGGAGGACATCTCGGCGTTGAACTTACCCATCCGAGGATCATTCGACCCACCCAGCTAGTGAGAGCCTGGAGTGAGGAGGACATCTCGGTGGCAAGCTTACCCATCCGAGGATCATTCGACCCACCCGACTAGTGAGAGCCTGGAGTGAGGAGGACATCTCGGCGTTGAACTTACCCATCCGAGGATCATTCGACCCACCCAGCTAGTGAGAGCCTGGAGTGAGGAAGACATCTCGGTGGCAAGCTTACCTATCCGAGGATCATTCGACCCACCCAGCTAGTGAGAGTCTGGAGTGAGGAGGACATCTCGGCGTTGAACTTACCCATCCGAGGATCATTCGACCCACCCAGCTAGTGAGAGCCTGGAGTGAGGAGGACATCTCGGCGTTGAACTTACCCATCCGAGGATCATTCGACCCACCCAGCTAGTGAGAGCCTGGAGTGAGGAGGACATCTCGGTGGCAAACTTACCTATCCGAGGATCATTCGACCCACCCAGCTAGTGAGAGCCTGGAGTGAGGAGGACATCTCGCCGTTGAACTTACTAAACATATAAGCAACATAACTTCATCCATCTAATGGGGGGATTTCCCTTGTCAAAACCTCCTGGCCCAACCAGCGAGGGGTAGAACTTGCTACAAAGGAAAACAACAAAAAATAAACACAACATACCCCCCCATGACACTCGCCTCTCAGGCTGCTTGCGTGAGATGATCATTCCTCTGCTTCTCCTGCCACTCCCATCCTGCTCATGCTCTCCATGATCTTCTCCATCTCCTCCGCCCCTGCTTGCCAAGAGATGCTGTTGACGGCTGTGACGTAGCAGTGCCTCGCCATCCTGGGGTCTCCGCGAATCCTGACTTGGATTCCTCCAGCGTTGAACTTGAGGCATTGGTGGAAGGATGATGGTACGCATCAGAAGGCGCTGATGATGGGTCTTCCGAAGATGGCATTGTAACTGCTAGGAGCGTCAACTATGACGAACCGACAGTTCCTTGAACCTCCCCCCATCGTCACTTGGAGTCCAACTCCACCCTCTACCTCTTTCCTTTCTCCGGAGAATCCAAACAAGGGTCCATCTGAGGCCAGCACCTTCCTTGCCTCCACCTTCAACTCATCAAATGCTTTCTTGAAAATGACATTGACAGAGCTCCCGTTGTCAACGAGGATCCGAGAGACAGTGTAACCTTCGATGGCTGTCTGAATGACTAGCGCATCACAGAATGGATCCTCGTGATCTGGCATGTCCTTGCTTGAGAAAGTGATTTTCTCCTCGGGAGGCGGGTCCTGTGATGTTGAAGCGACGCTGCGTCGAAATACGGAGTGGAGGCTTGCCTTACGAGTGGATTCGATCCCCCCCCCCCCCCCCCCCGTGGATTACCGCGACCCGTCCTTTGGCTCCTACGTCAGTTCGGTCCTCGCAGATGTCATCATCCACTACTGCTCCAGGTGGAACTTCTTCAATCCGCACCGGCGGCTGCTGTTGTGTCTGACCTCTCGCCTCTCTCACCTCCAAGAACTCTGGGCAGGTAGTTGTTGCATGCCCCTCTGCTTGGTGGTAGTCACAGTATGGCACCGCCCTTCCCCCCTTCTCCTACGGGCTGGGATGTCTCTTGCTTCAACTCCTCTTCCTCCTCTTCGAATCGCCATAGCTTGAGCTGGTGGGGGTAGGAGCTGCCTAGGGGCCTGCCTCCAAGGAGGAGGGTTGGGCCTCCCTTGGCCTCCGTAGAAGTTTCCCCCTCCTTGGGCGAAACCCCTCCCTTGCTCCTGACCCCCCTGGGGTCCCTGGTACCCTTCACCCCTCTGCTCTTCCCTCCTCCTTCCTTCCTGCTGCCTGAGGCCACCTTGCTCTCTTGGCTCGGCCTCCACCAACTTTGCCAACTTCTTTGTCAGCCCCGGGTTTGCCGCCTCGGTGGCTACCTCCTTTGCAGCTTTTTCCATCAGCTCCTCAAAGGACAAGGAAGCCTTCCTAGTTAGGCGCATTTTGAAGAGTCTCTCTCGTAGCCCTACGGTGAAAGCCATCTGGAGGGCATACCCGGGCACCTCCTGGATGTTCAGGATCTCCTCCTGGAATCTGTCCACGTACTGGGCCAACGTCTCTTCGTGTCTCTGCTTGATCAGGAAAATGGACTCAGCATTCTTCTTCCTCTTCCTGGATGTGGAGAAGCGTAGCTGGAAGCTTCGGCTCAAGTCCTCGAAGCTGTAAATGGAGCCAACCGGGAGCTGGTGGAACCAGTCCCTAGCTTTGTCCTTCAGGGTGACGGCGAAGAGACGACACTTGAACGCGTCCGTCATGGGCCTGATGGAGACGGTATCCTCGAACCACTGCAGGTGCTGGACGGGATCATCCTTACCGGTATAGAAAGTCATGTTGGGCTCCTTGAAGCCTTCCGGGATGGGAGCCGAGATGATCAGCATGCTAAAGGGTGACCCCCCACTCGCCAGCCTCGCGAGCTCCACTTGCGCGACTCCTGCTCCGGGCGAGACCCCACTCACCGGGCTAGGAAAAAGCACTCGCCCGGCGAGGTCCCGCTCGCCGCTCTCAGTCACTGGTTCCTTGCCTGGCCGACCCCCTGGGGCAACCTCTCCTGACCCCCCCTGGGCGAGCACTCCTTGCGACCCAGAATGTGGTGTCTGGGGGGAGGGAGCTGAGCAGTCACCTCCCCTGGTGATGCCTTGGAGCAGCTCCATGATTCCCTTGATGGCCGTCATGAACTCTCCCCTTCCCACCGACTCACTTGGGATGTGAGACCCCTCATCGTCTCCTCCTCCGAGGTCTCCTGCCATGAGATTTGGTTCAAGAACTTCTGTGTTGACCACTCTCCACGCTCACCGCACCAAAATGTTGAAACCGACTACTCGGTCTCCGTGGAGTTCGGGGTCCCAAAAAAGGGGTGGTCTCACACCTACTTCTCTCGAGCCAACTCTCTAGGCAAGAGCACTTGGACTTGGAAACGGACCCTAGGCTACAGCGAGGAGGTCCCACCTCACACCCGGAAGACCTGTGAGATCTTCCCCTCCCTAGCCAATGCTGAACCAGAGGCACCAAAGGAGAGCTCTGAAAGTCAAAAGAGCTCTCAGGGAAGAAGAAGATCCGAAATTTGGAAATCCAGAAGCTCCCCCCTTTGGTGCCCCTTAGGGTCTATTTATAGGTTTTCCAAGTTGGGCTGCAAATAGCCAAAAACTGATCTGCCGGATTACCAAAATACCCTCGGAATTGGGCTGCGGATAACCGAATCCCGCTGCTCTGAAGCGCTAAACGCACACCACCGGACTGCGAATAACCAAAACTGGACTGCGAATAGCAAACTGGACGAGGGGGGCCTCCCCTGGGCGAGAGGGGGAGGGGCGAGACCCCCCCCCTTCCCCTCTCTCTGCCCTTTCCTGCTGGGCGAGAGAGGGAGGGGCGAGACCCCCCTCCCCTCTCTCCGCCTCTCCTGCTGGGCGAGAGAGGGAGGGGCGAGACCCCCCCTCCCCTCTCTCCGCCTCTCCTGCTGGGCGAGAGAGGGAGGGGTGAGACCCCCCTCCCTCCTCTCCGCCTCTCCTGCTGGGCGAGAGAGGGAGGGGCGAGACCCCCCTCCCTCCTCTCCGCCCTTCCCGCTGGGCGAGAGAGGGAGGGGCGAGACCCCCCCTCCCTCCTCTCCGCCCTTCCTGCTGGGAGAGAGAGGGAGGGGCGAGACCCCCCCCCCTCCCCTCTCTCCGCCTCTTCCTCTCCTTCTGGGTGAGAGCTACGGGGGTATCGCTGGGCGATACCCATAGGTCTAAAAACCCCTTGGGTCTAGTTGACACGTCTCGGCGGCCCTCCACGCTGGGCCTCACTCGATGGATATGAGGGTTGTACAACTGGGACTTTTTAGCGTGGAAAACCCGGAAAGGGTAAAAAACCATGTGGCCGGAGCTGTGCCGACCAAACTTCCACTATCTTCTGGGGGGTTACAATTAGAGATTTAGAAGTCGAGCGCGATAGGCCGCTGTTCGTTACAATATCAGAGAGAGAGAGAGAGAGAGAGAGAGAGAGAGAGAGAGAGAGAGAGAGAGAGAGAGAGAGAGAGAGGGAGAGAGAGAGAGAGAACGTTCCGAGGGCGACAGGTCACCTCTCGGAAAAAACTAAGTCTTTTCCTTCTGAGAACGGTAGAGGACGAAAGTGAGAAAGCCTTGTCCGCTTTCGTGGAGACGAAAGTGAGAAAGCCTTGTCCGCTTTCGTGGATGTTGGGGAAATGATTTATCTTAACCCCTAGAATTGAGAAGAATATAATTTCTAAGAATGAAAAATTAGTCTAAGTAAATATGCGTCGAATAGTAATCGACGCATCGTCGAAATGTAGTCGACGTTTCTCTCAGAATGAGTCGAAGTAACTCTAAGAAGAATTCGACGCAATCTTTGTCGACGTACCTCTGACTTCTAGTCGACGCATTTAATAAAGTCGACGCACCTTAGTCGACGCACCTTCCTTATTCTCCTCTCGACGTTCAGCCAGGATGAAATCGACGTTCACGTCGAATAGTAATCGACGCACGTCGATTTCTATAAGAAATTCAAAAACACGCCAGATATCTTTCCTTCTTTCTGTAGATCTGATTTTTATGGAATGATATTATTCTTTTATAGCCATTCTGAATCAGTCTTTCCTTCTATTTGATTCTTGGCTAATTTGATTAAGTTTATTATGGATATTATTTGAAATCAAAAAGATCTCTTTCCTTCTACAGAAATATTGATTATGGAAACTTTTATCTCTTTCTAATTCTCTGTCTGCTAATTGATTATTCTCCTTTAGCAATATATTTTTAAACAGAGCTATAAATAAAGAGGAGGTCGACAGAGAATAGTAACTAGAGATCCACCATATACATTTGAAAAAGAGGAAGAGCTCCCAAGTGAAGAGTGAGAAAGCTGAGAAAAGAGATAGTGTGCTGCAGCAAAGAAAAAGCCTTCATCTTCTCCTCCTTCTGAAGTCATTCTGCTGCAAATTCTGAAAGCTCTCACAAAAGAGAGAAAAGCTTACAATATCCTTCTCACTATAGAAGAGAGATTACATTCACTATTCTTGTGCTTCTAATCTTCTTGCTAGGAAGAAGATTCTTTCTTATTTTAATTGTTTCTTCTAATTCTTCTTCTTATTCTTATTTCAACTTCAATTGTGCAAAAGAGTTTTTAGAATCTCTCTTCAAAAAATTCAGTTGTACTGGTTCTAAGAGTCTCCTTATCAAAAGACTCAGGCTGGTTCTAAGTGTAAGACCCCCCTCCCAGATCGACGGTCCGACCGGGGGATCTTATCGCACACCACCCTTTAGCACGACGCCGAAGCGACTCCGAAGGGTGAAGGCACAAGCTACTCCAACCCTTTTTCCTTGAACACTCCGAAGTCACGCCTAGGGGTGGTGTTAAGCGAAAGTCACTACCCACCAACAGAGTAAGGAAGCAGTATTTTAGCGGAAGACATTATTAAAGAGTGCGCTTTGTTACCCTTAGCGGAAGACATTATTTATAGCGGAAGATTAAATATCACAAAAATCATAGTTTCAAAACCTGTATGAGTAATATGGATTTCGCCGCCGCAATGAATCCTATCCGTCAAGGCTTCATTGCATCATATATGTATACCCTGAGATAGGGCGCAACAAAAGGAGATGCGGCTTAATAAAACTTTATACCTGACGTAGCCTGATCCGTGGCTTCATCCACACATAGGTGTTGTCACTCATCCGCACCTGTCACCTGTGCTAAAGACAAGTTATTAGAACTACAAACAGAATCCAACTCCTACTAACACCCAAACATAATATAACAATTATAAGGGAGGGGGATATCTGGACTTGTATTGGGCCGAGGCGGTCTTCCCACGACCACCGCCTACGTACTCCGTATCATCCTGCATACGGCCTCAGACCCACGTAGTTCTATTAGTTTCGCACGGGTTGCCCTCCCAGACCGTCCATCGCGCGGGTTGCCTTAGAGTAAAACTCATAGGCCATCCGATTTTATCCCAAGGCACGATATATTCCCGTAGGAATATTTCCCGAAGGCACAACTTATTCCCCGTAGGAATTACTTTCTCGAAGGCAACATTTCATTCCCGTAGGAATTACTTTCTCGAAGGCAACATTTCATTCCCGTAGGAATTACTTTCTCGAAGGCAACATTTCATTCCCGTAGGAATTACTTTCTCGAAGGCAACCTTTCATTCCCGTAGGAATTACTTTCTCGAAGGCAACATTTCATTTCCGTAGGAATTACTTTCTCGAAGGCAACATTTCATTCCAGTAGGAATTACTTTCTCGAAGGCAACCTTTCATTCCCGTAGGAATTACTTTCTCGAAGGCAACCTTTCATTCCCGTAGGAATTACTTTCTCGAAGGCAACCTTTCATTCCCGTAGGAATTAAGAAAACTCTCTTAAAGCTTAACAAAATATCCACCCGTAGTTTTGTAGAAGGAGAGAAGACGAACTCTTTATAAGCTTAGCATATCTCTATCCGAGAAGGTACCACTAATTTAACTCGGCTGGCAATCAAATCTGCCCACATAGGGCACAATTGCATTCATGTAGACCTTCGTCGATCATTTCGGTGCTTGGCGATCAATCCCCAGTCATCCACATAAGACCCGCTTGTATTTATGTAAACTTCCGTCAATCACTTGAATGCTTGGTAATCAAGCCCAAGACACCCATAAGCTTTATAGGCACAAGAAGTAGCACAGTAGTGTGAAAGAGAGAAATAAGATGAAGAGTAGACGAAAATAGATAAGGTTTAGAGTCTACCATTTGTCGGAGGAGGAAGAGATGAAGCTCCCTCAATCGGATACCAAACCAGATGAAGATAGGCTCAAGTAAGAGGCGGAGAAGGGGTTCCTCTTGGGTGATGCTTATGGCGTGAGAGTCCCCCATAAATTTCATGCCTAGGCATATGATCGCATTCCTAATCTCTACCAATTCGGAGTAGCACGACTCCATTCCTCACCAAATCGGAACGACAAGGAAAACTAATAAGTGGCAGATTCCTGCCATGGGAGGGAGAATTGAGGTAGGAGGAGGAGGAAGAGAGAGTGAAGCTATCATACCTTGTCGTGAGCTATGAAGGGCAACCCCCTTATTAAAAATACAGCAGCAGCCCCCATTAGACCAAGAGGGAACAAGAGCAGCCCCAAATCAATAAGGTAAAGGGGCAGCTCAAAGCAAACAGCCCCAAATCAACAAGGTAAAGAGCAGCTCAAAGCAAACAGCCCCAAATCAACAAGGTAAGAGCAGCCCCAGCAAAACAGCCCCAAATCAATAAGGTAAAGAGCAGCTCAAAGCAAACAGCCCCAAATCATCAAGGTAAAGAGCAGTTCAACTTAACAAGGAGCAGCCCCCAAAATCAGCTCACAAGGCAGCCCCCTACTAACCCAACAGGAAAGTAAACAGCCCCCATTAACAGCTCACAAGGCAGCCCCCAATTCAACAAACATCACAGCCCCCAATTTATCAAGGATAAGAGGCAGCCCCCCCCCCCCCCCCCCCCCCCCCCAACATAAACCCAAGTAGGAAGGATATATAACTATATAGCAGCCCCTAGCTGGGATTATATAACCAACCCCAACGTAATCCAAGCAAGATTAGTGTAAAGTAGCCCCCAAGTAGAAAAACAAACAGCAACCTCTAAAGTGGGATAATAGCAAACCAGCCCCAAAGCAACAAACCTGCAGTCCAAGTTAACCAGAAGCAGCCCCCAAACCAACAAGGAAAGGAGCAGCCCCAACAATTAAACCTGCAGTCCAAGTTAACAAGAAGCAGCCCCCAAACCAACAAGGAAAGGAGCAGCCCCATTTCAACAAACCTGCAGTCCAAGTTAACAAGAAGCAGCCCCCAAACCAACAAGGAAAGGAGCAGCCCCATTTCAACAAACCTGCAGTCCAAGTTAACAAGAAGCAGCCCCCAAACCAACAAGGAAAGGAGCAGCCCCATTTCAACAAACCTGCAGTCCAAGTTAACAAGAAGCAGCCCCCAAACCAACAAGGAAAGGAGCAGCCCCATTTCAACAAACCTGCAGTCCAAGTTAACAAGAAGCAGCCCCCAAACCAACAAGGAAAGGAGCAGCCCCATTTCAACAAACCTGCAGTCCAAGTTAACAAGAAGCAGCCCCCAAACCAACAAGGAAAGGAGCAGCCCCATTTCAACAAAATTTGGTGAACACACAGCAAATGGGAAAACATGAAACCAAATGAAAGTTTCTTTTTCAAAAAAAAAGAACTTCTCCTCAAGTGCATCAACATTCCCAAGTGAAACTACAACAAAACAGGCCTGCTTTTGAACTAGCTTTATATATACATATATTGACACACACACACATATATATATATATATATGAACTTGCACAGAAAGAAAGAGAGAGAAAGAGAGAGAGAGAGAGGAGGGCGGCGAGGGCGGTCGTTATGAACCGTCGTGGGTGAATGTCCGACCTCATCTAAGGAACTTTAACCACATTTATGTTCAAAGCTAGTTTCCTTCTCTTGGTGGCGGCCACAACCGTTGACACCTACATTCTATGACAATGATGTTTTTATCCAAACTTACCAGAGCTAAAACGTGGAGCCAAACAAAGACTAAGAGAAATAGAAGCATGTAGCAATAACGGGAGGAGGTGCAGTAGTAGCAGAAGCAGTAGGAGTAACATTGTAGGGCTATCCTCATGTGAACCTCTGCTAGAAATCTACAGAATGAGAGGTCGGAAGATGGATAAAGAGAAAGAGAAGTGAGGATAGAAAACCAGAGGCCCAGATAACCACCAAACTAGCCAATGAAAAGGAGAAGGGAAGAGAGAACTCTCATCTTCGAACGTCCTTACAACAATAATAGTTGCATGGGTGGCCTAAGAAACCTCTTCACAAGCCATCCTCCAAATCAAAACCAATGCTAAAAGAAATTAGAAAATGCATAGGGTTACCATAACCAGAGGAAGATATGCTTAAGTAAGAGGCGGAGGAGGAGTCGGAGTTCCTCTTGACACGCCCCAAATCCTCATCCAGAGCTGAGAGGAGGAAGATAAGTAGGAGAGGGAGAGCTTGAATCTTTCCGATGTGAAGCTGCAGCTAGCTCCCTCCATCAGGCCTTAGAGCTTCGAGGAGGGGAGAGGAGGGGGAAAGATGTGGTGACCTTGTCGTGAGCTCCCCTTGCCGTGAAACCCTCTGCCAGGACAGGGCTTCGGGGAGGGGAAGAGGAGGAGGAAGCGCGTGTGGTGACCTTGCCGCCCAGCCCTTGTATAGCCATGGTCGACCAATCCGACGCCCCCAGCGAGCTCGCCTGGTTTTCGCCCATGGTTTCTCCGCCCCTGGTTTTCATCGCTGGTTTTGGTTTTTCAACAGGGCACCTCACTATTTTGTTTATATATATAAGCTTATATATGTATATATATATATACACATTACACACACACACATATTTATACACATTTATATATATCAAAGCATGCAAAGTGCTCGCAAAATAAATGCGCAGAGGGTGTCGCTGTGTTCGTAATAATCACATGAAGTTAACGAAATTATTTGAAGTTGATTCCGAGTCCGTTATTCATAATTACTCGCTCAAACCAGTACGCAACTCAAAATAGATTATTTCGGCCACCTTTCGCAAATCTCATCGAATTTGAACGAAACGAATTGTATTGTGCTAGAATTGATCCCGCGAGTCTGTTGCAACTGACTAGGGTGAAATTGGGGTTTGTTTACCCAATATTCTAAAATGGCGTCGTTGCGGCGCTCGGTATTACTCAAAATAGTCGTTTTCTCCAAACGACCTCGGATCGGAACGAAACGAATTCCGTTGCACTCATATTGACCATACGAGTCTAACGTAACTGACGGAAGTTGATTCGGAGCACGTATGCTTTGTATTCTAAAATCGTGTCGTCGTGACGCGCTACGATACTCAAAATAGTCATATTCTGCATATGACCTCGGATCGAAACGAAACGAGTTCCGTTGCACTCGTATCAACTATACGAGTCTAATGCAACTGACGGAAGTCGATTCGGAGCACGTATGCTCCATATTCTAAAATTGCATCGTCGTGACGCGCTACTATACTCAAAACGGTCACTTTCACTAAATGACCTCGGATTGGAACGAAACGAATTCCAATGCAATCGTATCGACCATACGAGTCTAACGCAACTGACCGGAGTTGGTTCGGAGCACGTATGCTCCATATTCTAAAACTGTGTCGTCGTGACTCGCTGCGATACTCAAAATGGTCACTTTCACCAAATGACCTCTGATTGGAACGAAACGAATTCCGTTGTACTCATATCGACCATACGAGTTTAACGCAACTGACAGAAGTCGATTCGGAGTACGTATGTTCAATAAACAACTTTGACGTCGTGGCGAAGCACGATGCTACCCAAAACAGTCATTTCTCTAAATGACTACCTCTATGTGGTGAAGGTTGGGTCGTGATTGCCTGATGACCCGGCCTAGATTCCTCCAAGGGTTCAACTGAATCGGCTAGACCCCTTTTTCGAAGTCGGGATGTTACAATCCAATAAAACAAAGAAAATTTTTCGTCCCCGAAAATACGAGTGGGTCGTGGAGATTCAAAACAGGTCGTATTGCAGACCACTAGAGGTGTCGAATGATCCCAAATTTTAAGGGTCTCTAGGTTTGGTTTACCTAACGAGCTATGTAGACGGCTCCCGCCGTGTACTATACAAGTAGCTTACGTGAACTACGGGGTAGCTTGAACGATTTAAATTGATCTAATCATGAGAAACAAGAAACCCTTCATCGCTTGATACCCCTCCCGTGAACCGAGCTTAACGGGAGACGAAGGCAACTCAACACCTTCCAGGAGCCGAGCTCAGCTGGAAGCGGAGTCAACTTAACACCTTCCAGGGAGCCGAGCTCAACTGAAAGTAGAGGCAACTCAACACCTTGCAAAATTTATGAGTTATGTTTGAAAGGCATATAGTAAAAATCCATCAACATATAGTTAATTCTCTTACGGGGCTACGTGTCAGTGGAACATATAAAAGTTATAACTTGCATAAGCTTTTGTAACACCTATCAACATATGACCGACTCCCATACGAAGGTTATATGTTGGTGGAACAGATGAAAATTGTAAATAAGCAGAGTAAATCCATGAACATATAACCAACTCCCATACGAAGGTTATATGTTAATGGTACAGATAAAATTGCAAATAAGCAGTAAAAATCCATAAACATATAACCAACTCCCATACGAAGGTTATATGTTAATGGTATATGCAGATATGTATGTTTTGATGCAAATGATGCGTATGCAAATATGTATGTTTTGATGCATATGCAAGCCATGCATAACGAGTACTCACGACTCAATCACAACACACAATGTTGAAACAGTTTGACCGCTTTTCTTCCAGCAGGGTTGCGACCCCCGCGGGCCTCACCGATGTGGCCGTCGGTGACAGTGGCCGGTCCTGCCACTTCTGGGTGTGGACGTACCGCACTACCCAGGCCCTAATGTACAACCCAGTGTACTCTTGGATGTGAGCAACATCCGTCAATTACAAAATTCGGCTATCCAGCAGAGGGACCCTGCGGGGAAATAATAAATAACCTCCCGGGGTTCACACACTCCCTAGTACCTCATGAGTCGTCAACCTTCCCATTCCTGTATGAACGGTCCTTGGGCACGACTGACCCGCCACGGTAATCACATATAATGTTTTACCAGTTTGCTCTTTACGTTGAAATATTTTGACCGCTTCTTTTTGCAGGGTAGCGAACCCCGCGGGCCTCACCGATGTGGCCGTCGGTGACAGTGGCCGGTCCTGCCACTTCTGGGTGTGGATGTACCGCACTACCCAGGCCCCAACGTACAACCCCGTGTACCCTCGGACGTAGGAGACATCCGGTAATAACTGAATTTGGTCAACCAGCGGAGGGACCCAACGGGGCATGTAAGATACAACCGAGCTCCCGGGGTGCACACCTCCCTGTCGCCTAGAGTCGTCAACCTTCCCGCACCGGTACGTACGGTCTACGGGCATGACCGACCCGCCACGTTTCCCAAAGCAAGCAAGCAATAAAATAGGTAACCATCACCTTCGGGTCCTCAGTGGCTTACCCTTTTTAACGAGGCTTCCCGGCTGGCTGAGTATGCAACCATCGCAAGTCCTGAGAATGTTAACAATGTACTTTTTGGATTGTTTGTATTCAAGCTTTTATAAATTTGCCACACATTTACTTCATTCCAGCACGTCGCCTCAGTAGTCATTTCCTGAAATATTAACGTTATTGAAAAGACTAACATTTTATCATAGCTCTTTTACGATTGCACGACTTTATTTTCAACAGATCGTCAAATTGATCAAGTCAAATCATACTTCATATTTGCAATTGTTAGAGCAATTCTCCATATACACGCAAAATTTCATTTGATTAGCTCACCTTAAATGAAATTTTGAAAACGAGAATTTTAATCCCAATAAAACAAATAGGCTTAAACTTGGGATTGAAATTCGTAATAGAATCCTTACATTGCACACATAATTTCATACGATTAGTTTACCTCGAATGGAATTTTGAAAACGAAAATTTAACCTCAATAAAACAAAGAGGCTTAAACCCGGGGTTCAAAATTTGAAATGGATGTTTGTAGGGTTTTACGGGAGTGTTTTATGGAAATAAGATAGATGATTGTTCGAGATCAGATGTAGTAAAAGACATTTAAGTGTCGATCTGAGTTATCAAGAATATTTTGCATGACCAAAACTGAATTTGATAAGTTCGAGTGAAAATGTTCATATATATGCTAAGTTTGTTGCCAACTTTTATCTTTTAGGTCCACCACCGCTTCCGCTGCAGTGGTTCGTCCCGAACCACGCTACAGCGAGTAGCGGAACAATAGGTGTTTCTGTGATCATGAATAGGTCGAAAGATCGGTTACTCTGATCCATTTGTAAGACCCCCCCTCCCAGATCGACGGTCCGACCGGGGGATCTTATCGCACACCACCCTTTAGCACGACGCCGAAGCGACTCTGAAGGGTGAAGGCACAAGCTACTCCAACCCTTTTTCCTTGAACACTCCGAAGTCACGCCTAGGGGTGGTGTTAAGCGAAAGTCACTACCCACCAACAGAGTAAGGAAGCAGTATTTTAGCGGAAGACATTATTAAAGAGTGCGCTTTGTTACCCTTAGCGGAAGACATTATTTATAGCGGAAGATTAAATATCACAAAAATCATAGTTTCAAAACCTGTATGAGTAATATGGATTTCGCCGCCGCAATGAATCCTATCCGTCAAGGCTTCATTGCATCATATATGTATACCCTGAGATAGGGCGCAACAAAAGGAGATGCGGCTTAATAAAACTTTATACCTGACGTAGCCTGATCCGTGGCTTCATCCACACATAGGTGCTGTCACTCATCCGCACCTGTCACCTGTGCTAAAGACAAGTTATTAGAACTACAAACAGAATCCAACTCCTACTAACACCCAAACATAATATAACAATTATAAGGGAGGGGGATATCTGGACTTGTATTGGGCCGAGGCGGTCTTCCCACGACCACCGCCTACGTACTCCGTATCATCCTGCATACGGCCTCAGACCCACGTAGTTCTATTAGTTTCGCACGGGTTGCCCTCCCAGACCGTCCATCGCGCGGGTTGCCTTAGAGTAAAACTCATAGGCCATCCGATTTTATCCCAAGGCACGATATATTCCCGTAGGAATATTTCCCGAAGGCACAACTTATTCCCCGTAGGAATTACTTTCTCGAAGGCAACATTTCATTCCCATAGGAATTACTTTCTCGAAGGCAACATTTCATTCCCGTAGGAATTACTTTCTCGAAGGCAACATTTCATTCCCGTAGGAATTACTTTCTCGAAGGCAACCTTTCATTCCCGTAGGAATTACTTTCTCGAAGGCAACATTTCATTTCCGTAGGAATTACTTTCTCGAAGGCAACATTTCATTCCCGTAGGAATTACTTTCTCGAAGGCAACCTTTCATTCCCGTAGGAATTACTTTCTCGAAGGCAACCTTTCATTCCCGTAGGAATTACTTTCTCGAAGGCAACCTTTCATTCCCGTAGGAATTAAGAAAACTCTCTTAAAGCTTAACAAAATATCCACCCGTAGTTTTGTAGAAGGAGAGAAGACGAACTCTTTATAAGCTTAGCATATCTCTATCCGAGAAGGTACCACTAATTTAACTCGGCTGGCAATCAAATCTGCCCACATAGGGCACAATTGCATTCATGTAGACCTTCGTCGATCATTTCGGTGCTTGGCGATCAATCCCCAGTCATCCACATAAGACCCGCTTGTATTTATGTAAACTTCCGTCAATCACTTGAATGCTTGGTAATCAAGCCCAAGACACCCATAAGCTTTATAGGCACAAGAAGTAGCACAGTAGTGTGAAAGAGAGAAATAAGATGAAGAGTAGACGAAAATAGATAAGGTTTAGAGTCTACCATTTGTCGGAGGAGGAAGAGATGAAGCTCCCTCAATCGGATACCAAACCAGATGAAGATAGGCTCAAGTAAGAGGCGGAGAAGGGGTTCCTCTTGGGTGATGCTTATGGCGTGAGAGTCCCCCATAAATTTCATGCCTAGGCATATGATCGCATTCCTAATCTCTACCAATTCGGAGTAGCACGACTCCATTCCTCACCAAATCGGAACGACAAGGAAAACTAATAAGTGGCAGATTCCTGCCATGGGAGGGAGAATTGAGGTAGGAGGAGGAGGAAGAGAGAGTGAAGCTATCATACCTTGTCGTGAGCTATGAAGGGCAACCCCCTTATTAAAAATACAGCAGCAGCCCCCATTAGACCAAGAGGGAACAAGAGCAGCCCCAAATCAATAAGGTAAAGGGGCAGCTCAAAGCAAACAGCCCCAAATCAACAAGGTAAAGAGCAGCTCAAAGCAAACAGCCCCAAATCAACAAGGTAAGAGCAGCCCCAGCAAAACAGCCCCAAATCAATAAGGTAAAGAGCAGCTCAAAGCAAACAGCCCCAAATCATCAAGGTAAAGAGCAGTTCAACTTAACAAGGAGCAGCCCCCAAAATCAGCTCACAAGGCAGCCCCCTACTAACCCAACAGGAAAGTAAACAGCCCCCATTAACAGCTCACAAGGCAGCCCCCAATTCAACAAACATCACAGCCCCCAATTTATCAAGGATAAGAGGCAGCCCCCCCCCAACATAAACCCAAGTAGGAAGGATATATAACTATATAGCAGCCCCTAGCTGGGATTATATAACCAACCCCAACGTAATCCAAGCAAGATTAGTGTAAAGTAGCCCCCAAGTAGAAAAACAAACAGCAACCTCTAAAGTGGGATAATAGCAAACCAGCCCCAAAGCAACAAACCTGCAGTCCAAGTTAACCAGAAGCAGCCCCCAAACCAACAAGGAAAGGAGCAGCCCCAACAATTAAACCTGCAGTCCAAGTTAACAAGAAGCAGCCCCCAAACCAACAAGGAAAGGAGCAGCCCCATTTCAACAAACCTGCAGTCCAAGTTAACAAGAAGCAGCCCCCAAACCAACAAGGAAAGGAGCAGCCCCATTTCAACAAACCTGCAGTCCAAGTTAACAAGAAGCAGCCCCCAAACCAACAAGGAAAGGAGCAGCCCCATTTCAACAAACCTGCAGTCCAAGTTAACAAGAAGCAGCCCCCAAACCAACAAGGAAAGGAGCAGCCCCATTTCAACAAACCTGCAGTCCAAGTTAACAAGAAGCAGCCCCCAAACCAACAAGGAAAGGAGCAGCCCCATTTCAACAAACCTGCAGTCCAAGTTAACAAGAAGCAGCCCCCAAACCAACAAGGAAAGGAGCAGCCCCATTTCAACAAAATTTGGTGAACACACAGCAAATGGGAAAACATGAAACCAAATGAAAGTTTCTTTTTCAAAAAAAAAGAACTTCTCCTCAAGTGCATCAACATTCCCAAGTGAAACTACAACAAAACAGGCCTGCTTTTGAACTAGCTTTATATATACATATATTGACACACACATATATATATATATATATATATATATGAACTTACACAGAAAGAAAGAGAGAGAAAGAGAGAGAGAGAGGAGGGCGGCGAGGGCGGTCGTTATGAACCGTCGTGGGTGAATGTCCGACCTCATCTAAGGAACTTTAACCACATTTATGTTCAAAGCTAGTTTCCTTCTCTTGGTGGCGGCCACAACCGTTGACACCTACATTCTATGACAATGATGTTTTTATCCAAACTTACCAGAGCTAAAACGTGGAGCCAAACAAAGACTAAGAGAAATAGAAGCATGTAGCAATAACGGGAGGAGGTGCAGTAGTAGCAGAAGCAGTAGGAGTAACATTGTAGGGCTATCCTCATGTGAACCTCTGCTAGAAATCTACAGAATGAGAGGTCGGAAGATGGATAAAGAGAAAGAGAAGTGAGGATAGAAAACTAGAGGCCCAGATAACCACCAAACTAGCCAATGAAAAGGAGAAGGGAAGAGAGAACTCTCATCTTCGAACGTCCTTACAACAATAATAGTTGCATGGGTGGCCTAAGAAACCTCTTCACAAGCCATCCTCCAAATCAAAACCAATGCTAAAAGAAATTAGAAAATGCATAGGGTTACCATAACCAGAGGAAGATATGCTTAAGTAAGAGGCGGAGGAGGAGTCGGAGTTCCTCTTGACACGCCCCAAATCCTCATCCAGAGCTGAGAGGAGGAAGATAAGTAGGAGAGGGAGAGCTTGAATCTTTCCGATGTGAAGCTGCAGCTAGCTCCCTCCATCAGGCCTTAGAGCTTCGAGGAGGGGAGAGGAGGGGGAAAGATGTGGTGACCTTGTCGTGAGCTCCCCTTGCCGTGAAACCCTCTGCCAGGACAGGGCTTCGGGGAGGGGAAGAGGAGGAGGAAGCGCGTGTGGTGACCTTGCCGCCCAGCCCTTGTATAGCCATGGTCGACCAATCCGACGCCCCCAGCGAGCTCGCCTGGTTTTCGCCCATGGTTTCTCCGCCCCTGGTTTTCATCGCTGGTTTTGGTTTTTCAACAGGGCACCTCACTATTTTGTTTATATATATAAGCTTATATATGTATATATATATATATATATATATACACATTACACACACACATATTTATACACATTTATATATATCAAAGCATGCAAAGTGCTCGCAAAATAAATGCGCAGAGGGTGTCGCTGTGTTCGTAATAATCACATGAAGTTAACGAAATTATTTGAAGTTGATTCCGAGTCCGTTATTCATAATTACTCGCTCAAACCAGTACGCAACTCAAAATAGATTATTTCGGCCACCTTTCGCAAATCTCATCGAATTTGAACGAAACGAATTGTATTGTGCTAGAATTGATCCCGCGAGTCTGTTGCAACTGACTAGGGTGAAATTGGGGTTTGTTTACCCAATATTCTAAAATGGCGTCGTTGCGGCGCTCGGTATTACTCAAAATAGTCGTTTTCTCCAAACGACCTCGGATCGGAACGAAACGAATTCCGTTGCACTCATATTGACCATACGAGTCTAACGTAACTGACGGAAGTTGATTCGGAGCACGTATGCTTTGTATTCTAAAATCGTGTCGTCGTGACGCGCTACGATACTCAAAATAGTCATATTCTGCATATGACCTCGGATCGAAACGAAACGAGTTCCGTTGCACTCGTATCAACTATACGAGTCTAATGCAACTGACGGAAGTCGATTCGGAGCACGTATGCTCCATATTCTAAAATTGCATCGTCGTGACGCGCTACTATACTCAAAACGGTCACTTTCACTAAATGACCTCGGATTGGAACGAAACGAATTCCAATGCAATCGTATCGATCATACGAGTCTAACGCAACTGACCGGAGTTGGTTCGGAGCACGTATGCTCCATATTCTAAAACTGTGTCGTCGTGACTCGCTGCGATACTCAAAATGGTCACTTTCACCAAATGACCTCTGATTGGAACGAAACGAATTCCGTTGTACTCATATCGACCATACGAGTTTAACGCAACTGACAGAAGTCGATTCGGAGTACGTATGTTCAATAAACAACTTTGACGTCGTGGCGAAGCACGATGCTACCCAAAACAGTCATTTCTCTAAATGACTACCTCTATGTGGTGAAGGTCGGGTCGTGATTGCCTGATGACCCGACCTAGATTCCTCCAAGGGTTCAACTGAATCGGCTAGACCCCTTTTTCGAAGTCGGGATGTTACACTAAGAGTCTCCTTATCAAAAGACTCAGTGCAAGATAGTGAATTCCTACCAAGGGGGTAGAAGAGTGGACTACCCAAAGTTTGGGGAACCACTATATTTATTTGTGTTGTGCTGTGATTTTCTTCTTGCTATTTTTCTTCTTTACTTGCTTAATTCTTGTTGGTGTGTGGGAAGCTTAAATCTGTGATTATTACATATATATATAATTGCACAAAGTATTTTTAAATCTCTATTCACCCCTCCTCTAGAGAATTCTAGTGAGGTTAACTGTGCACTTTCAATTGGTATCAGAGCGAGGTTGATCTAAAAAGGTTAACTCATTGATCAAAAAGATCCTACCTCTTATATATATATATATTTCTAAAAATTATTTTTCACATGGCACAAATCAAAGATTATGCTTCCACTAGACCACCAATTTGCAACCTTGAAAAGTTTGCACTTTGGAAAACAAGAATTAAAATTTATCTAAACTCTATTGATGGGGAATTATTTGATGTTATTATGACAGGTCCTCCCAAGCCATTCAGAAAGGACTCAAGTGGAAAAGTAACTGAAACACTTGCTCCAAAGGCTGAATGGACAGATGAAGAAAAGAAAGCCCAAGCATATGATGCCAAGGCTATGAATATCCTAGTCTCAACCCTCTCAGATGAAATCTTCCAAAAGATTGCTGAATGTGAGTCAGCTAAGGAAATATGGGAAGCTCTCTCTAAAATGGTAGAAGGAAGTGCTGATGAGAGAAAGGACAGAAAGACATTACTCATCTCTCAATATGAAAACTTCCAGAAGAAAGAAAGTGAAAGTGTTGCAGACATGTATGCCAGATTCAGCCTAATAGTAAATGAGTTAAGAACACTTGAGAAGGACATATATCTCATTGAGATAAATGACAAATCGCTAACTTGCTTCCCTAGCTCTTGGGATTCAAGAATCTGGCCAATTAAAGACTCCAGAAGTCAAAAAGAAATCTCAACAGATGTCCTGTTGGGTAAATTAAGATCTTATGAACAGTTGTTGAAAACAAGAGCTGAGAAAGAAGAGAAAGAAAAGGCTCCTCCACTCTCAAAAGAAAAGAGCATTGCTTTGAAGGCTACTGAAGGTGAACCCTCTACAAATGATGAAGAGCTGATCAGTCTACTGGCCAGAAGGTTCAAGAAGTGGATCAAAACAGAAGGATCCAGAAGGAGAGACTCAAAAACCAGGTATGACAAAACTCCTAATAAAGAGATTATATGTTACTCTTGCAGGAAACCTGGACACATTGCACCTGAATGTCCTAAAGAGATCAGCAATAAGAAAGATCTGAAAAGAACAGATCTAAAGAAGAAGAAGAAAGAGAAAGGGTTCATTGCTCAATCATGGAGTGATTCAGAATCTGAAGGAAGTACCTCATCTGAAGATGATCAGGAAAATGCTAAGCAAGAGGTAACCTGTTTGATGGCTCCTGAAAAGCCTGAAGATACATTTTTGGTAAATATATTTGATGATATAGATTTCTCTTCCACTGATTTCAAAAATAGTTTCAAAAAATTCTGTTTAGATCTAGTCAAATAGTTTCAAACAAATAAATACACAACATAAAAACTATGAGCTCAGTCTAGGACTCTCAGAGGAGCAACTAGATAAAATCAATACTGAAAATCAAGCACTAAGAAATGAGCTAGCAAAGGCAAAAGCCTTTGAAGACTCTCTAAATGGCAGAAGTCAGAAGCTCAAGAATATATCTAACAATCTCACTGATAGATTTAGACAACTAGAATATAACACTGACTTAGAACCCAAACCTCAATCACCCAGCAAATCTGTCTGGAGACATCCTATTCACTTCACTAGGGAGAATCATTTGACAGGAGAAAGATCGCAAGAAAATCCAGAAACAACCACTATTTTTAACAAAAATAATCTCACTATGCATGAAGGAATTCTAGGTAACTATCCTCAGAAAAGAAACAAACTTGCGTCGAAGCATTATCGACGTGCGTCGAACTCTACTCAGAGCAACATAATTACAGGACATGTCTATTCTCCAAAAACTTTCCATCCTAACCCTCATTCAGGACCCATTCATCCTGATCATAATTTCTATCCTAATCAAAACTTTTATCCTAATCAAAATTTCTATCCTAATCAAAGCTTTTACCCTAATCAAAATTTTTATCCTAATCAACACTTCTATCCCTCTCAAAACTCAAATTCTCTTAATCTAAAGACAATTAGGTGTTATATCTGCAATAAAATTGGCCACACTGCCAAACAGTGTTGGCATAATCAATCAAATTGTTCATAAAATTAGTCCTAGGGTAACTTAGAAAACTTTAGGATTAGGAAGAAAGAATCCCTCAAGAAAAACCTGGAATCTTCAGACAAAGTAAAAAGTCACGTCGATTTCTTAAATCGACGCATACGTCGATAGGAGACCCTATCTTCTCAACTCAAACTATATCGATGCTTACGTCAAATTCCACTCGACGTAACGTCGACTTCATGAAAAAGAGTGGCAATATTAAAATATTTTTCGATCACATCTACTGTAGTACCAAATAAGCCTCGAATTGTGTCCTGTTTCGACGTTTCACCTGACTTAAATAAACTCTTCAGTTAGAAATCCTCTCGCACTCTGCATCTTTCATTCTTCTTACCTCTCAGCCCAACCATCTCTTCCTCTCTTTCACTGACCTAAAATGGCTCCCAAGATAAACTCTGGTTTCGACATTGACCTCGAATCCTTCCAGGCCGCCGCCGAAAATTATAAGAGCATCATAGCTCTCTTCACTGAAGCTGGCCTAGATAAGCTCATCTCCACAAGATGCAAGCTCCTGGAGACAGAACTCACAGAGCTAATGGCTCATGTTCAGATATCTGAACAAGGAGAAATCACTGGAACAATATATGAGACACCTGTCTCAATCTCTGCTGAACACATTAGGAACACCTTTGATCTTTCATCAGGTACATTCCAATATTATCCTTGTTCAAATCAAATAGGGAAAGCAAGTTATTTTCTAAAAGAGCAACTAAATAAATCTCCTTTACCATTCCCTTAACAGGTGATGAACCTGTGGAACTCACCCCTGATGAAATCAAAAATTTACTAATCACAATGAAGTTCTCAAAAGATAGACCAATCCATCTGAAGAAAATAGATTTTTCTGATAAGTATAGGCTACTGGCAGACATAGTAGGAAAAGTACTACTATGTAAGATCTCTGCCCATGATGCAGTGCCCAGGCAGCAACTGAATCTCATGGGGGCCCTTGTGCTGAAGAAGAAAGTAGACTGGGGCAGCTGCTTACTCAAAATGATAGGCTACAAATATTCTCACAAAGAGAATGCTTACATGAGGATTATGAGTCAAGTCCTCTTCCACTCCTGCCCTGACCTATGCAGGTCAAAAGGAATTCTCATCCCTCCTGGTAAAAGGATGTCCATTGCTCTCTTCTCAAAATGGACCAGGCAAATCCCCAAGCCTGGTGCCATTCTTGAAAGGACTCCATCTCCTCCTAACTCTCCTTCTCATCCATCTTCACCTCCTCCTCCTCCTCCTCATACAGACATATCTTCTGTACCACCATCATCCACACCTTCACAAATACCAACTCAATCACCTGCTCAACCCTCTTCTATTCCTCCACCTCCTCCATCAAATACACCTCATCAAAATGATACAGTCCCCTCTCCACCTTCATCACATACACCTCCTCCTCCATTGACTCCTCCTCCTCCAACACAACATGAACCATCTCCATCCACTGACAACCTCATCACCAAATGTATCCAGTCAGCAGCCCAAAAATTTCAGGACATGCTGGATGGACACTGCTCTCAAATTAACTTCTCCATCATGCACATGCAAACACAAATAGATGGGGTCAATGCCTCTGTGCAAAGCCTGAAATCCTCTATCTCTTCATCTAGGGTCACCAAGTCTTTCTTAACCTCCTTGGCTAAGAAGGTCAAGAAGGGGGAGAAGTTAGATGAAGAGCAGCTCTCCAGCCACAAAACTCCCTCTCACAAAACCCCTCATTCTTCAAAATCTGACAGTTTAGCTCTACTCAAGACCATTGGGAGTGAAGTAGTACCAAAGCTACATACTGAAGAGCATATATCAGATGTACTAATTATAGCAAGAGAAGCTGTACAATAAATGGATTTATTGCAAGGGGAGGCAAGTAGAGCAGATAATGAAGTTGAAGAGGAAGCTGAAGCTCAGGGGGAGCCAGATGCTGTTATACCTGAAACTGGAGATGAAAAAGAAACTGAAGAAGAAGTAGAAGGCTCAAAGGAAGTTCCATCCCAGGGGGAGCAACCTGCTGTGACTCAGGAGGAGCTGAGTGAACTACCTGGTACTGAGAAGGAGCAACCCACCTCTCCAAAAATAGTAGTATTCACTAGGAAAAGAAAAACTCCTCCTACCCCTCCTGAATGATGTGTTGAACAATATTGATACAATCTATATTTTTTTTTCTTTCTTTCTATGCTTAAATACTTATTATGAAGTCTGTTTATATGATTTCTCCCTTCTTCTGATTACTTAGCATATTTCTTCTCTATATAAATGCTTTGCTGTGTTGATTAAAAGCTGATACAATTTCTCTCTAAATAGGGTTAAGACAAATAGGGGGAGATTGTTGGGGAAATGATTTATCTTAACCCCTAGAATTGAGAAGAATATAATTTCTAAGAATGAAAAATTAGTCTAAGTAAATATGCGTCGAATAGTAATCGACGCATCGTCGAAATGTAGTCGACGTTTCTCTCAGAATGAGTCGAAGTAACTCTAAGAAGAATTCAACGCAATCTTTGTCGACGTACCTCTGACTTCTAGTCGTCGCATTTAATAAAGTCGACGCACCTTAGTCGACGCACCTTCCTTATTCTCCTCTCGGCGTTCAGCCAAGATGAAATCGACGTTCACGTCGAATAGTAATCGACGCACGTCGATTTCTATAAGAAATTCAAAAACACGCCAGATCTCTTTCCTTCTTTTTGTAGATCTGATTTTTATGGAATGATATTATTCTTTTATAGCCGTTCTGAATCAGTCTTTCCTTCTATTTGATTCTTGGCTAATTTGATTAAGTTTATTATGGATATTATTTAAAATCAAAAAGATCTCTTTCCTTCTACAGAAATATTGATTATGGAAACTTTTATCTCTTTCTAATTCTCCGTCTGCTAATTGATTATTCTCCTTTAGCAATATCTTTTTAAACAGAGCTATAAATAAAGAGGAGGTCGACAGAGAATAGAAACTAGTGATCCACCATATACATTTGAAAAAGAGGAAGAGCTCCCAAGTGAAGAGTGAGAAAGCTGAGAAAAGAGATAGTGTGCTGTAGCAAAGAAAAAGCCTTCATCTTCTCCTCCTTCTGAAGCCATTCTGCTGCAAATTCTGAAAGCTCTCACAAAAGAGAGAAAAGCTTACAATCTCCTTCTCACTATAGAAGAGAGATTACATTCACTATTCTTGTGCTTCTAATCTTCTTGCTAGGAAGAAGATTCTTTCTTATTTTAATTGTTTCTTCTAATTCTTCTTCTTATTCTTATTTCAACTTCAATTGTGTAAAAGAGTTTTTAGAATCTCTCTTCAAAAAATTCAGTTGTACTGGTCAAAAGACTCAGGCTAGTTCTAAGAGTCTCCTTATCAAAAGACTCAGTGCAAGATAGTGAATTCCTACCAAGGGGGTAGAAGAGTGGACTACCCAAAGTTTGGGGAACCACTATATTTATTTGTGTTGTGCTGTGATTTTCTTCTTGCTATTTTTCTTCTTTACTTGCTTAATTCTTGTTGGTATGTGGGAAGCTTAAATCTGTGATTATTACACATATATATATATATAATTGCACAAAGTATTTTTAAATCTCTATTCACCCCCCTCTAGAGAATTCTAGTGAGGTTAACTGTGCACTTTCAGTGGAGACGAAAGTGAGAAAGCCTTGTCCGCTTTCGTGGAGACGAAAGTGAGAAAGCCTTGTCCGCTTTCGTGGAGAAGAAAGTGAGAAAGCCTTGTCCGCTTTCGTGGAGACGAAAGTGAGAAAGCCTTGTCCGCTTTCGTGGAGACGAAAGTAGGAAAGCCTTGTCCGCTTTCTTGAAGACGGAAAATTTCAAGTCCGCGAAGGAGATCTTCAAGCGCCGAAGGAGAAATCCGTGGAAATCTTCAAGGAGCTCTCTCTGGGCATTCAGGTCGGATCCCCTCAAATGAAGCCTAGGGGGTCCTTTTATAGCTTTGGCCGGGGGTAGCCCAGTAATTTTGCCGTTGTAACCACCGTAACCACCTGGGAGGACGAATCATATTTTCCGGTTCAGGGCCCACGGATCACCATTTTTCGTAAATGACCATGCTGCCCTTTGAGGAAAGCCGACAAGCTGTTCCTGAAAAATGAGAAACTGAAAAGACAAAAAGTGAGCGAGCCGAGTCGGAAAAGTGAGCGTGCCCGAAATATGAGCGTGCTAGAAAGACAAAAAGTGAGCGAGCCGAGTCGGAAATGTGAGAAAGCTCCGAGCGGAGCCCGAAAGGCGGACGGCGAGCCGGGAGAGGGGAGATGAAGCCTAAAGGCGGGCGCGGCGCGGCCGCGCCCGAGGGAGAGGGGCAACTCCTCTCGGCCGCACCTCTCATGGGGTGCGGCTTGGCCGCTTGGCCGCACCCCACATGGGGTGCGGCTTGGCCGCACCCCAAAGGGGGGTGCGGCCTGGCCGCTTGGCCGCACCCCAAGGGGGGTGCAGCCTGGCCGCACCCCAAAGGGGGGTGCGGCCTGGCCGCTTGGCCGCACCCCAAAGGGGGGTGCGGCCTGGCCGCTTGGCCGCACCCCAAGGTGGTGCGGCTTGGCCGCACCCCTCATGGGGTGCGGTTTTGCCGCTCTCCCCACTAGGGGGGGGGGGGGGGGTGCGGCTATTCGCACCCCGCCAGTGGGGTGCTAACCGCACCCCAGTAGTGGGGTTCGGTCATGGTGGGGCGCGTCGTGCGTGCGTGTTCGCTTGTTGGCGGTGAAAATGGCCGGTCCGGCCCTCTCAACTCGGGCGACCATGCGTAAACCGCTAACCCTACCTCCCTTTGGCGGAGTTTTCCCTAGACGCACCCCAAGGCCTCTACGGGTATATAACAAGACCGAATGACCTTACTGACGAAACTTGTTTCTTTGCCGCCCCTGCCACCTCTGTAAAAATCTGGCGAAAAATCCGGCAATCTCTCTGAAATTGTGTCTTCTAGACACCTAGCAAATTGCTTTGCACTTACATTTTTATGGTTTGCACATAACCATGATTTGCACGTAGCCATAACTGATTTGCACATAACGTCACTCTATTCTTTTGTGTGGTGGGACCATAGACATTCAAGTATAGTTCAAATCATGTGATTTTACAATGTCTCGGTCAAAATTTGAGTGTCATTAATTATACACACACATATAATCAGGTAATTTATAGTATAGAAATAGAAAATAGAAAACCCATTTTATGTATAATCAAAATTCCAATCCTTTGAGAGATTAAGGCCATGTTTTGGACATCTCTAGCGGATGAAAAAGCTGTTGATCGAATAGAACTGTGTAAATAGAGCTGTTTATGAAGCATATTGAAAAATGCAGCAAAGTGTTTGAATGGAAAACAACTTTTTGAAATCTGATTGAATGAGTGCAATCCTGGTCGAAAGATGATGATTGAATTGTTATACTTAGAAATAGTAAACAAGGAATGTCAAAATAAATTGCATTAAACATAGAAATGGAAGTTTAATTTTTATCATCTTCTTCCTTGTCTTGTGTAAGTGCTATACTGCTTAAGAGAATGTTTTAGAGCTAACCTTTGCGAGAATCCACAAAATCCCATGCGTGGAGCTTCCGCGAGAGGCTTACAAACTGTCTTTTGCCCTAGTTCTGCACGGGAGACGTCATTCTTCGGCGTGAGGATTGAAGGGTGCGTTCTTAAGAGAACCTCATGTGCGCAATGGAGAGGCGTCACCGACTGCAGGGGGAGATGCGTCGTGAGAAGAAGGGGGCGGCTTGACGATTTCGCGCCTGGAATCAGGCAGAGGAGAGGAGTGGCGAGAAGGCACGGGAGAGCAAAAAAAATGAGACTGTGAAAATTGATTTCACGAGCGCGAAAAGCTGTTGGCAGTGAGATTTCAGAAAAAGCTACGCAAACAAACATCTATTTATC
Source organism: Dactylorhiza incarnata (assembly GCA_033032865.1). Classification (NCBI taxonomy): domain Eukaryota; kingdom Viridiplantae; phylum Streptophyta; class Magnoliopsida; order Asparagales; family Orchidaceae; genus Dactylorhiza; species Dactylorhiza incarnata. Next base: position 1,343,060 of record JAWHQI010000247.1, read on the forward strand.
AGCTATGACATTTGAAATATAGTTTTTCCATCCGCCAGAGCTGTCCCAAACAGAGTCTTAGCAGAACATTACTCAAAACATAAGCAGAGAGCAAAACAATCCGGCCACTAACCCACCATAGGATTCCCCTTCTCAAAGTCGTCGATCTCTATATTGCTCTTCTTTCCCTAATTTCGAACCCAAATTTCTTTATCGGAGGGATCGAGGTATATACAGATAGCCAATTGGAAGGAGGTGATCGCGACACTTACAACAAGCTAGATATGTCGTTAGACACTTGGTGAAGGATTTAGCAAGGGTTATGATTATAATTGCACCGCTAAATAGGTTTGACAACATGTATAATTGAAGTCATTTGACTAACCCTATGCATGTCACGTCGTACCATACCCCTATGCACGATCTCTACACGACAAGCCAGTGCATCAGCGTGTACATATGAGACAACCTTTACGTGATGACTATCTATGAGAGAAACGTCAATGTTGCACCGTTGCGATGATATGAAATGCGAGAATTATATATCCTACAAGTGAGGGCCAAGCGAGAACTAAGCGCAAGGGCGTGATGTCAATCTATGTGATATATGTCAACTTTACACCTCTGTGATTATATGCGATGCGAGAACTATATATCCTACAAAATAAGGACCAAGCGAGGACTAAGCGAAATGCGTGCTTTGCGAAGGTTAAGTCTAGCTTGAGAGGGCTGAGTGAAGAGATCACAAGGAGGGGATTGCGCCCTTCTCGCAGGGACCATTCTGATGGGGACATGTGTCAACGAATTCGCTAGAAGATAAACGACTTGATTCTTTACACGTGGCGTGCTGTTATTGGAGTGTGCACAACGGACACAAACTCAAACAATTGTCTGTGCCGACGCCCCAAACTAAGCATGTGAGCCGCACACGAGTGGCCGGCCTGAATAAATATGCGAGCCGAACCGGCCCACATGCCTCACGCAGTATCCGTCTGTATTCGCGGATCGAGTCTCCCCAAAAATCCTGAACCACCCCACCCCCAAAAAATCTATATAAGAACAAGAGTTGTAGAAGAAGAGCACGAATCAAGCTCACATTGCAGCAGCCATGGTCTCCGGCTTCCGCCGCTCGCTATCGCTATCACTCTCCGGCACCCACCGCAGCAATCCCGGCCCCAAAACCCACCCGCTGCTGGAGAAATCTTACCACATTCGCTCCGCGAGCCTACCCTGCCGCTCTCACCCACTCATTTCCCAGATCGAAGACGAGATCCGCGCCCTTCGGGCCTTCCAGATCCGGCCGGAAATCGAACACACCACCCTCGACTGGGTCTCCTCCGGCCTTCGCCGCATCGAGTCCCTCCACTCCTTCCTCGACGATCTCCTCCACCTCCCTCAAGCTAACGCCGCCCTCCGCCATAGCCCAGCATGGGCTGACCGCGCCCTCGAAGATTTCCTTCTGTTCGCTGATGTCTACGACACCTTCCGATCCGCCGCCATCGCCGTCAAACATCACGCCGCACTCGCGGAGGTCGCCGTTCGGAGGAGAGACGATTCCGGTCTGAGTTCCTGCCTCCGGGATCAGAAGAAGACCGAAAGGAAGCTCATCAAGCTGGCTGCCTCCATGCGCGATGGGGCCCGGCCTGCACCCGCAGCCGCTGGTTTGGGATTGGCAGCGGAGGCGGAGGTCGCGGGAGTGATTAGGGAGGTGACGTCGGTGACGATGGCGGCGACGATGGCGCTATTTTCGGCTGTTAATACGGTTTTCTCCAACGTTTTTTCGGCGATGGAGGCGCCGTCGACGGCAACGTGGGTGGTCCGGCCGTTGAGGCGGGTGTCGGGTAAGAAGTGGACGGCGGCAGCCGAGGAGGAGAAGTTGGACAGCCTGGAGGATTTGGAGGGGAGGGTTGGTGTTTTGGAGGCGGACTGTGAAAGAGTTTTTAGGTGTTTTGTAAACACCAGAGTTACCCTTCTCAATACCCTCTCTCCATTCAGCTAAAATTATATATATATGTAAATGAAAAGGAAGTGCAAACAAAATGAAAAGGAGTCGGGAAATATGTAAATGGGGAGTTCTTTTAGTGACAGGAGGAACAATTCTAAAGAAATATCATATTATCATATATTTTATTTTTAAATGACACACACACACGAGTGATAGGCACTGGGCTCTGCTCTTATAGCCAACCGCGACAGTACTCTGACCACGACATTGCCAAAACATTTCTTTAGCCATGGTGAGAGAGAGAGTGGAGAGAGTGGATGGAGAGAGAGTGGAGAGAGTGGATGGAGAGAGAGGAGAGAGAGCGAAGCCCGCCGGGTACTGTCGAATGCGGGCGCAGCCCGCTAAGAGTCAGCGAGCACGGGCGAAGTCCGTGCAGAGCTACTCGTGTTTGTGTGTGTGCATATCTATATTATATAAAGTAAAACATTTAGGACCTTTTTGAAGCCAAAATAAGACCAAACATTGAATCTCCACCGTCTGATCTGATCTATCAGGTCTACAAATAGCCAAATTTTTTTTCCTAAACATCTCCTTCCCAAAAAAATCCCGATGCCAGCTTCCCCCTCCCCGTTTCCGTACGCCCCACACCCGTTGCCCTTCCCCGCCGCCGCCGGAGCCACCGCCGGCCTCACCAGAGGTCGCCGGCGAGGTCGCCGGACCCCGGCGAACTCGGCAGGGTTGGTCCGGCGGCGCTCCGGCAGGGCCACCGGCAGCGGTGGCCCTGACCGTGAGGCCCAGATCCCCGCCAAGTTCGCCGGGGACCGGCGACCTCGCCGGCGACCTCCGGTGAGGCCGTCGGTGGCTCTGGCGGCGGCGGAGGCGGAGGGAATATGGGGGGCGGCGGAGTTTTTTTTTTTTTAAAAAACCCGTAAAATTTTTATTATATATATATGTATAATATATAGATGTATAATATATAAATTATTTAAAAAATAATTAGAAATATATATATATAAATTATATACATAAATTATATCTGAATTATATATATATATATAAATATTTAAAAAGAATCAAAAATATTTAAAAAATCAGAAATTTATAAAAAAAATTAAAAATGAAGAAATGAAAAAAAAATTTCTATAAAGTGAGTGCGTGCCGAGGGCGGGCGAAGCCCGCCGAGAGGTGGGCGGGCGAAGCCCGCCGGGAGGTGGGCATGGTACTGTCGCGCGGGGCACGGGGGGCCCCACGTGCACTGTCACTCGTATATATATATATAACTACATTAAAGAAGTAGTTTTGAGTTATAGAATTAATCTTAGCCATCCAACATGTGTCAAGCTTTTGATCTCGGCCATCCAATAAAGAGAGAGAAAGAAAGAGAATCTTTATAGTCATCATATCCCTACATTTAGGGATATGAGGGAGAGGGGGAGAGAAGAGAGAAGTAGAGAGAAATTGAATTTTTAGGTAAAAATTTACATTTTTTTACAAAATAAAAATACTAATATTGATTCATATTTTTTATGGCCATTTTAAGTACTCATATGTATATGTTTTAAGTACTCATATATATATATATACTATCTAAAAAGAAATATATAATGACTTTTAAAAGCCATACATTTTAAAACCATCACACAAATTCTATCCATTCATTCCAAAATCAAATCATGATTTTTGACTGAGAATAGTCATTCTCAGAATTCTTCCTCACTCCCTTTGGGCAAAAATCCCGAGCCCCGCTGAATTGCTGAAAACGAAGAGAGAGAGAGAGAAAGAAAGAGAGAGAGAGAGAGAGAGAGAGAGAGAGAGAGAGAGAGAGAGAGAGAGAGAAAGAGGAGAGATGGGGAGAACTTGTGGCCTAAAGGGAGAGAGAGAGAGCGGGAGAGAGAGAATTTTTTCTTTTAAGAATATATATATATATATTTGCAAATAAATATTATAATATTGATGCATATTTTTTTATGGTTATTTCAAGTACTCATATGTATATGTTGCGGGCGCAGCCCGCAGACGCGTCGAGCACGAGCAAAGCCCGTGCGGAGGGCAAAGCCCGTGCAGACGAAGTCAGTCCCTGACAGGCTAAGCCCGTGGCGCTGAGGGCTGCGCCCGCATCAAGGCGGGCTGCGCTCACAACATATACATATGAGTACTCAAAACGACCGTACAAAATTTTTAATTAATATTTTATAATTATTTTTTTCAAAAATATTTATAATTTAATAAAAAAATCATTTTAAAGTAAGTCATTATATTTCAAAATTAGTTTTTGGAGGTCTAATGATAACCTACCATAATAGGTCTAGGAAGTCTACTAAAAAGTTTTTGAATTTTATGAATTTCCATTATTATTTTTATTATAGGGATATGATGAAATTACACAAATAGTCATTATATTTTATGAATTTCTATTTTTTATAATATATGTTTAAGTCATTGAACTAAAAGAATGAGAATATATTTGACAATTTTGAATGTTGCAACAAAGAAAACTTATATATATATACATATATGTATATATATGTGTATGTGTATATTATATTAAAAAGAAATATGATGGTCTGCGATTAGCATGAGATTAAAAATTCAACAAAAAATTTTGGGCATCGGATATGGCTTCATAATATAATAACCGTTGATTATGAACCTCCACCTCCCTCCCTCTCTCTCCTCATTCCCGATTCCAGATAAATCTTTCGCTCCATATCCCTACACTAAACCCGCAAACAGCGACAGAAACCCCTGCGCCGCATTTCTCCCTCGCGCATTCGTCGTCCTTCTCCCTTCTCTCATCCCTTCGTCCTCCTCCCCTCTCTCGGCAACTCCTCCCTCTTCATCACAGGCACGCCTCCTCCGCAAACTCATCTTTCCAGGTCACTCCTCTCCTCTGTCGGCGAAGACATACACTCGTTTGAACGCGAACATCTGCATCTTCGAGTTCGATCTTCGACCTAGATTACCACTCTCTCGAACGCGAAATCTGCGCCCTCTTCAACCCTAACTCCACACTCTCTCACGTCTCCAGGTGATGGTCTTTATTCATTCTTATGAGATGCACCTTTTCATAATCAGTTCTTCATTTAACTCATCACCAGTCATAGGTAAAATATTTTGATCTTCTTCCTCCTCCTTTACCTTCATATATTCTGGATTATCTCCTACCCCTGTTGAAGATACTTGGTTTGTAATCTTTTAAGAACCATGTTCGAATCTCCTGCCCCTGCAATGTAAGCAACTTTTAGGAAGATCATTTGCAGAAAATTTATAACATCAGAAATTATATTGTCTTAAAATCCTTATTTATATTTATTTGATTTTGGAATGCATTGCTAAATTTAAAATCATTATTTATGTCTATAAGTATTTACATCGATATTTGAAAATAAAAATGTTTATAGCATTTAGATCTTCATTTTAAATCTTAATCAAAATTGAGTACCTTGCTTCAGGGAAGGCTTAGGCCCCATTTGGGGTGTCTTCTCCCACGGGCGACGGGCCGCAATGCAAGGATGGATCCTCTGGCCCCCGCCCAAACTGAGTGCTTCGGCGCAGTGGCAGAGTGGGCCAAACACCGCCGCACTGTGCGACTGTTTGGATTGCCTGTGCTGCCTCCATCTGCAGCCGTGTCGGAGCCCAATCCGTTCCCCAAACAGGGCCTTAATGTGACTTCTACATATTTACTTGCTACACTTCTTTGCAATAAGTAAACATAGATATTATTAAAATTAGATCACGGCCTCACTCTCTTAAAGTTGATCCAAATCAGACTCATAATATCAGGAAAAAATGTGTTCTTATCGGCAAATCCCTAAACTGCAGATATATTTTTGAACCTTTGAGGCTCTACATTCTGACCTTTTTTGTATGTTAAAATTTCTATGTAGTTTTTTTGTTAACTTCTATGGCTGTGAGGAAAATATTGTCATGCACCACTCTGATATATATTTCGGTGTTGATAATGAAACACTACCCATCTGTCTGAGCCTATAACTAAATTCTAATTTTCAGTATATTTCTGACCCTTTTAGGCACTACATTCTGCCCTATTTCTGACCCACGTGCGCACGATAAAATTGGGGACATTGTGTAACAGAAAGCAATTGTGATGAAGCTAATTCATTAGGAACACACAATGCAGTAAAAGACACATAAAAAAGTGAAACATGCATCACAACGAATTTCCCCGAAGCTATTTATCATGAAAAGATGTCAAACGTCGCCCCTACGAAAAATGTCACCCACGGCTTTTAATTTTGGCCCCACGACGAATGTCGCCCCCACGACGAATGTCGCCCCCACGACGAATGTCGCCCCCACGACGAATGTCGCCCCCTCGACGAATGTCGCCCCCTCGACGAATGTCGCCCCCATGACGAATGTCGCCCCCACGACGAATGTCTCTCCCACGACGAATGTCGCCTTGCATAGGGTCGGAGGCCCGTGCCTGTCACTCGTTATATTAAAAAGAAATATGATGGTCTGCGATTAGCATGAGATTAAAAATTCAACAAAAAATTTTGGGCATCGGATATGGCTTCATAATATAATAACCGTTGATTATGAACCTCCACCTCCCTCCCTCTCTCTCCTCATTCCCGATTCCAGATAAATCTTTCGCTCCATATCCCTACACTAAACCCGCAAACAGCGACAGAAACCCCTGCGCCGCATTTCTCCCTCGCGCATTCGTCGTCCTTCTCCCTTCTCTCATCCCTTCGTCCTCCTCCCCTCTCTCGGCAACTCCTCCCTCTTCATCACAGGCACGCCTCCTCCGCAAACTCATCTTTCCAGGTCACTCCTCTCCTCTGTCGGCGAAGACATACACTCGTTTGAACGCGAACATCTGCATCTTCGAGTTCGATCTTCGACCTAGATTACCACTCTCTCGAACGCGAAATCTGCGCCCTCTTCAACCCTAACTCCACACTCTCTCACGTCTCCAGGTGATGGTCTTTATTCATTCTTATGAGATGCACCTTTTCATAATCAGTTCTTCATTTAACTCATCACCAGTCATAGGTAAAATATTTTGATCTTCTTCCTCCTCCTTTACCTTCATATATTCTGGATTATCTCCTACCCCTGTTGAAGATACTTGGTTTGTAATCTTTTAAGAACCATGTTCGAATCTCCTGCCCCTGCAATGTAAGCAACTTTTAGGAAGATCATTTGCAGAAAATTTATAACATCAGAAATTATATTGTCTTAAAATCCTTATTTATATTTATTTGATTTTGGAATGCATTGCTAAATTTAAAATCATTATTTATGTCTATAAGTATTTACATCGATATTTGAAAATAAAAATGTTTATAGCATTTAGATCTTCATTTTAAATCTTAATCAAAATTGAGTACCTTGCTTCAGGGAAGGCTTAGGCCCCATTTGGGGTGTCTTCTCCCACGGGCGACGGGCCGCAATGCAAGGATGGATCCTCTGGCCCCCGCCCAAACTGAGTGCTTCGGCGCAGTGGCAGAGTGGGCCAAACACCGCCGCACTGTGCGACTGTTTGGATTGCCTGTGCTGCCTCCATCTGCAGCCGTGTCGGAGCCCAATCCGTTCCCCAAACAGGGCCTTAATGTGACTTCTACATATTTACTTGCTACACTTCTTTGCAATAAGTAAACATAGATATTATTAAAATTAGATCACGGCCTCACTTTCTTAAAGTTGATCCAAATCAGACTCATAATATCAGGAAAAAATGTGTTCTTATCGGCAAATCCCTAAACTGCAGATATATTTTTGAACCTTTGAGGCTCTACATTCTGACCTTTTTTGTATGTTAAAATTTCTATGTAGTTTTTTTGTTAACTTCTATGGCTGTGAGGAAAATATTGTCATGCACCACTCTGATATATATTTCGGTGTTGATAATGAAACACTACCCATCTGTCTGAGCCTATAACTAAATTCTAATTTTCAGTATATTTCTGACCCTTTTAGGCACTACATTCTGCCCTATTTCTGACCCACGTGCGCACGATAAAATTGGGGACATTGTGTAACAGAAAGCAATTGTGATGAAGCTAATTCATTAGGAACACACAATGCAGTAAAAGACACATAAAAAAGTGAAACATGCATCACAACGAATTTCCCCGAAGCTATTTATCATGAAAAGATGTCAAACGTCGCCCCTACGAAAAATGTCACCCACGGCTTTTAATTTTGGCCCCACGACGAATGTCGCCCCCACGACGAATGTCGCCCCCACGACGAATGTCGCCCCCACGACGAATGTCGCCCCCTCGACGAATGTCGCCCCCATGACGAATGTCGCCCCCACGACGAATGTCTCTCCCACGACGAATGTCGCCTTGCATAGGGCCGGAGGCCCGTGCCTGTCACTCGTTATATTAAAAAGAAATATGATGGTCTGCGATTAGCATGAGATTAAAAATTCAACAAAAGATTTTGGGCGTCGGATATGGCTTCATAATATAATAACCGTTGATTATGAACCTCCACCTCCCTCCCTCTCTCTCCTCATTCCCGATTCCAGATAAATCTTTCGCTCCATATCCCTACACTAAACCCGCAAACAGCGACAGAAACCCCTGCGCCGCATTTCTCCCTCGCGCATTCGTCGTCCTTCTCCCTTCTCTCATCCCTTCGTCCTCCTCCCCTCTCTCGGCAACTCCTCCCTCTTCATCACAGGCACGCCTCCTCCGCAAACTCATCTTTCCAGGTCACTCCTCTCCTCTGTCGGCGAAGACATACACTCGTTTGAACGCGAACATCTGCACCTTCGAGTTCGATCTTCGACCTAGATTACCACTCTCTCGAACGCGAAATCTGCGCCCTCTTCAACCCTAACTCCACACTCTCTCACGTCTCCAGGTGATGGTCTTTATTCCTTCTTATGAGATGCACCTTTTCATAATCAGTTCTTCATTTAACTCATCACCAAACTCTCGATCAACCATCTTCTCTCACGAAGCTGCTCTCTGCTCTGCTTCACAGGAAGACCGGCTAAGCTACCCAGCTAGATCCATCCCAATGAAGGAAGTTCGTTCCTTCCCTACCCCGACCGCATCGAATATCCACGCTCTGACCTATCCTGCGACGCGACGAAGCTAGATTTTCTGCTTTCCTGCGCTGAGTTCGGTAATGGCAACATCATCCGTGCCAATGCTCATTCCATCCTCAGCAACCCGCGCCCTTCGTCATTTAGTTTCTTTTTCTTTTTTGCGTGCGTCCTTCGTAAATGGCTGTGAACAAAATGAGGAAAGCTGAGTATACTTGAGGAATAATTGAATTAAATTATTTTTTGTACAAAATAGTTGTCACTTTGAGAATCTTAAATTCCTCAAAATCCATGCGTCAAATAGCATTCAACTTGCGCCAATAAGAATTTAACTTGCATCGTTTCCTTCGCGCGCCGATTTCAACCCCCAAACAAATTAACTTAAGTCGATTTTGCTCCTCCCACATTTCAACATACGTCGAATTCTCCTATTTCCATAGTGCAACATTTTATTCATTGCTGTGCGTCGATTTCTCCCGAAAGTTGATTTCCATGCGTCGTCGATTTCTCCCAAAAGTTGATTTCCATGCGTCGTCGATTTCTTCTAGCAACAACGTGTGCGTGATTTTCCGCACGCATGATTTTTGTACGCCGTTTCTTTACGCGTCCTGCCTCATTAATTTTACGTCGAAAATCTAAGTACTACTATGCACGATAAAACTTACTTATTATAACCGTTAAAATTTATTACGTGATAATTACTTGTGGTTTTACGACACTCCTATATATGAGGTTTTGCCGAAATGAAAATTACTTGTTTTCTGAGATTCTCGGCTTGCTACTTTCACGTTTTCTCTGTTGCGATCTTGCTTTCTTCTACGTTTGCTTTATCAAGTGAAATTTTGGGTGCTCTATGCTTCTCCGGTGTCCATGCACATCAAAGTTTTTGAGATCTAGCCGGGTGTTGTACCTTTAGGAGTGAGCATCGGTTGAAAGTCCCGCCGAAGGGTGGTGCAACTTTTGTAGGACAGTGATCACAATTCACACACCTTACCTAGCTCGATTTTTAAACTAAATTTTATTCTATTTTGATTGATTTCTTTTCGGATCTTGTTATTATATCACAAGAGGTTTACAAAATGAAAATATATAATAAAAATATAAATAATAAATAAGCAGGTTACAAAAGGTCAGCAACGAGAAGCAAAGATCACGAATGAGTGAAGAATCTTGAATGTGAGAATAAAATCTTTGCAACGAATAATCAATAAACCCTTGAATAAAAGAGAAAAAACTGTATTTAGAGAAAACGATTTTTAGAAAGTCATGTTGGACCAGCTGCTCAAAAAACCCACAAAACACCTTTTTTTACACAACTTATAAGCCAAACAACCTACAAAAGGCGATGACGGTGAGAATAAAGCTTTTCCCACCGCCATCACCGCCCCATACAAAACTATAATCAGTCTAGTAACAAATTTCTAAATCTTTCATTATCATTTCACCCACATTAAATCTATTGCTATTAATAATGTAGGTGTTCACTATACCGTAAGATCAATCATGGCCACCCAATAATTTTTATATTTTAATTACATAAGAATTACTATATAAATATATAATAACTTGATAAAAATAAAATATAAAAATTATAAAAAGAGAAGGAAAAAAACACAAAAAACAAAGAGCAAAGAAAATCTCGCCAACACTGCACATTGAAAGCACTAAAGCTGCCAGTTAGATATTGTACATATTGTGACAATAAAAAGACATTCATATATGAATAGACATGCGAAAAGAGGACTCAGCCTTTTGTTTTCTCATTGGAAATCTACTTCCATGATGCACTTAGGCATTACGCGATGTTATTAGCAGTCCTACGGTGACTATTCGCAGTCTTAAAAATACCTTAAACGCTAGTTGTAGTGCTAAAAATACTTAAATTCATTGGACTGCGTTTAGCCGTTATAGGGCTGCTTATAACATTGCCCTTAAAGATAGGACGCAATGACGACAAAAAATCCATATAGCTGACCCCACTATGATGGGATAAAGATTTGAGTGTTGTTGTTGTAGTTTTAAATTTTGGTTCTTAATTAAGGCTTCGTTTGGGGGGACTTATTTTCAACGGTCAAGCGGTTACGACCGCATGAACCGGATCTTAATTATGGTCCGGTTCATACGGTCGTAACCGCTTGACCGGTGAAAATAAGTCCCCACAAACGGAGCCTAAATCAATTAAATTGTTTAGACAAGTCTACAGCTGATTTGTTTAGCCTTCTCCTCACAAGAGAATGCATCAGCTTTTTTTTTCGCTCACTCGGGCTCCACGTGCAAGATGTTTGACACTTGTCTGAAATTGATTGGCGTAGGACACGTAAATTTGGAAATTGATTCTGGGCTGAAAAATTTATCGATTTAGAGAGAGAAAGATAGAGGGAGGGAGTTCAATTATTGGACTCTGTTTGACTCGGCTGTAGCGTTGAGAGAAGCAGTGGTGAGAAAATCTAGTGTTTTGCATAATGTTGAAAAAATCAGTTAAACTGTTTGGAAGAGCAGCGTTCGCAGTACTATTCAGAAATTGATTTTTTTTAACTGTTTGGAAGATTACGTGAAGGCGATGGCAATACGAAACTCACCCTGGATGCCGCAAGAAAAATTGTGATGGAACTTCATTCAGAATTTTGAGTAGCATGTTTCTTACCTTCAAACCAAGAGATGTTTCCCATGGATGGGTTCTCGCAGGTGGATTGGGCGATGGTGGAGATAGGCTGCGTGGAAGGAGAAACTGTCGAAAGAAGATGTCGGCGGACATGGATGAACCGTCGACGATGCTGGGCGGAATTGAAGAAGAAGACATGCGATCGAGCATCGTGGAGAAAAAGAGGGCTGGTTAGGGCGAATGTTATACCAGAATCGTGAATGTAAGGCTGAGCATATTATTCGAAACTCGAAAGTCGCTCGAATATTGAGCCGAATCGGAATCGGTTACAATTGATTCGACTCAATTTGAGTTGATTCAATTTGACTCGAATCTGATTTCGAGTCGATTTTGAGCCAGTCCTGAATCGCTCGAAATATGATTTGAATCAACTAGAATTAATTAAAAATATTATGTATTTATTAATATATTATTATTTTAAAATTAAAAACACTAAATTTTAAATCTAAATAAAAATATTTAAGGCTTTTAAGTGTTTCATTTGCTAAATTTAGATGTTTCTCAATTTAATTTCGAGCCAACTATGAATAAAGAGAAAAATTGTAATATTTCGAGCCAGTTTGATTCGATTTTGAGTCAGCTCGATTCGATTTCGAGCCAGCTCGAAATCGAGCTATTTCGAGTCGAGCCGGCTCGACTCAAAATCGATTTCAAGCCGAGTTCGACTCGAAAATTTCGATTTCGAGCCGAGCCAAAATCACTCGAACTCGACTCGATATCATCCCTACGTGGATAGAAAGGCGTGAACTAGCAACAACACGGTTTGCGCTCATAAACGCTATAAAAACAGCGTCCCGCCAGCGGCGGCTAATCCCACCGTTGCACCGTTTTTTTTTTTTCTGTTTGGAGGGGCGGTGGAAAAATTGACTGCACATCCCTCCAAAAACGTGGAGCCAAAGAGAGCCTTAATATAAGTCTAAGCTCCGTTTGGCACGGTGGCGGCGGTCGTGAACATGAGAGTTAAACTGTCATTCGTTAACATTCACCTAAGAAACTTCATCCACTTTTATGTTCAAACAGATGAAGTTTTTTAGGTGGTCGTTAACGAATGACGATTTAACCCATGTGTTTACGACCGCCACCGCTGTGCCAAACAAAGCCCTGATTCAACGACAGCTCATTGATGAATGGAAGATGATTAATAAGTGTAGGCAGAGCTTCAAATCATGGATCTTAAATGATATTAAAGACATTTAATGTGATAAAATTGATTTTGAAACATATGTGAACCAAGAGTATGGAAATATTTAGGGTCGAGAGGGACCTACTTTAGTTGGCAAACTACTGTAATATATGAATGCCACGCGCCCAGTTAATGCATACAGCGCATGATTGCTGTAATATAAGAATTATATATGAATGCCACGTGCCTAGAAGCGAGGGGAGAAAGAGCTATACGCGCAGTCGGCGGCGAACTGGAGATGGGCTCAACGGCGAACTTGGGTCCGCCCCTATGCACAACCATTAGGCTCTATTTTTTTGGGCGTTCTTTTTCTATTAGGGCCTATTCGTTTGGGCAGAATTGAAATTTGATATTGTGATTCGATATTCAGAATTAGAATTGGTCTAATTCCAATTCCAGCGTTCGCCTAATAAATAATATTGATGAATATTGTAGAATTAATCAATTCTTTTGTTCGTTTGTTAAATAAAATTCAATTCAGGAATTAGAAAATATTATGAAGTTAAGATTCTATCACATATATTATGAAAAACCTAACATTCTATCACATATACTAACATTAATTAAAACAAAATTTAAGAACGCAACATTAATTTCCTGCATGCATAAATATAAGGACTGATTGTAGATAAAAAATAAGTTTGACATAAATGTAAGAACGCTGAGAATAAGAACTAACAAGATACATAAAGTAGTCATTTACAAAAAAAAGTGCGCGATCAGACAAAAAATGAGCGCCAATGCGAAAAACACGCGCTTTACACTCATCAGAGCGAAGAATGAGTGTTGAGGCGAAAAATGAGTATTGTGGCGAAAAACACGGACCCGGGTGTGAAAAGTGCGCCCGAGAGAAAAATGAGCCCATGGCGAAAAACTCGCTCTCACGCGAAGAACGCGCACCCGGGCAAAAAAAATGCCCGCCCGAGAGAAAAACGTGCGCCCAACAGAAAAAGTGCGCGCCCGAGAAAAAAAGTGCGCGCCTGAGCGAAAAAGTGCGCGCCAGGGAAAAACGATCGCCCAAGCGAAAAAAGTTCGCCCGCCCGAAAAAACTCGAGTCCGGGCGAAAAAAGCATACCCGGCGAAAAAATGTGCCCGGGCAAAAAAATGCGAGCCCGATCGAAAAAACGCGCGCCCGGGTGAAAATTGAGCCCCGGGCAATATACACTCGCCCGGGCAAAAAACTCATAGCCGTACGAAAAAGGCACTCCTGTGCGAAAAATGTTCGCCCGGGCGAAAAATTGCGCTATCGGCAAAAAAAATGCGCCTGGGCAAAATAGTGCGCGCCCGGACGAAAAATGAGCGGCCGGGCGAAAATTTATGCGGCCGGGCGAAAGTGTGCCCGCCCGGGCGAAAATGTGCCCGCCCGGGCGAAAATGTGCCCGCCCGGGCAAAAATGTGCGCACCCGGCTGAAAAATGAGTGCCCGGGCGAAAAACACGCCATGAGGGAAAAATACATGCTCGGGCGAAAAACGCACGCCCGGGTGAAACGTGCGCCTGGGCAAAAAACACGAGACCATGCAAAAAATGCGCGTCCGGGCGAAAAACACATTCCCAGGGCGATAATAAACGTCCCTTGTAAAAAAACGCGACTCGGCCGAAATTATCCAATTCTTATATAGATTGGAAAGAATTGTCTATAGTTTAAAATGAATTCCGTGAAATTTATTAAAATTCGAATTCCAACATTAAGCGTGGAAATGAACGACAAAATTGAGATTAGGGCTTCGTTTGGCGCGACTTATTTGCTCCGATGAGTTTGGTCAAAAACGCCATTATCATAGAATGTATGTTTGGCAAGACAGGTTATGACCGCTGTGAAGAAAAGAACTAGTTTTGAGCATAAAATGTATGAATTTTTTTAGGTGTGATCGGGTGTTCACGAACGAAGGTTCATGACCACGGCGTTCACCACCGTCACCACCGTGCCAAATGAAGCCTAGACCTTTAATTCCAATTCCAAGATCTCAATTCCATCCAAACAATCGGATTATCAAGGTTTTAGAAAGCACAAACCATATAATTTCCTTGTTTGAATAACCTTTTTGGAACAACGGAATCCCCAAAACGCCATTTTCAAAAATAATATTTTATATTTATTTCCAACCACTCATCCAAACAGACCCCGTTCAGACACATCAACAAGAGAGGCTCATGACTATATAAAAAAAAGGACATTTGAAAGAATTACCAAAACACGCTTAACAGTGCCTCTAGTGATCTCCTTTGTAATTGTCCTAACCATCTTAATCGAGCTTCTCACATCTTCTCTACAATTGGTGTTACTCCCGTCGTATCCCTGCACACACACACACACACACACACACACACACACACACACACACACACACACACACACACACACACACACACACACACACACACACACACACACACACACACACACACACACACACACACACACACACACACACACACACACACACACACACACACACACACACACACACACAAGTCGAATGGCACGGGCCTTCGACCTGGCACGGGCCTTCGACCCTACGTTAGTGCAACGACGGGCAGGCTTGAACCGAACTGATCGGGTCAGTTTGTGGAGGCTGAAAACCGATCCATATTCGGTTCGGTCCGGTTTTCACCATGGAAAAATCGGCTGAACCGAACCGTACCAATGCATTACCTTGGGGGGTTGTCTAGAGATTTTTGGGCTGCAGAGTGAGGGAGGTGCGCGAGCGTCAATCCGTAAGTTCTCTGCGGAGGTGGAAATGGGGGAGAACTACCGCTCGAACCGATCCAACCGAACTGACTTTTGAACCGAACCGACCGGGTCAGTTCGGTTTCGGTTTGCGGAGGCTGAAAACCGACCCATATTCGGTTCGGTCCGGTTTTCACCATGGAAAAACCGGTTGAACCGAACCGAACCGAACCGAACCTAACCAATGCATTACCTTGGGGGGTTGTCTAGAGATTTTTGGGCTGCAGAGTGAGGGAGGACGTGCGCGAGCGTCAAGCCGTAGTTTCTCTGCGGAGGTGGAAATGAGGGAGAACTCCTTCAAGTATGCGTTTCCCTGCGTGTAAGGAGAGGAAGATTGAGAGATGGAGTGGGGGTAGGCACCGTCGAAGTCGAAGGAGGGGGGATGGAATGAGCGGCACAGGAGGAGTAAGGGTTTAAAAATAGGGTTTGGGAAAGTTGTATAATCGGACGGCTGAATTTGTAGGAGGCGGATTGAATTGTTAAAATTTCTTGGGCGATATTTACATAAGTTTTTTTTATGAAATTTCTTGGTGCAGAAGAACATCTGATCATCCACTTGTAGAAAACCGAACCGAACCAAACCGATTGGATTCGGTTCAGTTCCAATTTTGGGTTTGTAAAAACCGAGACTATTCGGTTATGTTTCAGTTTTACATAAAACTGAACCAAACAGCTTGCAAGCCTAACGACAGGTTTCTGCTGCACTAGCAGACTTGTATATATTTTTAATAATAATTAGAATCATTAGTTAAAACATATTTAATGTTGTTCAACAAAAAACGTATGGTGTGATGATTGCTATCTTTGCTTGATAAAGTGAGAATCTGAGTTCAATTCTCACCATTGACAATTTTTGTGAGATTAAAAATAGTCATATGACTCATTTTTCAATAAATTTAAGGGTAAAATCATAATTTCATGTTGTAGGGTACCCTGCACCTTAACATAAGCATAAGACACCATATCATAGTAGGTGTAGGGGCTCCAGTAAAAAAGTTGTACGTAATCGGACGGTCCGTATTAATCATGTCATCATTGACAGATCTGATCTTCTCAATGGTTTTTAAATTTCACGCCACAATATTTCTTTATAAGGTATTTCTTTATGGTTATTTTACCGGGACCTCCCCTCGAAGTTTGTGTAGTTACAATTTGCACCCATCTAACTTTCGAAATTACAATTACCCCCATTAAATGTATACATTTTATAACAGGGGAGGTCCCGGTAAATAACCTTATATATATGTACATGTATATGTGTGTATTATTTTTAATTACCTATTTCTGAAAAGAAAAATAGAGCATCAAAAATTCAAAATGTGAAGAAAAGTGAGTAAAACAAAACACAATCAAATATGGTGGAGATTTCTTGCTGATTCAAATAGTGATTTAAGTATCAAGAATCAATCACCCTGCCTCTGCTTTTGCATCTCTACATAGGAAGGATTAGGTTTGCCATCTAATGATTCATAAGATGGTGGGAATTTAAACCCGCGAGATCCTTCGGATTTAACCCTCGAGCAAGATCTGCCAATTTCAGAGCGAAAACAGATAAAATGTGGAGGATCAAGGGCGAAAATACAGGCAGAAAACAATTATTTTATAGAGAAAAGACGCATTTTACAGAAAAAACATGAATCATAACGAATTTAAGTTGCTATTATTAGAACCTAAGCATCCAACTTTAAATCAATAGAGTATAGAAGACAACACAATATTCCCAATATGGGAATAAATCTTCAATACCAGAGCTTAGCATAATATACTTGAAACTCAAAAATCACTTGTCTCGGCTCAAATTTCAAGTCGATTTCAAGCCCGGATTGACTCGCTCGAAAAAAGATTCGGGCTGTCTCAATTTCGATTTCAAGCCGGCTCGAGCTCTTAAAACAATATTGTAAAGACATTCTGGAAGAAATAAAATGTGGAATGTTCAACTATTACATATTCGACAGTTGTAAGACCCCTCCCCCAGATTTTCACGACGAGACATCCGGGGTGGTCTTATGTCCAGAACCGTCACCTTACGATGACACCAACACACAAGTTAGCCATCACCGCAAGACGCCGATCCTGCCGGCAAGAACGATCAACCAGGCCAACATGAGAAAAGAAGTAAGCTATAAAGACTGAAATCGATTTCAAGCTGAGGCAAACTCGGAACAAATAGACCCCTCGTATGACGGAACATGTGGGATATAGGGGGCGAGTGAGAAGGAAACATGCCAACCACGACTCCGATACTATATTAGAACTCAAACATTCAACTTAAAACTAATTGGTATTAGGTGGAGAGGCCCAATAACTTATAAAGCACACAAGACACTATAAAATTCTCAATGTGGGACTAAATATCCAACTGTCCTATTACTGGAATATGTGGTTTTAGTTTATTTTGGTTTTACTGAGGTTTAAATATTATTTATCTGATCAAAATCATGCTGAATTAACTGCAGCAGAGGAATAAAAGATGCCGAAATTCATTATGAGAAACTGGATTGAGAAAGGTTGTTGGTCTGATCAAGTGTTAGAACCCATGCTTGTTTACATCAAACAGAATCACTAAAATAGAATAAAAAATTTGAAATTTGTGCGTAAAAAGTGACATAGAAGTTCTTACCGTTGACGGAAGTTTGAATCTGTCCTCGAGAGAGAGATTGGGGTGGACAGTGAATGCCCGGTTGGGCGGGAGTCAATAGCCGGCGATCCATTGAAATTCATTGCATTCTCGAATGGTAAGCCACCCCTCTACACACAAAAATGATAAATTTCTTGAGCTATCAGTTAGAAATCAAAACCAATTGGTTGCAACAAAGAGGCTTATGATCTAATATTAAGTGCACAAAGTTGCATGAGTTTCTGATGTCCGACTACATTCTCAACACGCCCTCGACATGCTTTGGCAGAAGGCTGTCGGGCCTAAGCCTATTTTGATACAAAGTTTGAACTTCATGCCCAACGCAAAACCAATTAGTTGTAATTGGAGGGACCCGTGATCAATATTAAGTTCACAAGGCTATGTATGTTTCTTGGCTTGAGACTACGGCTCTGTTTGAGACAACTGTGATGCTTGAACGGTGATAGTATGAAACTATGGTGGTAGTAGTGACAGTTTACTTGCGTTTGGAACTTCCGTGACATCATTTCTAGCCTAAATATTACTTTCTAGGGTTTGGGCGTTCATGAACAGTAACGTTGGACGGACCACACCTGCATGACTGCCGTGACGTTTTGGCCTAAAACATCATTTAAAAAAAGTAATATTCGTGACAACACTTACTCAAACTGTTGGAACCAAGAAACCGGTTCACAAAGTTCGTACCAAAAGGGTAACCCGAGATTACTGATTCTTCAATCTAACACCACGAACCTAATAGCAAGAGAGATGATTTATGAGAGCCGAATGATGGACTGACTACCTATAAAGAAGACCCACGAGTTGCAGCGAGGAGGTCCCGCCATACACCCCGAAGTAATAAGAACTTCCCCTCCTAAAACTAAGACTGCGATAGACACAAGGAAAGCACGATCACGGCAAATGAGGAACCTTGAGGGTGGGGGGGTGGGGGGCAACATGCCTTTCCTGTGTGCCCTGGGGTCCTATTTATAGGCAATTCAGGTTGGGAGTTTTTGTGGTCTGTGAATATCCGTCCCCGCAAAATACTGGATTTGTTGTGCTATATGACTTTAGGCGAGATGATTGGGGTCTCCTGGAATGACCTTGTGAACTCGCCCCTGGCGGTGCGAGCTCATTGACGAGCTGATTGAGGTAAACCTAAGGAATGATCTTGCGAGCTTAACCAGGGTTATGCGAGTTCATTGGTGAGCAGATTAAGGTAGCCCAAGGACCTCGCCTGAGCTTGACCAGGGTCGCTCCATCCAATCGACTTCGGCGATGGATCCTTGCTCAACCCTTTTGCCGTGGCCAACCAGATATCCGAGGAGAATCCGGACTCTTCTCTGGCTGCGACATACGCGGACGTCGTGACTCGACAAGCAATTTTCCTACTGAGAAGATTCTTTCGGAGACGTCTAAATTGTCGCCTTCTCCGCCGCGAGTTCCTTCGCGAGCTCCTGACGAGGCGGATTCATCAGGAGGGACCCTCCGCAGGTCGCCTTCCCACGGGAAGGCACCTCAAGTGCCTCCCGCAGATCCTGAGGCTGGCCAATCAAGCAGACCGCGGGCGATCTCGACCGTGAGATCACCTTCGTAATCCTGAGCGGTCGAGGCCGCACCGCCGCTTGCCTCGTTGGGACGAGCAGACTTCTGATCCTCGCCCAGGTAGGTTCCCTTTATTAGTTTTGCTTTTCGGGATGATCCTTTCCTAACCTCGTACTGATTTTTGCAGATCGTGCTCCCTCTCCGGACATCGAGTTCATTGACGCCCTGGGTGCTTCTTCTAGTGATTTTCGGCCTTGCCTCGCTGCTGTCCTCGTCTCCCTTGAATCGCAAGTGAATAGGGTCGCGGCGTGTGAGCCGAATCGTCGCCAGGCCTCGCTGGAGGTTTGAATGGCGAAGGCGGAGGAGTTCGAGTATCGACTCAAGGGAGCCAAGGCAAAGCATTTCGCCATTCAAAACTTGGAGAGGCGAGTTGCCGATCTGGAGCATCGACAGAATCTGCAGGAGGACGACCTCCATGGACTGCATGTGAGTGTGGGCTCCATCGCCAACTTGTCACGAATGACAAAACATATCCGTCGCGACGAGGAGTTGATGACGAGGGCGAGTGAAGAATTCCGGGCAGCTCGCGAGCTGGGTTAGCAAGGTCACCATGCACAAACCCAACATCGTCGCGGCCCTGTGAATATGATTTGAACAATTTGTTTTCTTCATGTAAATCTTGTTGTATTATCTTCTTTTTTATTTTTTGGGCAATCTTGGCGATTTTTTATTGTACTTGTGTGCGAGACTAAGTTGCCTATAGGCTAGATCATTTATCTTTAATCTGCGATGTGATGTTTTTTATCAGATTGCGTAGTCGCGAGATATTTTTTATTGTTTTGTTGATTGTGTTTGCTAGCGAGGTCGCCGATTGGCGAGCTCAACTTGGTAGGATTTTCATGTAATGAGTGTCGCAGTAAGGCGAGGAGAAAATAGGTTTGCAGGCCGTTTGGAGATCGGTATGGTCTGGCCAATTTCCCTGTAATCGCATTAATGGACCCTCCCCCAGCTCGGCGCGCACTGGGTCAGTGGGCCCTGCCTATAAATAGGAGGTCTCTGCGCTATATTAAATGCGCTTTGTTCGAGTTCTTTCAGGCAAGCTGAATTGTACGAGTTGATCGTCTATCTTTCCAGCTCGTCATGTCAGCACAAGCAAGGCCAAAGCTGAAAGCTGGTTGCCAAAGTTACACGACAAAGTTCTCTTCTCACGGTTTCAAGAAATCGAGGATGACCATTGCCGAGCTGGACTCCTTCTGGTCTCGGCACCCACCGATTGGTTATTCTGCGAGGCGAGCCAACAAGGGTGAGCTCATCAATACTTTCCTCCCCGATGAGCTCACTTTCTCACTAGCTCACTTCGAGGTGGGGCTGCGACTCCTCCCGTGACCGGAGTTCTGCCAGATTCTGCGGAATTTCGGGTTGGTTTCGTCTCAGATCAACCCCAACGACATCGTGTCCATAGTCGCGTATCTCTGTTTTCTCCGCGAGGAGGGAATTGAGTTTGATCTTACAATCTTCCGTAAGATCTTCACTATGAGGGTGACCCAGGATGGGGTCACCTATTTTGGGAGCACTAGCCTGAAGCTCCAGGGTACCCATAACAAGGTCTACCTCTGGGCCGAGAGGTTCGTGTTTACTAAGGACGAGTTCACCTCCATCCCACTCCGGCCACATCAACCAGGTCCAGAGATTTTCCTTGCTCCCATTTTGAGGGGATCTCATCTCGCCCATCATTCTTCCCTGAAAAAGAGGGTTTTCGACATCGTCCGCTTCCGCCAGCGAGTCAACCGATTGCCTTACATCAATCCGGGCGAAGGTTAGTATAGGTGAGATCGTGTTATATTCGCCACCTATTACCGAGGTGCCTAATGTTCGTAAATGCATTTTTTGTAGGTACTCATACAGTTCCCCCACTTGTTGCCGAGAACACCCCAACCGCGGCAAGTGGGTGTCCTTCCAATCAACCCAGCGAGACCATTAATCTCGCTGATACAGAGGGCCTTCCTGAGCCACCTCCACCGTCCGAGGCGGAAACCCTGCGGGGGCCGAAGAGGCGGAAGGAGGTCGCCAAAAGCGGCTTTCTGATGAGGACGATGATTCCCTTGGTGACCCCGAGCTACACGCCAATTATGGCATGGGCTCCGAGTGTTAGTGGAGAAATGCAGTTTTATGTTGGTGGAAGGATAACGAGAGGAGAGATTTTACTTGGGCAAGAATGTTACTTCATATATCATATATCTGGAATGAGTACTGGGTTTAAATACCCGAACAGGAATGTTCTAGATACATTTAATTTTGCTATTAATACTTAGGAATACTAAGAGATACATCATTTAACTGCAGGTGCATTGGAACACAAACAGGCGCTGTCTTAATAAAAGGGTGGAGGCGTTGGATTTCATTCATCAATGCTGATTTATTCTTTTACACCCCCTCTAAATCGGCATTGTCAAAAACGCCTATCTTCTTCCTTAATTCCTGAAATCGATCGCGCGGTAAGGGCTTTGTGAGAATGTCGGCGAGTTGGTGTCGCGTGGGGCAGAATTCCAGTTGAATCTCCTTCTCCAGCAAATCCCTGATGAAATGGTAGCGAATGTCTATATGCTTGCTGCGATTATGATGCACAGGGTTTTTTGAAAGCACGATGGCTGAGATGTTGTCGCAGTACACTTTCACTCCTTCTATCTCCTCTTTTCTTTCACCTTCTATCTCTGTCTTGAGGCGATGTAGTCAGATGGCTTCACACGCAGCTGTGTTGAGTGCCATGTACTTGGCTTCTGTGGTCGAGAGAGCCACAGATCGTTGTTTGAGCGAGCTCCATGATACTGGGCTTGCCCCTGCAAAGAAAATAAAACCTCCTGTGCTCCTTCGATCATCGATGCTGCCGGCCCAATCAGAGTCTGTGTACCCTTTGAGAGTATGATCTTGGTTGGACTGATAGAGAATTCCATAGCCTTTCGTCCCTTGCAAATAGCGAAGAATTCGCTTTACTGCTGCAAAATGGGAATTAGAAGGGTTGCTAACAAACCTTGCCACAATGTTTACTGCATTTTCAATGTCTGGTCGGGTGTTTGTGAGGTAGATGAGGCTTCCGACCAAGCTTCTATACTTTTCCTTGTCTGTCTCTTCTTCTTCTCCTGTCTTGGTACTGAGTTTTTCTGTGGTAGAGATCGGAGTGATGGCAGGGTTGCAGGCTTCCATATTGTATTTCTTCAGCAGATTCTTGACATAAGTTTCTTGAGACAGGAAAATGCTGCCTGCCATCTGTTTGATCTGAAGTCCCAGAAAAAACTTTAGTGTGCCAAGGTCAGTCATCTCATAGTGCTTCTTCATGTTGTCTTTGAAGTCCTGTATAAGGGCAGAGTTTGATCCAGTGACGATCAAATCATCAACATACAAACTTACTATAATGCGATCCTTAGCTGTGCTTTTGATGTAGAGAGTGGTTTCAATTGGACTCCTTGTGAAACCTTCTTGCATAAAATAGTTGTCAATATTCTGATGCCATGCCCTTGGAGCCTGTTTGAGCCCGTAGAGGGCCTTGTGTAGTCTATAGACCTTCTCTTCTTCCCCAGTTATTTCAAATCCTTGAGGTTGCTGAACATATACCTCTTCAGAGATTTCCCCATTCAGGAAAGCGGATTTGACGTCCAGTTGGTGCACTGGATAGTTGTGTTGAGCTGCAAAGTTGAGGATGAGTCGAATTGTAGACATGCGGGCAACTGGTGCGAAGGTTTCGTCATAGTCTTCTCCTTGTTTCTGAGAGTACCCCTTGGCCACTAGTCGAGCTTTAAACTTTTGGATGTTGCCTTCTTCATCTTGCTTGAGTTTATAGACCCACTTCAGTCCAATGATTGCTCGTCCAGGTGGTTTGTTAACAAGGGACCATGTATTGTTTTTCTGAATTGCATTCATTTTGTCTTGCATTGCCTTTTGCCACCTTTCCTCTTTAGCTGCCTGCTCAAAACTGGTTGGTGTGTTAGCTAGCAGGGCAAATGATGCAGTATTGTAGATGTCCTGCAGAGAACGATACCTCCTGGGCGATGATGATGGGGACTCTGAGTCATAAGATTCAGACTCAGTGATCCTGCTGCTGTTTTGGACGGAGATTGGAGAGGTTTCCAACTCAACCGGCAGCTGCAGGACATGCTTGTAAGTCTCACTTTCTGATGCCTTCTCCGTTTCCCAATCCCAGCTTTCTTATTCATGGAAGAGGACATCCCTGGAGATAATTACCTTATGGCTGATTGGTTCAAGGAGTCGATAGCCTTTGGTCTGTTCACTATAGCCGAGAAGGATGCACTTCTGGCTTGATTCATCTAACTTATCATGTCTTTCAATATTTTTATGTGCATAAGCTATAGAACCAAATACCTTAAGGTGTGCAATGGAGGGCTTGCATTTGTGCAATGCTTCATATGGTGTCATATTAGAGAGGGCCTTGGTGGGGACACGATTAAGAATATAGACAGCCGTAATTGTGGCTTCAGCCCAGAAGGTTTTTGGGAGAGATTTGTCGATCAACATTGATCGTGCCATTTCTACAACAGTCAGGTTTCTTCTTTCCACCACGCCGTTCTGTTGAGGTGAGCCTGGAGCAGTGAGTTCCCTGCGTATTCCTGTTTCTTGGCAGAAAACATTAAAGTTAGCAGATAAAAATTCTCCTCCCCTATCGCTCCTCAATGTCTTTATATGCTTCTCCATATGTTTTTCAGTTTGCATTTTAAAAATCTTGAACTGATGAAGTGCTTCAGATTTTTGTGCAAGGAGGGAGAGCCACATATAGCGGCTAAATTCATCGACAATCATCATAAAATACCGTTTACCTCCCAATGATGGCGTGCTAGCAGGTCCCCATAGATCTACATGAAGTAACTCCAGCGGCTGTGATGCCCTTCTTTGTGTGTGCCGAGGGAAAGGTTGACGGTGTGATTTGCTTCTTGCACACGTATCACATTTTTCTTCAGCCTTTGACAGGTTTGGGAGCCCATCCACCATTTTGTGCTGATGCATAAGCTGCAGTGATGGGTAATTTATGTGGCCTAATCTATGATGCCATAGTTGTGTAGACTTCTTCTCTATTCCGGCTAGAGCAAGTGCTTTGGTGGGTTTCAGATCGATGGTGAATATATTACTTGAGTTGAGTTGTGCTGAACCAGCAATAGAACCTGTATTGGGATAGTATATATGGCATTGTTTGTGGTCGAAGACAACTCGATAACCTTTTCTTAGTAATTGCCCAACACTAAGCAGATTCTGAGTAAGTGTTGGCACAAACTGAACATCAGAAATTAACTTTTGCATCCCAATTTCAGTCAAAACTGAGATTGTGCCCTTGCCCTCTATTATTTTCTTCTTCCCATCTCCTAAAGTCACTTCTGATTTATAGGTATTATCTAAAGTGACAAAGTAAGCTTGGTTGTTCACCATGTGGCTGGAACACCCACTATCAATATACCAAAGTGTGCTGGACTCTTCAGATGCTGGGCTCTTGCAAGCATACAGAAATTGGTCTTCTCCTGTTTCAGTAAATTGGGCTTCTTGTTTTGGCTTAAACCAACAATTCTTTTCAGAGTGATTTTGTATCTTGCATTTTTTACAATGAAAAAAGCAATCTTTGGTGACATGATTTTGCTTTTTACAAATGGTACATGTCATACCAGTGGATGGCATTTCCCTTTCCCTGTTTTTAGGAAAATCCCTTTTTGAAAAGTCCTTCTCTCCTGATTTTCTTTGTTGTGAGTTCTGCCATTGTTTATGACTTGCGGATTTCTTCTTCTCCTCTGTTTTACTTTTTAAGTTCATTTTGGATTGAAAAGCCTTTTCCAATACGGGGTTGTCTCCGAGAAGAAGGTCCTCATGTGATTGGAGAGACCCTAGAAGTTCAGTCACTGACATTAGTTCAATGTCGTGGGACTCCATGATGGCAGAGACCACGTGATTATAGGTTTTTGTAAGGGATCTAAGAATTTTTTCAACTATTTGGCTCTCATCCAAGTCACCTCCCAAGGCTTTTATTTGATTGGCTATGTTGGTTAATTTTGCAAAGCATTCTTGTGATGTTTCTCCTTCCTTCATTATCAAGGGATCGAAATGCCGTCGAAGAATTTGAATTTTGATTTTGATTACCTTTTTGTTGCCTTTGTACTCGTTCTCAAGCCGCTACCAAGCTTCCTGAGCGGTTTTAGATCCCATGATTCTCGGGTAGATGCTGGTTGAGACTCCTTGTTGGATCAGGTGTAATGCGAGTGCATCTTTCATCTCATCTTCTTTACTGGGTGTTGGAGCTGTTCCTTCCTTTTCTTTGCCTGTGCTAGCAGGGACAGTCACCCCATTGCATACAAGATCCCAGAGATCTTGAGACCTCAAAAGAGTTTCCATTTTGTCTCGCCAGTGCTCATAAAGTTCTCCATTAAAAATGGGAATGGAGGAGTGAGTATAGGTTTGGGTTTTAGTGGTAGATGATGAGGCCATGGAGGAAGAGAAGAGACACGATGATGATCCTCTAACCCGATGCTCTGATACCACTGTTAGTGGAGAAATGCAGTTTTATGTTGGTGGAAGGATAACGAGAGGAGAGATTTTACTTGGGCAAGAATGTTACTTCATATATCATATATCTGGAATGAGTACTGGGTTTAAATACCCGAACAGGAATGTTCTAGATACATTTAATTTTGCTATTAATACTTAGGAATACTAAGAGATACATCATTTAACTGCAGGTGCATTGGAACACAAACAGGCGCTGTCTTAATAAAAGGGTGGAGGCGTTGGATTTCATTCATCAATGCTGATTTATTCTTTTACACCGAGGGCTCTGATATCTTGGGCAAGCCCCGCTATCCTGGGATTCCTCCCAGAAATAGGTCCACCTCAACCCGCGCTTGCCATCCTAGATAGAGGACAGCGAGCTGGACAATGACGCTTTTAATGTCATGTTCGACTTGTATGGGCGAGACGACACTGAAGCGTTGTACCAAGCCTCCCCTCGCTACCTCGTTGACCAGGGTTCTCAGTCACTTTTGCGGAATGCCGAGCTCTTCCACTAGACCGCGAGGAATCACCTTGCTGCCGAGAAGAATTTTCGTGAGTCCGAAGCAGCTCGCCTCGCTGGTGAGAAGAAGCTAGGAGAGACCGAAGCCAAATTGGCAGAGGCCGAGGTAAAGCTGCTGCTGCAATAGAGAGACATTGATGTCTCTTTGGTATTTTCTTTGAATATTTTCTTGACCTCGCACGTTTCATCTCGCAGGAGGCCGAGCTTTTGGCGGCTACACAACTCTCCACTTTGGAGAAGGCCTTGGATGATAGACAGAAAGAGATGGAGGCCGTTATGGTCCGCATCGCCGAGCTGGAGTCTCGGCCCGCTGCGGGCAAGCTCCTGCTGCCGAGACATCCGCACGCTCAAAGTCAATTCGTATGTCGCGATCCGAGATCATGGCCATGCGCCGGGAGATTGTTCGGGAGTGTGGCGAGCTAATGTTAGCTCACCTGGAGGAGGAAGGCGGCCTGAACGAGGTGGCTTTGAAGAAGACAGTGGACATCCTTCTGCTCGAGCTTTATGGAGCCTCGACTGGCATGACCTCCAACTCCGGCAGCTGCTCAACCACCTCTTCGGGCGAGAGAAATTCAAGCGGCAACGACTCCCACGGCGAGGCATCCGACGACTCCAAGGAGAAGAACATCAACTCGGTATAAGTCACAGTCCGATGCACTTTTGTTTTTTGACTTAATGTATATACAAACGAGGTTCTCCGTTGTATTTTTTGATTAACATAAATAGAAAGATGATTTTGGTTGAATGGTTTTATTTTCCTTTTAGATCGTCGAACTTGCTAGGATCATAGGATCACACAAACTGAGAGCTAGCTAGGCTCATAGGGTTACGCGAGATGAGAGCTCGCTAGGCTTATAAGTTTGCGCGAGCTGAGAGCTCGCTAGGCGCATAACTTTGATTATTTTTAAATGAATAGCGATACTGGAACTCGCTAGGCTCATAGGACCGCGCGAGATGAGAGCTTGCAAGACTCATAGGATTGCGCGAGCTGAGAGCTCGCTAGACAGATAACTAAGATTATTTTTAAATGACTAGTGATACTGGAACTCGCCAGGATCATAGGACCACGCGAGAAGAGATCTTGCTAGGCGCATAACTTAGAATATTTTTAAATGAATAGCGATACTAGAACTCGCTAGGCTCATAGGATCGCACGAGTTGGATCTCGCGAGAGTTGAGATCCCGCTAAGCTTACGGTCGCAAGAGAGATGGGAGCTCTCCCTGGCTCAATAACTCCTGCGAGCTGAGGGCCCGTTAAGACTCGTTAGGCTCATCTGAAAGAGAAGTGAACAAGTTGTATGTAACATCTGGAGAGCCTCTCTCGCTCTTATTTTATTAGATCAAAATAAACCATTCATTATTCGATTATTGCTTAACAAAATAATATCCGTACGCAATGAATCCATACCCCATGAACACAAAGAGCCAGCTACAATAACCTGTATTAATACATAATGTTTTCGACATTTATAAGTTTACATCACACAACTTACAACCTGGCCCGTAGGCCACAAAATAAACTTTTAACTAATACATACTTCGGCTTGGGACCTTGGAAGATCTATACCATCGCCAGCTTCAGGGGCACTTCCTAAGCCCTGAAAAAATGTTACAACGAAAGGGTGAGTATAAACATACCCAGTGAGAAAAACTTCTTAGTCTAATTTCTACAATATTTTAGAATTACGTTTTCATATTTAAATCTTTTTGATTTTTCATTTAGCTCTTCTTTTCCGTTTTATTACATTACGTAAAACATTTCTCGCAAATTCGTGTTTGGTGAAATAGCTTAGAAGTAAAGTCCAAGATTTAACCCTTGCGGTTAAATTAGACCTCTAAACTATGGTAAGGTAATCCTTACCTCTTTTGTTGGGCAACAACTATGGTGGGTAAAAGCCTCACCGCCCGAGGGTTTAACCCCCCTGAAATAGTCATAACATGCTATAAACTATGGTGGAACTCCACCCACTTTGACATGGTAAAACCATGTCCTTATGGACTTACTTCTAAGTGCCTTCACTGGTAAGCTTACCTTTTTCCTAAACACATTATTATTATTCAGCCTCATTTAAGAGCGTGTTTGCTGATTTCTGATTATAATGTAAGCAAAAAGGGGTCCTGAAAGCTCTTTAATAGTTTATACAATGTTTGTATTGCTGATTGCCCTTTTTATATCTTATATAATTGTTTTAAAACGCAAGTTAAGACATTTTGAAGGCTTATAATGATTCCAAACATCCATAACAGTTGCTGATTGGGTTTTAAATACATGAGTACCGCATAATATTTTGTTACGGTTGCTGGTTGGCTTGTAAAATATGCATTAAACACTTCGATATTAAACATAAGAGCTTTTTAAGGCTTAGGAAACTTCCAAACAGCAATTGGGTTGTTAATTAATCGTCTTAATGTGAAAAATCCACCTTTAGTAACCTATTTCAGCACAGTAAAATTTCCAAACAGCAGTAGTCTTTGCTGATTTGACTTTTAATTAGCCATTGTTGGTCACTTGATGGGTCTTTTAGGCACCCCACTAATGTTGAGACTTGAGAGGGTTCTTCATTAATAAAAAATATGGAATTGCTAGTGACAAAAAAAATCACTACAATAATTAATCCAATATTATAAGTTGCAAAACTGAAACATACCAACATTAAACCACCTTATAATCTAACTTTAGATGAATTTCATTCTTGACGAATAAACTTGAAGACATCCAGTTTTATATGTTAATAAAACCATCTAAGTATTACTATCACCTCTATGGATATAAATCACTGTTACGAGTGGGATTAACTTATACAACAGGATGAAGATGATGATGATCTTGATGATATGAAGATCCGTTGAAGCTTTACGAATAAATATTTTGATAGGAGAATAGGTGATGAATCAACTTTTCAATCATAGATTTCATATAAACTTCAATACTCCTTTACTAATTCTTTTGTATGAGGGATTATAACCCTAATTTGATCTCCAATAATAACACCTCATAAGTGGAGAATGCATGATAAATTAATTCGAAAACAACACATTTAGGTTTCATATAAGCTTTCTAAAACATCAAGAAAAGTAAAGTAAGAAGAAATCTCACATCATGAGCCATGGAGGTCTTCCCTCTCCTTGAATAAGCCCTAGAATCCATGTAGAGGCCTTTTGGAAGCAAGGGAAAGCAAGGAGGGTTCAGAAAAATGCTAGGGTAAGAAGGGACTCACGGCTTCTTGCGTAAGAAACTAACCTAGAGGGAGGGAGAGGTCTTAAAATACCTTTAGGAGGCTTGGAGAAGCTCGGCCGCCGCTTGAATGGGAGTCTCCAAGCGTCGTCGAGCAGGAACGAAGACACAGGAAGCCTCCCACGCAAGCTACGGGCGCAGGAGAGGTGTCGTCGTGCGGCGTTCTCGCGTGGAGTCTTCTGGAGGTGAACCGACGGGATTATAGGATGGGTTTGGCGTGAGTTAACTAGCTTGGACCGGCTGGGGGTTAATAAAGAGAGGAGAGTATTAAATTTTAGGTTTATTAATTAGTTAATGTAGTGGATAGATAATTTATTGTATTATGATACTTTAGGTAATGAAATTTCAATTTAAATCTCGATTTCTAATCCTTGTATAACTCAAAATTTAAAAATAATAATAATAATAATAATAATAATAATAATAATAATAATAATAATAATAATAATAATAATAATAATAGGGCTTACTTGGGGTGACGACATTTTCAGGATGTCACATTGTATGTCAGCGACCAACACTCTCCCAGGGATTGTACATCTGAAAGAGAGGTGAGCAAGTTGTATGTCAGCGATCAACACTCTCCCAGGAATAGCTCATCTGAAAGAGAGGGGATTGATTTGTATGTCAGTGATCAACACTCTCCCAGGAATAGCTCATCTGAAAGAGAGGTGAGTGAGTTGTATGTCGGCGATCAGTACTCTCCCAAGAATAGTCTCAATTATGGAAGTCACTTGGTGGGTGAGAAAAGCACTCAAGGGGTTATCGGCCAACATGCAAGGGGGGAGCTGATCACGATCTTTAATGCAGAGGCTTGGAAGGAACACGCAATAGGGCCCGAGGCGTCGTCCCATCACCCGGCCAAGGACGACCACAAACGAGATAGGCGGCCATTCCAGAATGCTCATGTAGACAAATAGAAGGTCCCAACGCTTGGAAGCTTTTGTCCCGCCACTTAGAAGGTCAAAGAGATTAGCTTCATAGGATCAAATGACATATAATATATTGGTCAAAGAGATTAGCTTTTATCCGTCTCTTATAAGATATTTTAGACTATGGATCCTGTTAGAAAAGCCCATGTAAAGGCCCATATTGGAGCCCTTTTATTTGTTTGTTTCTCTCTCTTCTCTTTAGTCCCACATCATGTATAAGAATTTCCTCTCTTTCTCCCTCCTATATATTTGTATTCATACATTGTATTTTACAAACAGAAAGGTATATACAAGCTTTTGCTCTTTCTTACATGGTATCAGAGCTTTCGGTCCGAAATTGCGGTCTCCCATTTTTTTTGACCGCCCCCCTTACGCCCCCCCCCCTGCGAGCTCCTCGCGGTCTCCCTTTTCGGTGACCGCAACCCCCCTGCCAGCTCTGCTTCTTCCAACTTCTCCTTCTCTTCGGTTCTCTTATAGCCTTCTCCTTTCTGACAAGTGGGCCCCGCCCCTCCTGGCCTTCTCCCTTTGCTCTGCGGCCTCTCCTCCTGCTCACAGCTCCCTGCACGGTCTCCCTGCGATCCCTGCCGAGCTCAGCGATCCTCGCACGGTCTTTATCTGCTGAGCTCAGCGGCCTTCTCCTTGCGGTCTCCTCTCAGCGAGATCGTGCCGAGCACCCTCGTGCCGAGCTCCCTGCGGTTGTGCGGCCTCCTCCCTGCGATCTCCTCAACGATCTCCTCAGCAGCTGCCTCCCTCTGCCGAGTTCCCTTGCGCCGAGCTCCCTCTGCCGAGCTCCCTACGGTCGCGCGGCCTCCTCCCTGCGATCTCCTCAGCAGCCGCCTCCTCTCTAGCAACGGTCTCCTCCCTATCATCGATCTCCAGCAGCGAGCTCTTCTCTAGCAGCGATCTCCTCAGCAGCCGTGGCGACCACTCTGCAATGGGTTCCTCCAGTGATCCCTCTGTGCATTCCGATGGGCAGACCGCTACCTCTCCTGCAGCCCGCTTGCTTCCCACTCCTGAACTACGCGACGAACTAAGAATCACCATCTCCCCGATTGGGAAGAAAAACTTCATCGAGTGGGTGCACTCTGTCAGATGGGTCCTTCAGTTCAAGGGGCTTCTGTCTCATCTCACTAAGGACCCCCCATCTGATCCTACTAATGACTGGCTGTGTAACGATGGTCGTGTTCAGATGTGGCTTCTCAACTCCCTTGATGGCGAGCCTTACCGCATGACCATGTATCACGAGACGGCCAAGGCAATGTGGGAGGAACTCCACTCCTTGTACTCCGGCAAGGACAACCTTCAGCACTTGTATGACATCATTACCGAGCTTCAAACTCTTGACACTGGCAAGACGACCGACTTAACCTCATTTGTTGCTCGGGCCAAGACTCTTGCTGAAGCCTGGATACAACATCAGTCCTCTACTACAGATCTAGCAGCTCATCGTGCTCAAAAAGAGGTTGTGTGTATTGCTATGATGATGGCTCGGGTGCCGCTTCACCTTTAGAGTATTCGGGCGCAGATCCTTTCGTCGGCTACAACCTCGTCATTATCTGATGTATGCTCCATGTTGCTCAAAGTCTCACCGCCTCGGATATTATTGGACCTCCCTCCCCGGTCCTTCTCCAACACTCGTCTGCACCATTACTACCTCTCCCTCCCGCTACTCGTGGAGGACGGTCAGGTCCCTAGGGCGGGGGTCGCGGAGGCCGACCACGTCCTAAGTGTTCATTATGCGGAAAGGATGGCCATCTTGAGGCGACCTGCTACCGCAAACATGGCCGTCCTCATCCGAATGCTCATATTGCCGCTGACAAACCCTCTGCCACTCGTGCTGCTCTTGACTCCAACAACTTCAAGGGATGCTCCGCCACCCACCTGCCTCCGTCGCCTCCATCTCCAATGAAGGTATCACTTGTCTCTCCACTAGTCCGCGCTGGATAGTGGATTCAGGTGCTACCCACCATATCATCTCGCTGACACCACATCACTACTTGGATGCTCCTCATCCTACGTACATCACAGTAGCCAATGGCGACACCGTCCCCGTCTCCGGCTCTGCTGATATCCCTCTCAATTCTTCTCTCTAGGCTCGGCTCTTCACGTTCCGGGTTCCCCGTTTAATTTACTTATTGTTAGTCACCTTATTACCGATTTGGATTGCTCAGTAACATTCACCTCTTCCTCTTTTCTGATGCAGGATCGATGGGCGCAGAGTATCATTGATAAGGGACGACTGCAAAACGGGCTCTACCTTTTTGATGTCTCTCCTACCATCATCTCCCCAGTCTCCTCCGTTGATTGACATCGACGTCTTGGGCATGCCCCTCTTCCAGTCCTTCAGAAGGCTCTTCCAGATATCTCTCTTTCTGCTTTTAAGTGTGAATCATGTATTTTGGGCAAACAATATCGTTCCTCTTTTCCCCCTCATTGTACTCGGAGCTCTGCTCCTTTTGTTTTAGTGCATTCCGATATTTGGGGCCCGTACAAAATTACTAGTATCTCTGATTATCGCTATTTCATCACCTTTATTGATGAATATTCCCGCACAATTTGGTTATATTTACTTCGTGATCGCTCTGAGCTTCCCCGTGTGTTTCGGGCTTTCGTCCTTAAGATTCGCACGCAGTTTTCCGAAAATATTAAAACTCTCCGGACAGATAATGCTCGCGAATATATGAGTCACGACTTTGCTAATCTCTGCTCTGAATTTGCGATCATTCACCAACCGTCTTGTGCCTATACTCCCCAACAAAACGACGTTGTTGAACGGAGAAATAGACATCTCCTCGATGTTGCTCGATCTCTCATTATCCAAATGCAGGTACCCAAAGCCTATTGGAACTTCGCGATGTCCACAACATGTTATCTCATTAACCGTCTTCCTTCCTCCGTCCTGCAAAATGCTACTCCGTTTAGCCTCCTTTTTCCTTCCACTCTAGCACTCTCTCTCACACCCCGGATATTTGGTTGTACTTGCTACGTCCACCTACTTAGCCCGTCCAAGGACAAGTTGGATCCCCGAGCAGCCAAACACGTATTTGTCGGCTATTCTCGTACTCAGAAAGGCTACGTCTGCTACTCTCCTGCTACCCGAAAAGTGTCTGTTTCTGTAGATGTTACCTTTCAAGAGGACCAACCTTTCTTCTCCGCACCAACCACCCCTCTTCCACCACCATCCTTTCCAAGACCTGTCGTTCAAGTTACCACTCCTTCCTGACCCTGCTCCCGCTCTCAACAAACCACCTCTTATCTGTGTCTACACCCGTCGCCCTCCTCACTCCGTTGCCCCAATGCAGTCGTCTTCAACCTCTAACACTCTGCGCTCTGCTGATCTGGCACCGGCCTCCACTGTTCATCCCTTGGCGAATTATGTATCTTTACATTGCCTCTCCCCACAGCTTCAAACCTTTGCTATTATCCTCTATTTTTATACCTAACTCTGTGCAGGAGGCTCTCCAACATCCAGGTTGGCGGGCAGCCATGGAAGAAGAAATGACAGCCCTCTGGGCTAACCAGACATGGAACTTGGTCCCTCTCCCTCCAGACCAGACTCCTGTTGGATGTAAATGGGTCTTTGTTATCAAGCATGCTCCTAATGGGACCATTGACCGGCTGAAAGCCCGACTAGTGGCACGTGGCTTTACCCAACAACACGGTCTCGATTATGAGGAAACATTCTCTCCAGTGGCCAAGCTCAACACAATTCGTGTCCTCCTTTCCGTAGTTGTGCATCGCCGATGACCCTTACACCAACTGGATATCAATAATGCATTTTTAAATGGTGATATACAGGAAACAGTCTACATGCAACAACCTCCCAGGTTTGAGACTACGGGGGAGTCCCGAGTTGGTCATCTTAAGAAGTCAATCTATGGTCTCAAATAATCCCCTCGGGCATGGTTTGACAAGTTCAGTAAGGCTGTCCGGGAGGTTGGCCTTACTCGCAGCTCAACAGACTTCTCCATGTTCACTCGACATCGAACAACATGAACAGTTCTTTTGTTGGTATATGTTGATGACATCCTAATCACTGGAAATGACTCAAAGGGGATACAAGCGGTCAAACAACACCTTAGCTCTGTTTTTCAAACAAAAGATCTGGGGAACCTTCGATACTTCCTTGGTCTTGAGATCGCAAGGTGTCCTGATGGATTTGTCCTCTCTCAACGGAAGTACTGTCTCGATCTTCTTCAGGATGCTGGCTATTCTGGATGCAAGCCGATTAACACTCCTATGAATGTCAATCACAAGCTGTGTTCACATGCCTCTGATAATGATGTTGTTCTTCCAAATCCAGAGTACTATCGACGACTTGTTGGGAAATTGATTTACCTAACAGTCACGAGACTAGATATATCCTTTGCTGTTGGGGTTGTCAGCCGATTTATGCATTTCCCTCGAATGTCCCATCTTCAGGCCGTCGAACGCATCCTAAGATATCTGAAAACAACCCCTGGTCAAGGGCTGATATACAAAACCTCATCTTCTACTCCAAAACATTGGTTACGTATTCTGATGCAGATTATGCTGGTTCCCTGGATGATCGGCGGTCTACTAGTGGATTTTGCACCTACTTTGGAGGTCACCTTGTTACCTGGCGTAGTAAGAAACAAGCTGTGGTTGCTCGATCTTCAGCTGAGGCAGAGTACCGTTCGATGACATCAGTTGTTTCTGAACTCACATGGCTTGGAAGTCTCCTTGCTGATCTAGGAGTAAAACTTTTCTCACCAGTTATCTTAGTATGTGACAGTCAAGCTGCTATACACATAGCTAAGAACCCGGTCTTCCACGAAAGAACGAAACACATTGAAGTGGATTGTCACTTCATCCAGGAGAAAGTTCAACTGAAGAAGATAGAATTAAAGCATGTTCCGGGACTGACCAAGTTGCAGATATTCTCACCAAGGCCCTACCAAGTACCTTATTTTATCAATTCCTGTCCAAGTTGGGTGCCTACGACTTGTACGCTCCAGCTTGCGGGGGAGTGTTAGAAAAGCCCATATAAAGGCCCATATTGGAGCCCTTTTATTTGTTTGTTTCTCTCTCTTATCTTTAGTCCCACATCATGTATAAGGATTTCCTCTCTCTTTCTCCCTCCTATATATTTGTATTCATACATTGTATTTTAACACAGAAAGGTATATACAAGCTTTTGCTCTTTCTTACAGATCCAAACTCTCTTCTGGTAACCCAACAGATGGGTGAGAAGAGCACTCGAGGGGCTATCCGCCAACATACAAGGGGGGAGTTAATCTCGGTCGTCAATGCAGAGGCTTGGACTTAGAAACACGCACTAGGGCCCGAAGCATCGTCTCATCACCCGGCTTAGGGTTTCAAGGAGTGACATGGAGGTTCATGTTCTAAAATACTTGCGAAGAGGGATTCCTTCTTTATACGACATCAAGCCAAATCCTTCGTAACATTCTCAAGTTATCACTTAGCGAGAAAGAAGTAAGCATATATGATTAACATAATCAGACGGAATGCTGCTGCCCCCATTAGAATTAGTATCATGGGTAGAACCGCTTCAAGTTATCTCCGCTCCAAGTGTTCTCGAGGGGTCCTCCTTTTGAATTTTGCAGGCGTCCAGTCTTTAGGACTTCTAGAACCATGAATGGTCCTTCCCAATTTGGGTTAAGCTTGCCGATGGCGGCGGATCGCCCTACACCATCCACCTTTTTCAACACAAGATCTCCCTTCTAGAATTGCAAGATCCTGATGTGTTTGTCAAAGTATCTCGCCATTCATCGCTTGATTTCTTTTTGACGGATGGTGGCGAGGTCTCGGAGCTCTTCGCTGAAGTCGAGAGAGAGCCTCTGTGTTTTTCTTCATTCTCAAGACGCCACTATTCCTCTCCATCCTTCGCTGACATCACTCTAGGGCTTCTGACCTCGAACTCCACGGGGATGAGAAATGAGTCTCCCCCGTTGATGAGATCCAAGTGGTCCTTAGAGGCCAGATAACTGAGGGGAGTTGTTCCACCCAATTCCCCCTTTATATCTCCACTTTCTTTTTCAGGAGGTTGAGGACGAACTTGTTAGCTGCCTCCACCTGACCATTGCTTTGGGGGTGATGGACTGATGCGAAATGAAGATCTACCCCCAAATGACTATAAAAGTCGGTCAATTCTAGGCTGGGGAACTGCGGACCGTTATCCGTAATGATTGCTAGAGGTATCCCAAACCTACAAGCGATCTCTCCCCATATGAAGTTCTTCACCACCTGAGATGTGGTTTTGGCTAGCGCCTTAGCCTCAATCCACTTCGAGAAATAGTCAATCATGACTAGAATGAACTTCTTCTGGCCACTCGCTTGTGGAAACGGTCCAAGCAAGTCCATTTCCCATATATCAAACGGCCATGGGGCTGTGATTGATCGCAGTTGCTGGGCAGCTGGAGTGGAGTGTAGAGTTGACATTTCTGGCACTTGGCAAAGATCTTCGCGTCCTTCCTGATGGTAGGACAAAAATAACCCTGCCTCAACACTTGTTCCAAAGTACGACTCCCAGAATGACTACCACATTCTCCAGAGTGTATCTCTTCAAAGACCCGAGGAAACTCATCCTCAGTGAAACACCTGGCTAGCGGACCGGAGAGGGTCTTCCGATACAAATCTCCATCATTGAGCATATAGTAGTCTGCCTTGTACCGAAATTGCCCTTTGTTCTTTATCTCCGCCGGAAATTTTGCAGTCGTAAGGAAAGTGACAAATGGATATACCCAAGAAACCTGTTGATTGATTTCCATCCACTCCCCTTCATCGATGGATGGTCGGAACAACTCGGTTGTCGTGCCTCCAGCCTTTGAGCCATACTTCGTGAGTTGGTCAGCTTCGGTATTCTCTTCCCTTGGTTTATGTTGAACGAAGAAAGATCGGAAGGAGCCGATTAGTCCTTTTACTCTGACCAGGTACCGTTGCAGGATCGTCTCCCTTACTTCGAACTCCCCATGGATCTGGGATGCAAACACCAACGAATCCGTATGAGCTACAGTATCTTGCACTCCCAACTCCCCGGCCATGTGAAAGCCTGCGATTATAAACTCATACTCGACCTGGTTGTTCGTGACGGGGAAGAGAATCTCAACTACTTGTTCGATCCTCGCCCCATGTGGGCTCACCAAGACGACACCCATGCCGAAGGAATTATTTTCCGATGCTCCACCAACAAACATCTTCCATGACACATGTTCTGAAGAAGTTGCTCCCTCCTCGGCCTCTGCTGAGAAGTTTGCCAGGAAGTCGGCCATGACTTGCGCCTTCATGGCTACTCGAGGTACATAAGTGATATCAAACCCGTTAAGCTCCACGTACCACTTGGCCAGCCGACCCGAATGCTCCACCCCTTCCATGATGCTACGTAGGGGATGATCGATTACTACCTTGA
Source organism: Dactylorhiza incarnata (assembly GCA_033032865.1). NCBI lineage: Eukaryota > Viridiplantae > Streptophyta > Magnoliopsida > Asparagales > Orchidaceae > Dactylorhiza > Dactylorhiza incarnata. The sequence goes on from JAWHQI010000247.1 coordinate 1,381,367, forward strand.
TGGTGTGTGCTTGAAAGTATAGCCTGAGCTTTCGAGCCGAGATGATAAAGGCAAAAGCCAGCTTCTCCAAGATTGGATGACGTAGCTCGGCTTTCCGCGGGACTCTACTCACATAATAAATTGGGAGCTGCCTTCTCCTATCTTCCCTGACAAGCACGAATCTTATCGATTCTGCTCCTACCCCAAGTATAGGAATCTTCTCCTTCTCGAGGTCCTTGCAGTAATGGTGTCTGCATCAACTGATGTTTTAAACTTTGGAAAGCATCCCCACACTCCGCCGTCCATTCAAACTGTATATTTTTCCGAAGAGTCTCGAAGAATAAAGATAATTTCTCCCCAGCCTTGGATAAAAATTGGCTTAGACCCGACAACCTGCTAGTTAAACGTTGCACTACCTTCGTGTTTTTTTTGAGCGGCCATCTCCATGATAGTCGGGATTGGGCTCTACTCCTACGGAGTAAGAAAATGTCAAGGACTTTCCCTTCTCAGCCTCGAAAACACATTTGTCGGGTTGAACCGCATCTTATATCTCCGCAGTGTGGCGAAGGTCTCCGCCAAGTCTTCAAGGTGTTCCTGGATGCTTTTGCTTTTACCAGGAGGTCATCAACATAGACCTCTAGATTCCGCTCCTTCTGCTCTTTAAAGGCGCAATTCATCATCTATTGGTAGGTTGCCCCTGTGTTTTTTAACCCGAATTACATCATCTTGCAGCAGCAACACCCGTCGTTGGTGGTGAAAGATACGTCGCGGATGTCAGGAGGATGCATCCGGATCTGATGGTATCCTGAAAAGGCATCAAGAAAGCTAATTACGGGAAAACCAACGGCTGAGTCAACCAACTAGTTGATCCGAGACAAAAGATAACAATCATTTGGCCATGCTTTATTAAGTAGAGAAAAATCGATACACATTCTCCACTTCCCTCCGGCTTTTTTGACCATTACAACATTGGGTACCTAGCCCGGGTACTAGATCTCAGATACAAAACCTGCCTCCAACAACTTCTTCACCTCTTCTCGGATTGGCTCGACTAAAGTAGTAGCCACATCCCTTTTCTTTTGCCTTATGAGGCGAACCCCATGGTCGAGATTGAGGCGATGAGCCGATGACACACAACATCAACATCAATGTCAGGCATGTCCGCGACGCTCTATGCGAAGATGTCGACGCTATCCTGGACGCGCGTCACGATCCTCTCCTTATCTTCCTTTGTGAGCTCACCACTGGATCTTCGTGATTCCAGGACTCTGGCCGCAACAACATTCACTTCCTCCACTTCTTCTGCTACTTCTAGCCATGTCATCCCTTCCAGTACCTTATCTACCCCCTCCGCCTCTTCCTTCCAGCCGATAGTATTGACGACGTCCAGGTAGTACACTTGGGCCACCTTGGGGTCACTACAAACCCGAATCTGTACCCCTCCCAAGCTATACTTTAAGCATTGATGATACGAAGAGGGTACTGATTGGAAGGCGCTGATTAGAGGTCTTCCGAAAATTGCATTGTAACTGCTCAGTGCGTCAACAATGACGAACCGACAGTTCTTTCAGGTCCCCCCCAAGAGTGATGAGGACTCCACTCCTCCCTCAACCTCATTCCTTTCTCCAGAAAAGGTGAAGAGCGGGCCATCTGATGCCGTTACCCTCTTCGCTTCCACTTTCATCTCATCGAACGCCTTCTTAAAGACAACGTTTACAGAACTTCCGTTATCCACCAGGATTCCAGAAAAGGCGATGAGGACAACGTTTATAGAGCTTTCATCTCATCAAACTGTAAAGTTTTTGATCGCTGTTTGGATAACGACGACGTCATGAAAGAGATTTTCATTCTCCGTCATATTCTCCCCACTTCCAAGAATTTTGGGCATATAACAGTCGCATATCCTTCCACATGGTGGAAATCACAGTAAGGGACAACGTTCGCCCTCTGATGTCTTGGTCGTGGGTCACTCCCTCGTCCACTCCCCCAACGACAGTCTCCCTAGCGTGCAATCGCCATGGCTTCTCGAGGAGGGGAATGGTTCTGTCTCCTACCTCCCTGTGGCCTTTTGGGAGAGTTGAAATGAGCTCGTCGCTCGGGAGAGAAGCACCTTCCTGGTCCCATTGGACGAGGTCTTCCTGCCGGCCTCCACGACGACCTATTCATCGGGACCTGAAACCTCCTGTCAGGTCCTCGAGATTTCGGAGCCATGACTGTCCTCCTCACTTCCTGCCTCCTCTGCTCTAGCCTCCTTCCCACCTCCAGGGCCCACATCTCCTTAACTCTGGTTAGCCTCGTAAGTGAGGCGAAGAAATTACAATTCGTAGCTTCTCCTTCAATGAATCGACCCGCTCGATCAATCAGGTCCTCAAAGGACACCGATGGATGTCAACTCACCCTCGAGCTTGAACAAACCCACTTGCAAGCCACACGTCAGTGCTAGCTGCAAAGTAAGGCTATCGACCTCCTGGATGCCCAACGCCTCCTCCTGAAAGAAGTCAACGTAGCTCTCCAACGCATCATGGGGTCCTTGCTTAAGAATGAAGAGGGTCGTGGGCCCCTTTTTCCTCTTCTTGGATGTTGCGAAGTGCAACATCAACTCTCGACACAAATCCTCGAAACAGTAAATAGAACTCGTCGGCAACTGGTGGAACCAGTCCCGTGCCTTCCCTTTGAAGGTGATCATGAAAAACCTGCATTTAAATGTATCAGTCATGGTTCGAATGGACACAACCTCCTCGAACCACTGCAAGTGTTGAAGGGAATCATCCTTCTCCGTATAGTAACTCAGGACAAGCTTCCTGAACCCCTCAGGTACCAGGGTAGTCAAGATTTGATCACAGAATGAACTCGCCGACATATACTAGCGAGTTGGCAGGGGGCGATCTTGCTCGAACTCGCGGTAGCGAATTCCTTGCGAGCTCGGTGGGGGCTCGAACTCGCGGAAGGGAATTCCATGCGAGTTCACTGGGGGAACTCACGAATGCTGAAGTCGCTCTGATTCTTCCACGACGACCTTCTTGCCATGTCGCCCAAACGACACCGGCTCATCCGAGGACGTGATGATCAGAGGCAAGGTCGCTGCGACCTCAGTACGAGGTGTGAGCAGAGCTCGCAAAGTATCTTCCATTGTCTGACGGAAATCCGCGAGATCAGCTCGCGTGACGAACTCGTTACCCGCACACGAGTTGTTGGAATTTGTCTCCGACTTGCCATCATGAGCCATGCTGTCTTTTCACAAAAAATTCTTTCTACGGCTATGGTCCACGCTCACCGCACCAAAAATATTGGAACAGAGAAACCGGTTCACAAAGTTCGGACAAAAAGGGTAACCCGGGGTTACTAATCCTGCGGTCTAACACCACGAACCCGATGACAAGAGAGATGATTTACGAGAGCCAAAGGTTGGACTGACTATGAACAAGACCCACAAGTTGTAGCGAGGAGATCCTGCCACACACCTGGAAGTATATAGGAACTTCCCCTCCTAAAACCAAGATTGCGCTAGGCACAAGTAAAGTACGATCTCAGCAAATGAGGAACCTTGAGAGGGGGAGGGGGGGGGGGGGGGGGGGGTCCGGCGTGCCTTTCTTGTGTGCCATGAGATCTTATTTATAGGCAATCCTGACTGAGGGTTTTTGTGGTCTGCGGATATCCGTCTCCGCAAAATACTGGATCCGTCGTGCTATAGGACTTCGGGCGAGATGATTGGGGTCGTCTGGAATGACCTCGCGAACTCGCCCCTGGCGGTGCGAGCTCATTGGCGAGTTGATTGAGGTCGCCCAAAGAATAATCTCACGAGCTTGACCAGGGTTATGAGAGCTCATTGGCGAGCTGATTGAGGTCGCCCAAGGACCTACCTGAGCGACCTCGGGAGGTTTCTCTATCGTGGTGACTGGCCCGCGTCGTCAGGCCTTGAATGTCCTCTACATATCTTTGTTGATGTTATTCTTCTTGGTTAACGGTCAACTTCTTGCCGTCATGGGCTTATAATTGAGCTTGGTCCTCTCTCGGTGAATACGGCTTGTACACAAACGTTACCCGCGTCTTTTATAACTACATTTAAAAACGTCACAACTCTCTAAAATAGAGCCTACATTCTCAATACCAACAAAAGAACCGCATTGGTGCAAAAGGTTAGAAAATTTGCAAATCATGATCATAAGAAAACAAAAGATATACCTTCTCATTTTGATTGTTGAAAAGTTGCTCAGTGGTGTTATTTGTTGTATCATCACGATTTTTCCCTTCAGAGTGAAGTGTGGTCATGCATTTACAGATAAAGAATAGAAGCAAAGCACCCAGAAGAAACAACATAGCAATCTCAAAAAATATTGCTGAACCAAGCACTGCAGAATATGAACATAGCAACATCAGCTGTGAGGATTGAATAAATTCATCATAGAACAACATTGTGAACAATAAAAGTAGAATGAGAGAAAACAGAACACATTCTTATTAACGAGCAAATATAACGAACTTCTGCATGCATATCCTCAACTCAATGAGTTCCATATATATTTATAATAAGCATGTTTCAGATGTGACCAAATTTATGCCGGGGAAGCCAAAAAATCAGCCCATTTCTCAAAAAAGAGTTCCAAGAAGGAAGAGGATTACACAGCCCCAATATGCTATCTACAAGTTTAGAAATAGTTGAGATACATTTTAGACAAATTTATTTGAACTTGTTAATCTATAGTGGAAAAATTGTCAAAATGTCAAATTTGCTATAACTCTGACAACCTTATAGTCACGTCAGACATTGCTACCTCTCTTTCCATATCTAACTATTGGATTAAACTCACTATACATTAGGGTAGATTTAGGCTCCGTTTGGCACGACGGTTCCGGTCGTGAACGCGGTGGTACAACCGTCATTCGTGAACAGGCACCTAAGGAATTTCATCCACTTTTATGTTCAAGTGGATGAAGTTCCTTAGGTGGGCGTTCATAAATGGCGGTTTTACCACCGTGTTCATGACCGCCACCACTATACCAAACGGAGCCTTAATCATATCCTATCCATTCAAAGACCACGTCTTTATTAGGCTCTGTATGGGAGAACATATGAAACGACGCGTCTGGAAAGGCTATTTTGAACCACCAACAAATGCGCGTGTTGCTGCATGACTCAGAACCTAACAAAACGAATAATGCTGCCAAATAAACGCGCCGTTAGGTTGAGCTTGAATCCAAAAAGGATAAAGTTTGCTTTGATACTTGATTATATATTACCTCTATTTTAAGCAACATTTTCATTAGTTGAAAAGTTTTTTCTACGAGGCTCACCTTGGACTATAATAAGAAAAAGATTACATTTATGAAGGAAAATTATAATTTACACCCACCCCCGGAGATTTTGTTATATATTATTTACCCTTGAAGTTTGACAAAATATGAAATCTCTCCCAATAGTTAATTTTTCCACTCAACTACAATTTAGAAAAAGATAGTATTTTATCTGTTGGAACCAGAACCTAGTCTCTTGTGGAGCTCGGACCCTCAACAAGTTGAGGGGCATCTAGCACTTACTGGTTCCTCGGAAGGAACAGACCGAAAACTCAAAACTAGACACAGACCCTTGGTCGCAGCGAGGAGGTCCCACCATACACCCGGAAGATCTTTGAGCACTTCCCCTCTCAAGCCAAAGCTGTGACTGGGCACCTTGGAGAGCCTGAGAACTAAGCCAAGATAACCTAGGGAGGAGGAAGCTCAGAGTACTGAGATTGGAATCCTCTCCAAAGGCGCCCTTCAAAGTCTATTTATAGTTTTTTACTTACGGTCTGCTCATAGCGGGATTCCGCCTTACACTTTTGCTATATGCAGCCCAAAATGGTCTGCCAACAACCGAACTCCGCTGTGCGGTGAGGCTAACTGCAGATCACCAAGGGTTTTCAGGTAAAAACACCCCTGGACCCTTACTGGGCGAGCCACCGACAAGGATCCCTCTCGGGAACTGAGAGGCCTGACTCGCCCGCCTTCCCGCGGGCGACCGGCGAGGGCCCGACCCGCTCGCCTATCTGCTGGTGGCCGGCGAGAGCCCGGCTCGCCCGTCTTCCTGCGAGCAGCCGGCGAGAGCCTGGCTTGCCCGCCTTCTTGCGAGCAGCCGACGAGAGCCCGGCTCGCCCGTCTTCTTATCCTTCATGCCTGTTGACCCCTTAGCCTCTGCTCACCTATTGGAGAATACCAGGGTTGTACATTATCCATTTAATATTAAAAAATTAAACCCTAATTCTATTTGATCAATAGAGTAAGCATAAGCCACATATCTAGACTCCATGGAACACACCGTGATATCACTCAGCATTTTCGCCTAGGTGCTCACTGTCTTCAAGGCAACGACAAAGTGGCTACGACGGGGCTACTAAGACGGGACACCAAGGTGTGTCTGGTGTTTACACGAATGATGTAGAATTAGGGTTTATTTAATTGTCTTTTGAAAATTAACAATAGTATCCTTATTTTTAATAGTAGTTGGATGGAAAATATAAATGCAGCGAGGGGCTTATTATTTACCAAACCTCGAGGGGTAAATAATATTGTTTGTAAAACCCTTGAAGAATGTAAATTGTAATTAACTCATTGATATTGTCTACATCGTGCAATCTAATGAGAAAGCACAATCGAGAAAAGGAAATAAAATTAGAAACAACCACCTTTCTAACAAAACAGGTCATTGATTAATGTTTTTTTTATAATCATAGATAACAGATAAATCAATAAATAGTGATAGTAATTCAACTTACATAAAGCTGTTGTTGAGTTCAATGGTCTTCTTTTAATTAAAATCACATTAGCCTCAGTGGAGAGTGGAACTGACATAATATCTGTACAATCAGAGTAGCACCCATAATTCCCCATATCATTAACAGTAATGGTCAAGAGAGAGTCAAGATTGGCACCCTGCACATGGAAATCAAAAGCTTTCTAAGAGAAGAATACTGCTGTCTTCCTACAATTTAAAAGTATAATGAGCCAAGCAAAAACTGAGAAAAGAGGAATAGGGAGATGAATATAAACAAAAATATGCTAGAAAACTAATATCATCCATATAATTAGCCAAGGAAATTTAGAAAATGAATAAAAATAATCATATTACAAACCAAAAAAGTTGGGATAGATACGGTTTCCACGGAAGACCACTTTTATTTATTGTTTTGCATTTTATTCAGTGTACTTAGTTTTGAACTTTAATATTTTGTGGATTTGTTTTTCACACTTGTCTTTTTGAATTTTATTATTTTATTTGGAAGAGCAGTGGTGTAATTCCTAATGAGAACTAGTGAGCAGAAGCTTGAGGAATGACAAAAGTAGAGGTGAACAGACGTGCCTCTTTGTTTTGCGGCTTAGAATGAGACGCATCTGTTTTGCGAGCTCCTCTACGAACAAGAGTTTGACAGGAGCAAATACAGGTGAGGTGAGTTCCTCTCAATTATAGTAAATGATGAATAAGATGATGACGGCGCAGAGCGGAGAGTCCCTCTCTATTTAATTTCTTTGAATAAATATATGAGCACTAAAAAAGTAAAATATCCACCAGAACCTAAAAAGGATACAGACCATTGAAAGTTACATATTTTTCGAGATTCCCATATAAAATTATATCAATATATGTTATGATGGTCAGTTCATATTATATTAGATTCAGTTAGAACGAGAAAACCTAACTGAATTGGATTTTTCTTGCTTGATCCTGAAATAACTTTTATTAACCGACATATCTTGGCAACATTACCAATAATTAGTTAGATAAATTGACTTTCTATTTCAAAGATTTACCCAAAAGTTTGAGTTTATCATTAATTGATCAAGTTGTATGTAACATCCGAAATTTAAGAGTCGTCTCTCTCAATTTCAGGATCCGATCGCGAGTGATAATTATCAGCGACAACGACAAATCGAGGCCTTTATTCCCGTTAGGGTTAATTTTACGCATAATCGGTTATTTAAAAAGAAAGAAAATAAAATAAAATAAACGTGTCACATGTTTACAATTTTATGATTTTCATTTTGAAGAAATCCGGTTGAGAGCGCGAGAGAGAACACAAGTCAAAGCTATACCAGCCTAGTGGGTTGTGACATTTTTGTAATATGAGATTAAGGAAAGAGACAACCTAATTGTTGAACCGGCCCATGCTTTCGTTTCCCAGCAGAACGCACGAAGCCGCCTCTCCCACGACTCAATTTCAATTTAAGGAGATGAGACTATGGGCTCTTCTCATTCGCAAGCTAGAAGAAAATCGTAGTTAGGGTATGTGACTCATTCTCGCCGTCTGGAGAAAGGCGCATGCTCGACGATCGACCACGGCTAGGGATCGACGATCTCCTTTTCGATCTTCGACGACTCCTTCCCGTGGTTTCCGGCTCACGCTCGAACTCCTCTTTCCCGTCGTGTGCCAGGTAACCGCCGGTTAATCTTTCCTGTGAGTTCATGGTTTCTCCTTCCCTCTTCCGGCAAACAGAAGCAATTTCGATCGGTGTTCTTTACCGTTTCTTGCTAACTGCAGCCTCCTTGTGTAATCCCGCGGCTTGGAACAGAAGCGAGCGGGGTTGATGGCAGCAGAATGGGTTTGGTGGGACGGATTCAGGACAACGAGTCTCTATTGGAGGGTGCGGTGGAGAAAGCGGACGGAATCCCGGCGGCTTGGAACAAGAAGACGAGACAGGTCAGACCATTGTTACAAAGCAGAAACTTCGACGGTCGTGGGCGAGAGAATGAATACAAGGACAAATTATATTAACTGAAAATAAACGAACGTACGAATACAATCCGGAGCAAGCTCCAGCCAAGCTACCGAAGGCTGGGTCCTCCGAGGAACACTTCTCTTCAAATGAGAGCCCTAAAAGAACTAGGATAGCCCCCTGATGCCCTAACCTCATACCCCTCCCCCTTATATAGATGAGGGAGGGCACACATAATAAGAATAATAATAAACAATTACATTAATTAATATAATTAATTAATCCACATTATTTAATATTCATTAACTAATATTAACCATTAATATATACTAATTAATTACAAAATATTTTATTCCACCAAGAATCTATCATGACAGCTTCCCTATTCGCGCTGCGATGGTTCCGACGAGGACTGGCCCCTCTGGCAAATGCGTGAGGGTAACACGATCTCACTTAATATAGAGGATCATTGGCAGTGTTCTGCTCGTCTTTTGTTTTGGTTCAGCCAGTTTGGGGCAAGGTGAGAACTTCTTCCCTTATTAAGTTTGAATCAATTTTCTCTCCTCTATCTTAGATAATGATTTCCCTTAAATTCTAGGAAAAACCCTAGCAACGGTAAAGAGGGATTGTAGAGAGTAATCAAAGGAAGTTTGCAATTTTATATTAAACCTAGAGAAATCATCCCGCTTCGCTAAGTGACACGCGACCACCACTCTCATGTGGAGAGGGCATCGGCAGTGAACCGATCGAAGTAATATAAAACAGAGAATAAGTCTCCGAGTATCGAATCTCTTGAGGAACACGACGGGGTGGATTACTCGTTAAGAAAATCTAGGAATAAAGGCGATTGCGGAAGCGTTAATTTAGAGTAGATTTTCCTAAACTATGAGTGCAAGAAAAGTAAATCTACACTAGGGCTGAGGGTCGCCGACATTTCTTCGCACAAAAACAATTGTTGGGCTGAGGGTCGCAAACACCTCTTCGCACAAAACGATTGCTGAGCTGAGGGTCGCAAGCACATCTCCGCTCGTAACGATTGCCCAACTGAGGGTCGCAAGCACCTCTTAGCTCGTAATGATTGCCCAACTGAGGGTCATAAGCACCTCTTCGCATCAAAACAACACAATCTCATAATCACAAGCATGAAAACTCAAAGACAACAACGACAAGAGAAAAATCACCGCTAACATTTACCACGACTAGACATGATTAAGCCATGTTTGACATTGAAAATACCATCAAAACATTCATAAAATAGGAGTTCCTTACGAAGAAATCTAAGGGGCATAAGTACAGAAAGCGATACAAACATTGTTCGAGTCTCTTCCTCGGGTATGGGGGAGGTTGCAAGGCTCCTACACACTCCTTGGCTGTCTTCCGGGGTCAACGATGGTTGTCATCACCTCTCGACCGTCTTCTCGATGGTCCGCAACGTCCACGTCGGTTTCTCCTTCTCCCTTGGGTGGCGATTTCCGAAGCAATGGCAAGGAGGTTCCTTCCTTTAAGCTCCATAATGAATGGAGGCATCCCTAGGGTGAAAAACGACGAAACCCATCCACTCCAATCGGAAAAAGAACAAAGGATCGGGAAATCCTGTCAAGATTAATATATATAGGCCGTCTGTCAGAATGCTCACGCACGGTCGTGTGCGGGAATTGCGCACGATCATGCATGAAGGAATGAAATATTAGGCGCGAAAATGTTTGCCCTGGCGGCCAGGTGACGGTCGTGCGCGAAAAGCAACGCACGATCGTGCGAGAAGGATAACGCATGAGCAAAATCCGAATGCAGAAAACAAGTCCATAGACGTCGCACGGTCGTGCGTGAAGAAACCCACACGGTCGTGCAAACGACGTTCGTGCGTTGTAACTCATGCACAGTCGTGCGTGCAAGATGACACATGAGTAAAATCCGAAAGCAGGAAATTCTGAGAGGTCTAGGGGAATGAACACACACGGTCTTGCGCGAGTAATCACGCACAGTTGTGCGGAAATCTTAAATGCACACCGGCTGTGCGTTTAGAAAGCGCACGGTCGTGTGTGTCTAAAACGCACGAGCAGTCTTGAAACTTAGAATTTTCAGGAATTTAGCCGTGACCGCGCACGGTCGTGCGACCATGACCGCGCACGGTCGTGCCTGTTCATAAGTGTTTCAAGGGTGTCTCTCGATTCCCAATCAACTACACATGATAATACAAAAATAACCAAAATAAACTTAGCAATATATAATCATGAAAACTAAGATGAAGGGGAGAGAAAATCTCCCCTTACATGAAATGAAAGAAATGCATCCAAATAGCTCAAATATGCTCCTATATGCACTATGATCGAAATGAGAGAATATGAAGATAAAACCTATCAAATGAGGAGCTAATCAATGCAAATCCGAGCTAAATGCATGCAATAAACACTATATAAAAATCACTCATCACTCGCCGCGTCTATGAACACCACAACACCGAGGTAAGAAATTCGATTCCTTTTAACTAGACATATCATGTAAATTATGTATGTATTTCCTCTAATGCAATTATGTCATACTACGAAGAATAGAATAACATGTCATTATGAAAAATCACCTCTTATGAATAGAAGCAAAAGTGATTCATAATTTAATCATTACATTATAATAATACGCATAATGTGGTTTATGTAAGAACTTCCTTATGCAATTTCTCTACGATCGCACATAAATTGTATGAATTTTTTGAATGCAAGAAATTAAGTATCTTGTATATAAAAATAATGGAAAGTGACAATCATAACATAGTTAAGTCATCGTGTCGACATCGTTAACGCAAAGACAAGACATAAGCCGTAAACATGATGGAATTCGTAGTTTAAGATTGTACTCTCATGCGTTTGTTCCCTTAAGATTAACCATGTCATCACCAATATAAAGGTAAAAGGTTAATGGAACAATAAATTTAAAATTAGTGGCTTTAAACGAGTGTTCTTTTTTGTGATCATGTCGACAACTATAAGAACATAATTAGGAGGCACGATCGAGGTTTTCTCTCGTGATTGATAGAGACACACTATCTTACTCATAGGGCGTAGCAGACCACATGAGCCTTAAGTTGGGGAGTCGACACCATGTATAAAAGATTATTAAATACGAGTCTGTGTCCGTAACTGAGAGACACTAGAGCACCTATGTTCTCCATTAGAGACTCAAATATCTAGAATGTGCATACAAATTTATTTAACTAAGAATAAGAAGAAAAAAAGATACAAGGCATCTCAATTCCAACTGCAAGCCGGAATCTAGAATCCCTATAATTTAATGATTCCGAAATTGGAGAGAATATTCAGTTTAAGATCACGTAATAGAAAAGACATTTATGTTAAGAGTAATTTTATAGAAAATCATGCATAGAACTATAGTATACATTTCTTTAGTATAAAAAGTTATTTTAAAAGCAAGCACACATATTTTATTCAGGTTATTTTTGTCACTAAGAATGATAGTTTTTCTTACTCACTAGTTGGGCTGACTCAGTCTTCAGACATTTCTTTTCAGGGGTCACATGTTGGGAGATACGCCTAGGATAAGCTTCCGAGGATTTCTATTTTTAGTTTGTCTTTCCTTTAAATTGCTGTATCATTTATTTATAAACTCAGATATATCGGACTCTTTTAAATTTTCATATTTCAGACTAATTGCTCATTTCATTTCTAGTTGGCTCTGTAAATTAGATTTTGAGGTATTTCTATAACCCTAACTAAACTTTGAAGAAATTTCGCTGTGTACTTTAGATATGATTTGCTATGTACCGATTTATGTACTGTTACTTAGTTTGCTTAATATCAAAAGTGGCGCCCGAACTTATGAATTGATGTTAAACTAGGTAGGAATGTTACATTGTAACGACATTTACATGAATTAAGGTTACAAATGTTGGATATCGGATGCCAGAGACATGTCTGTTTGAATTATTCATGTTGGTATTAATATGTCGGGGGATACATCAGATATATTTCATATATCGGGTTTCAATATTTAGTTATTTATATACATAATTAAATATAAATACAATTTTTTTTTAATTTATATATATTGATATATTAGAAGGGAAGCCTTGGCGCACCGGTTAAGGGGTTGCCGTGTGACCTTGAGGTCATGGGTTCGAGTCCTGGAAGCAGCCTCTTGCAAAAATGCAAGGTTAGGTTTGCCTACATTTCACCCTTGTGGTGGGACCCTTCCCCGGACCCTCGTTGCGCGGGGATGCTTTGTGCACCGGGCTGCCCTATATATTGATATATTAATAGTTTAATATTTAATGAACCTATTAATCTACCAAATTAATATAAAATTTTATGTTACACAAGTAATAATGGTGTAATGTTACATTGACTTTCTATTTCAAAGATTTGCTCAATGGTTTGAGTTTATCATTAAGGGTTCATTTGGCATGACATTTTTGCTCCAGTAAGTTTGGATAAAAATGCCACCGTCATAAATATGTGTTTGACATGACAACGGTTATGATCGCCTCCAAGAAAAAAAACTAATTTTGAACATAAAAGTGGATGTTGTTCCTTAGGTGAGGTTGGGTGTTCATGAACAATGGGTCATAACCACTGTTAATGACTACCACCGCCGTGCCAAATAGATCCTAAGTGATTAAGTTATAACTGCATTTACATGAATTAGTCAAATTATTGTGCATTAACATGCATAACTAAATTAATATAAAGTACATAATAATTAATTAATAAAAAAATGTATAACTAAATTGTAAAATTTTCTATTTCATTTAATTCAAAAGGTACAATTTACATGTATATTTATACAAGAAAGGAGGACCCCCAAAACACTCCATAGGAGATGTGGGACAAATAAGAAAGGAGGGAAATAAAAAAACATGGGCCGAAATATAGACTTTGTTATTTTTGGGCTTTAACACTTCCCCTGAAGGGGAGCCTTGGCGCACCGGTTAAGGTGTCGTCGTGTGACCTTGAGGTCACGGGTTCGAGTCCTGGAAGCAGCCTCTTGCAAAAATGCAAGGTAAGGTTTGCCTACATTTCACCCTTGTGGAGGGACCCTTCCCCGGACCCTCGTTGCGCGGGGATGCTTTGTGCACCGGTCTGCCCTTTTAACACTTCCCCTCATCTGGAGCATATATATCAATCATGCCCAGCTTGTTACACAAGTACTGCGTTCTCCTCCCATTAGGAGCTTTGGTGAGGTGGTCGGCAGTTTGATCTTCTGATTTAATTAATGGGGTATGAATCTTTTTCGAAAGAACCGCATCTCTTACGAAATGACAATCTACTTCAATATGTTTCGTACGTTAGTGAAAAACTGGAATACTGACAATGAAAGTAGTAGTACGATTATCATAGAACTACTTCTTAGTTATCCTATCACAAGTGCTTTAGGCCATTGCTCTATATTCATAGAACTACTACTACTTCTTAGCAATGGACTAAGGCACTTGTGATAGGACGACAAGCGATTAATTAAATAGTTAGCCGTCAAAATCGCATCCGACCAAAAAGTTTTTAGCACATTCATATGAAAAAGAAGAGCGAGCAACGTCCAGTAAATGACGATTTTTCCCTTTTCGGCAACATCAGTTTGTTGTGGTGTATATGGACACAAGGTTTGATGAGCAATCCCATGTGTAGATCAAAAGGATTGAAAATCATGTTGCAAGAGTATTGTCAATGCATATCACATGAAAAGAGCAAGAGAATTGAGCTTTAATAAGGATCCCAAATATCTGAATGACTACAGAAAAAAGACTTTGACTACGGCTAGTACTTCGAGAAAGGGCTTGCAGGTAATAAACGAAAACAAGGTCTTGAGTTTTTGGATGAACGGATGACCGAGACGAAGGTGTCATTGGTAAAGAGACGTTGAGGATGAAAGCAAAGCTGCAACAAAAAATTGTACAACTTACAAAGGCAAGATTTAAAGGAAACTTAGGAGCATAAAGAACATAGGTCAATGGTATGGAGGTATCAACATCACCAACACCAGTGACAATAGACATAGATCCATCGACGAGCATCACAAGAGAATTCCCAGAAGAATTGCACAACTTGTTGAAGAGTAATGTGATACCCAAAATATGAGCAGAAGCGCCATAATCAAGGATCCACATTGCAGATTTTTTGGAGGTAGAGCAGTCATCCTTAGTACCTTTGCGACATGCAACGAAAACTTGAGGTTGAAGGATCTGGGCAGAGTCTTGTGTACAGAGAAGACGTAAGTCTTTCCATGTCCAAAACATTGAGAGGAGTTGTTCTAAAAGTACTCTCAGAGGAAGTCAACTTTGTGGAGACTTAGTTTGCCTATTCAGTTTTTTCATGTTTTTCCTAGTATTTTTACTCAGAATGATATGTGCGGCCACAATAGACACACTTATAGGAGGAAGGTTGTAAGACGATTCGGCCAAGAGTAGCTCTCCCTCGTCCTCGTCTACGGTCGAGTCCTCCAAAAGTAACAACAAGAGCGGAAATATCTCAAAGGGTAGTTGGTGTGGCAGACAAGTAGGAAAGTTTAGCATAAAATTCAGTCAAGCTAGGAAGAAAGTCAGATGTGAGAATTTGATGTTTGCAGGAGTCACAAAATGATGGTAATGTAGCATAAAAAACGAACAAGAGTCAGTTCAACCCGTTGTTGTTATAGAATTGTCAGATTTTGTGTTAAGTCTTAAGTGCGTGATAAATACCGAGCTCATAACAAATCCCTTTGCATACAAAATAGTGATTTGTCAATGAGGATAGATCTTCGAGGCGCATTGTGCCCAATCCCTAATGTAGATCAAATGTATGAGAAATATTTTTTTCATGGAGTAAAGATCAGCAAGATGATCCGAGATTGCATTTGCAGTTTCAATTCAAACGAGAGTGTTGCTGATAGAAGGGTAGACAATATTAAGAAGCTAACCAATAACATCTTTTACAAGCTAGTTTTTTTTCTTTAAGCTTGGCTACATCACTGATTAGTGGAGTCGAAGGTAGGTCCTGGAGGTAATGGATGCGTCCCTGGGAGGCGACAAAAATATGAAATGATCGCGACTGGACAAGATAGTTGGTCCCATCAAATCTAGTGAAGGCGACTTACAATCGCGATCCCACGTGCTCAGCAAGGGATGAAGATCAGACCATTAAGGAATAATGCGAGAAACAATTCCGTGAGAGCAAAAACGAGGAGTCACAGGAGTCGCTTGGCAATGAGTTGGCCTATCCTATGAAGGCGAGAGAGCTCACGAGTGAGCAGAGTTACTCCTTAGGTGGCAGGAGGCGAGACAAAGGATGCATGGAGCTCGTGAGAAGCTTGCAGACAGGTAATCGTAGAGGAATCAGATTGGCGAGTATCACATTGATCTTCCAGAAGCAGAGGAGGAACACAGAAGCTAGCTGTTCGGCGAGAGTTTAGGTAAGCAGAAGCAGAGCTCGGCAACGATCTGTTCGGCAAGAGCAGAGCTCTACAACGATCTATTCAGTAAGAACAGAGCTCGCAGAGGAAGATCTCGAAAATGAGCTGTTTGGCGAGAGCGTAGGTCGAAAACAAAACCAAGCGAGAACAAAGCTCTCTCTGGTGAGTTTAGTCGCATGAATCATGTTGTAGTCTCCTTGGACGAGACACTTGCACGGGCAATTTACGAAATATGGATGTCAGAACGACGAGATCATATTGTTGCACCAGTTTGGAAGGCAGGTGAGTGCAAGCTCGTACGGTTAAGCAGAGAACAACGATTGCGCAAAGTTATTTTTTTTTACGAATGGGGCAGATAGGCAATCACGCGTGAGTAGGTGTGAGCATAAAATATTTAACTTGCTCTGATACCGTGTAACATTTTCTATTTCACTTAATTCAAAAGGTATAATATACATGTATCTATAACTACTTAAGAAGATATATGGTGGCAACATAATTCCGTTAAATAAGTGAGACAATCTTCTCATCAGGACCGTTGGTTCAAGAGATCACACCGTCCATCATAAGTAAATTAAAATTAAAAAATTAAAAATCATCCCCTGCTTCAATTTGCGTCCATCAAAATCCCGATATCCCCCCTCCCCATGCGCTTCAACTTAGGGCACCTCCTTCAGCGGAGACCTTCGCATACTCCCAACGCCGCCTTCCGTCGCTAGGCCTCGAACGGCTTCGCCTCTCCTTGATGCACCTACTGCAATCTCCCGCTCGACGACTTCAAATCAGGATTCGTACTTACCGGCGTCTTCTGCGCCATGGCCTACTCAAGATTCCACTCTCACCTCCGTCCGA
Organism: Dactylorhiza incarnata; assembly: GCA_033032865.1. Classification (NCBI taxonomy): domain Eukaryota; kingdom Viridiplantae; phylum Streptophyta; class Magnoliopsida; order Asparagales; family Orchidaceae; genus Dactylorhiza; species Dactylorhiza incarnata. The sequence goes on from JAWHQI010000247.1 coordinate 1,398,275, forward strand.
TCACTCTTTCGATCATTCTCGGCAAGCTCTAAAACATTTTTTTGCGGAATATGCATTCTCCTTTTGCCGTTTTCCCACTTTCATTCACGATTTCAACTACATTTTGTAGGACTTCTCAGTCTGCGGAAATAGGCTTTCCATACCCATTATTTGCGAAGAAAAAATTCTCCCCAACTAGCGTCTAATTTGGCGAAATCGACATACGACTTCCAGCAGATTGTTGCAACCCACAACATCTAATAAAGAGGATGAATAGTGAGATATCCGTCGCTTTACACTGAATCTGTACGCTTGAGTATCCATGGCAGGAGAAACTGCAGCAGGAGCAAAACAAGACAATGGAGAAGGAGGTGAGCTGCCTATTTTTCATTAATATATGTCGTGCATGCTTTGGTTATCACATCATGTTGCCCCAATTTTTATAGAAATTTGGGAGATTAATTAAACAGATTAAATCTAAAGAGAAAGCCATGGCTTTGACACAAAATGCAGTTTGGGAGCAGCAAAAACAGTCCACCATCCCGCATCTCCTCTCCGTATCGCGATCTGCTCCTCCCGACCCTCCTTAACCCACTCGCTCCCACTAGGAGCAGGAGGTTTGGGGTTTTGTTTCAGGATAGTGGGAGGGTGAGAGATGGATGTGGGGTGTGCAGCAGGGAGTGGGAAATAAGGGGAATAGTGGGCCCATGTCGTTGTACTCACGTAGGGCCGGAGGTCCGTGCCGTTGCACTCATGTAGGGCCGGAGGTCCGTGCCGTTTCACTCGTATTTATATAAGAAAGGATGGCCCCCAAAACACTCCATAGGAGATGTGAGACGAATAAGAAAGGAGGGGAATACAAAAACATGGGCCTAAATATGGGCTTTGCAATTTTTGGGCTTTAAAATAAATGAAGTACACCTATTCATCTTTCTTGTGAATATGTACAAGAATTCATCTCGTCTCAATCCCCGTCTTCTATCCGTTGTTTCAGAAAAGTTTTTCTTTTTGAAAGAAAGATAGAAAAAAGTTCTCAACAAATTATGTGCTTGCAAGGCTAGATTTTTCAGTAACTAGTTTCACTATAATATTCAATCATTCGGTTCATCTTCACAAAATTTGAAACTAGGAATATATATTTCCATAATATAATCTCATGGTTTTCTTTTATTTTTTAGTTTCAAAAGAATTTTAAAAAAATTCAGGGATGATTCAAATGAAAAAGAATTAGCAGCCATATATAACTCAAACCAGTAACAAGTATTGCTGTTTAGTAATATTGAATATAGCAAGGATACAAAAAAGTACCAGAAAAAATAGATGTTGCATCGCATTATTGCAATCCTCAATTGTCCCTTGGAACCTAATTCCTCTTCCTTTTGGAATAAACTGGTTCGCAATGGTGACAAAGGTCTGAAGAGGTTGCCACTGGTTGCTGTTTTTGATCTTCAATTCAGTTGTCTTGATTAGATGAACTGGGAGAGTAGTTGATAAGAGCCCATCATTTACTTCCACAGAAAACGTGAACATTAAGTGAGACCTGTTACCTGAATAAAAATAGTTACAAACATAAAAAATTACTCTTATTATATCACAAAGAAAAGAGGAAGCCCCAGTAACAAAAAGGAAAAAAGAAAAGAAGAAAAAGTAAAGGGGGATGATCAACGCAGCTGGGCACCTTCACGAATGAGAGTGTTTTAGAGGATGCGGGTCAGCAAAACATGCTAAGAGCAGCGTGTTAAATACAGTTATATGTTTATAGTCCATGTTGTGTATGCATTTCTTTAAAAGTCTTTCTCATCCTTTATATACCCCCTATATGGGATGAATAATATATTCTTAATGTTATCCCTTTTAAACTTCTAAGATGGTATTTGGAGCCCAAGTTGCTTCTCCGAGGAATCTCATATCGATCTGTTGACCTCTGCGATTGGCCTCATCAATCATCTGATGGATCCTGCAGCCCTCCATGCTGTCCTTTGTGATCGAGGCATCCGTTGATACCACTGATCAAGCTTTCCATCAATACCTGCGATCGAGCTTTCCGCTCGACTACCGCATGCTGCAACCCCTTCAATACACTTTCTAGGAACCACCGAATGCAACTCTAATCACACCTTCTCTTATAGACGGATGCCTTATTCATTTCTCGCTCATTTAATATCGTAAATATCAATCACTTCTCCCAATTCCGTCAGCTATGATTCTGTTCCATCAATTGACATCCTGCTCAAACTGCTCTTAATTTGCTCAATTAGCTGAAATTCTATTGCTGGCCAAGTTCTATATTCAAGTTGTGTCCTTATTGACTCCAACAACAAATCTAATCTCAAAAATTGTAAGACTCCTCATCTTTTAAGCTATATTGCACATTGCCACCACCACTGAGTCTTGCTTCTGTGTCATCTTGGAGGGACCAAACTATAACATTTGGACTCGTGCGGTTAAAAGTCAATTTAAGAGTCAACGTCTTTGGAGCCTTTACGGAAAAGGCAACGACCATTGAATTCAAGAGTAAACTTAACACATGGACTTACGACAAGCATTCGGCGATTTATCTCATTCTTAAGTCCATCTCTCCGTCCATCATGCTCCAATTGGAACCTATGTCATAAAAGCTACTATGTGGACTCACATGAAACCATATTTCACTCATACTGGTAACTTATACGAGTTCCAGCTGTTACAAACTATTTAGACTGCTCGTCAGGGAGGTCACACTATTAGACAATTTCATGCTTTATGATAGATCTATGGAGTTAGCTCACTGTCATGGAGCCTACTCCCAAGCAGTGTGCCAGAAGCTCATTCTACTATCAATATCTTGCTTTGCATGATTACAGATGTCTGCTACAATTTCTCATGCATCTACAACAATTTCTCATGCATTTACATCTCAAAATTCTCTTATAGAGTCATGAAATTAAGCCACCAAAACATGTCTATCATAGAGTCATGAAATTCTCTTACAAGGTTCATCAGTCCCGTCTCTACATAGAGTCATGAAAGAACTTACAATTGAATAGAATCATCAAATTTCTCTTGAGGCACAATCCCCTGCCACTTATGGTAGACATGTTTTGGTGGCTTATCCTACACTTACAATCCTCTCCACTTAAAAGTCACTATAAGAGTCAATGTCTTTGGGATCATATTGATAGTACGACCTACATAGAGTACGACTCTCTGACCTTGTCCAGTCTCTGCAGAAAAGGCAAAGACCACTGAATTCAAGAGTCGACTTGACACATGGACTTACGACAAGCATTGGGCGATTTATCTCATTCTTAAGTCCATCTCTCCTTCCATCTCCAATTGGAACCTATGACATAGAAGGTACTATGTGGGCTCACATGAGACCACATGTAAGACCCGAATCTGATCGTGTATAAATGTTGTATTATATTTTGAAATATAAGAAATAATATTCCCCTATGATGAAAAAGAGAGAGATTCAGTGTCGATTCGACGTCGCACGTTTAATTTTTAAGTTTGAGCTTTTTCGAAGATTTTGCAACGTTCGTTTCGTTTTGTTATTTTTATTTGCTTTAATTTATGTTGGTGGTGACTCATGCGATTATTTGTTAGCTAGTTTGGCTGATTTGATAATGGCTGAGTTAATCAAGTTATATGCTGGCTGAATTGGACCCATTTGGATGGCTGAGTTGGGTCCATGAGCTTGGAAATAGAATGATCTGGCTGGCTAATAAATGATAGATTGGTTTGGGCCGGCTGGTTGCTAATTAAATAGAATGATTAAATGCAAGGCTGGTTGCTTATGGTTAATTATTTGGTTCATGAGAGGCGGTGGATTAGGCGGCTGTTTTATCATCTCCCGCTGGCTCTTTCTCCCGATAATTTTCTCTCGCCGCTTGGAGCTTGATGGGCTGAGAAACTTTAGGGCTGGCTGCTCTCCTCCTTCCTAAGCCACGATTCCCTCTCCTCCTTGGTCGTCGGTGCTGGGAGAAGCTTGCTGCTGTCTTCTTCTTGCATCCTTGCTAGCTGGGCTGGTCTTGTGCTTGGCGGACTGTTTGGGCTTCGACCTTACTCTGTAAGCTCTTCTTCTTCTTATGCCCCTCACTTTTCTCCTTCCGTGTTGCTGAAGTTTAAATGTTTGGGCTATGATACTATGATCTGAACTTAGGATTTTGTTTTGGGCTATTGAATTAAGAGATGAGCCCTGGCTGTTGGGATGCTGATTTGATTTCTTTTGGCCTAGCTATTTCTTTTGACTGTTGGGATTTTGAATTCTCTTGGCTGCCGCCTTGTTCCTTGGGTTACTGGCTGCTGTTTATTACTGGACGACTGTTTTCCCTTGGCCTTCTTAACTACTGTTGTATTGATTATTTGTGGGATGCTGTTACTATTAGCTGCTCCTGCCATTAGAGGCTCTCATTAACCGTCTTGGTGACTATTTTTGGGTGGGTTTTTCCTTGGAAATGGACTGCTAGTGGCAGCCCTTGGTGTGCTGTTGGCAGCCTTTGATGTTGCTATTAGCAACCCTGATTATGTTGCCCTCTTGTTAGCTTGTATTGGCTGTTTTTTAGTGGTGTTTTAGCTCCCTTTTAGGGTACTATTTGGGCTACCTTTGTTAGCTATTGTGGGATGCCTTCTTTGGTTCTTATTGGCCACAAAAGTGGCTGATTTTTGAAGTGTGTCGTGGCTGAATTCTGAGTTTCGTAACGCTTAAAATCTGATTTTTACGCGTTCCTTTCGAGTCACCAAGTTTGTCCTTCCCTAGGCAACTCCTAGAGGTCGTAGTTATGGCCGTCTTAGGAGTCCGTTCATAACTATTTAACGACGCAACCATAAAGTAAATGATTTACTTGATACTGCAGAGGATGACGTCCGACGATAGACGCGACGAGAACCCTACGAAGGACAAGGGCAAAGGAAAAGCTACGATGAGTCCTTACTGCTTTGATTTTGTATACATTTGAATATTTTTTACTTATGAACATATAGAATTACTTTACTCTGAGCTATTTTCTTGCATGGACACTGAATATGAATTGCATTGAATTAAAGAAATTCGAAGATTTGGAATCACTGAAATTATGAAATCGCTAAAGACTAAACATGGATTAGTAAGCGATAAAATCTCTGAGGGAAAATTAATATAATTATTTCCTACATTTTATGAACTGAATATGAAATGAATAAGAAATTGAGAGTGCGTCGACGCATTGAAACACTAAGGGCCAGCCTTGTAGGGGGGGGGGGGGGGGGGGGAACTTCACACTCCTACACCTAGTAGGGGGTAGATCTCCTACGGAAATTGATACTGAAATGTCCAATCTAGGAGGCGTGGAAGCCTGTTGCGCTGTTGAGCGCCCTAGAGCAGACATTGATTCGATGGGCCCAGATGTTTGATTTTGGAATAGCCCTCAGTATTTCAAAAGAATGAAAAGTAATATGAAGATCTTGAATTAAACATGAAAATGAACAAGAATGAGATATAAGAAAATTAATAATAGAAATAGTTTGTTTCTATTATACTAGCTCACTGTACTTGTTTACTTTATTTCCTGTTCTACTATACATGTTCATACAGTTCATACAGAAATATATAACTGTCTATTGCTGCTGACTCTTCATGTTTGCCTGTAGTGCGACCGAAGAGGTAAGGAACTCACTTAGTTTTCTAAACTAACTGGTTGTCAATCTTATTTTTAGGATCAGACCGCCATCGTGCTAGGCCCCGCTAGAAGGATACCTGCGGAGGCAGAAAGGAAACAAAGGGAAGACGTGGCTTAAGCTCGGGTTAGAGTTTATTCCAGTTTGTTGTAGATTTCAGCTCAGTCTGTATACATATATGTCGTAGTATGTACTTCAGTTATTTTGGTTTTCCCTGTATTCAGGACATGATGTATATTAATGAAATGAATAAAGAGTATTTTTATGTCTTCTACTTGTACCATTCTTGTCATTTATTGAATAATTATCATGATTACAAGTCATTAAATCCCATTTATCAAAACTAGAGATAATTTAATAAAATAAATGCAAGTGAATGCAGAGCCTACAATTTCTTCTCATGTTTTCTATGTGATGATTTGTTTTGTTGAAAGACTTATTTGCATTATTCGCATCCGCCTTTTAAGTCCATTTCTCTGTATTTCAGGCCTGATACAGATGAAGAAAAGATTCTGAAGGAAGAGATTGACCGTTTAAGGGACAAATTCGCCAAGGAAACTGAGAAACAAATCGATTGTGATTATGCACCAAGTTCTACCGAACAAATAAGCAGTTTGCTAGTGCAGATAGGCTAGAGGGAGAAAGAGTGTTTTTATGTCTTCTACTTGTACCATTCTTGTCATCCGCTTAGCTGCATTATTTAATTGTACAAAACCCGCTCAGAAGAAAGAAATATTTAAATTGTGGCGGACTTCGGGCCGTTACACCACATTTCACTCAGACTGGTAATGTATATGAGTTCTAGCTGTTACAAACTATTTGGTCTGCTCATTTGGAAGGTCACACTATTGGACAATTTCATGTATTTATGATAGATCTATGGAGTTAGCTCACTTTCATGGAGCCTACTCCCAAGCCGTGTGCCAGAAGCTCATTCTACAATCAGTACCTTGCTTCGTGTGATTACAGACATCTACTACAATTTCTCATGCATCTACTACAATTTCTCATGCATCTACTACAATTTCTCATGCATCTACTACAATTTCTCATGCATCTACGTCTCGAGTTTTAGACCTACGATGGAATTCTGTTACAAGGTTCATCAGTTGCATATCTTCATAGAGCCATGAAAGAACTTGCAATTGAATAGAATAAAAATTTTCTCTTGAGGCACAATCCCTGCCACTTATGATAGACCTGTTTCGGCGGCTCATCCTACTCTGACAATGATACATCCCAAACTTGTTTTTGGACCTTGACAACCTCGTTCCATGTAGAAGTGGTGTGCGTGGCAGAAGAATCATGTCACTCATAGTACTCTGCCAAGCCCTTGCTGATGGGGACCATCCATTCATTCCCTCTCTTTCCCCTACTGTTGCTGTTGAAGACCCCTTCCTATTCTGGGTCGGGACTACTACTGATGATCCGTTGATGCTGAGGACATGGATGAATGGGACAGATGCTGCTAGGGACACTACGTGGAAGAAGACTTCTGTTGCGGCGAAGTACTTGGAGCCGCCACCTCCGGACGAGAACGAGCCTACACCGTTTGTTGCTACGGATGGACCTCCACCTCTTTATTGGACGAGACTCGATGCTGATTTGGAGCCACCCTTGCCGATGAGGAATGAAGATGAAGATGTCAAGGAACCCCCTTGAGTCTTATTCGGCGCCCGGGAACTCTCTTTTATTTATTTGTACTTGCTTATTTATTTTATTTCAAAATTAGGACTTTATTTACTTTGGTTTGCGTTTAGCAAATTGTGTTGGGCTACGTTTAGCCGCTCCTTCTTGTTGGCCCATATATAGGCCACACCTTTCTCTATTTTATTAACGTTGAATGAAATTGAAAGCTTCCAAAACCTAATCTCCCCTAATCCTTCTCGCCTCCTGGTGGCCGCCGGTCCCCCCTTTCTCTCCCCCTGAGGTTCGGCCTCTTCATTCTCTCTCTCCCCCTCCTAGGCCGCCTGCCTCTTCCCCTCTCCCTATTCCCGAACCCCTCCTCCACCTGCTCCTCAAGACCCGTCCCCTCCTCCACCCTCTTTGAGAACTCTCGGCCGACCTCCTTCCGTTCCTCCCTTTGAAGATTTGCGACCTCCACCCTGGTTCCGAGAGTGGCAAGATCGACCAAGGCAAAGAGGCCCCTCTAGGGCTTTGTTCGTGGTGGCGGATCGTGAAGGCGAACGTGCACACCGTCAAGAGATCCTCCTCCGGCGACCACCACGTGGATAACACTAGGATCTCTACATCCCGGATCTCCTATTCCGTGCGGGGTAATCACTCAACGATTTGTGAGATTTTCTTTACAAAGCATTGGTGTGGTGGATAGGTTCTGTGACGAGTTTTTCGTTCGTTGATTTTCTCGCGGTTATTTTCTCGTGTTAGTGGAACGATCTAGGGTTATTTTCATTCGACGGGGAGTGGCGATCCCCTTTTGATTTCGTTGGGGAAGATTTTCCTATTTTCCAGTTGTTGTTTTCGGAGGATCTCCTTGTGGTACTTCCTTGCTTTGTTCTTGTTGGGGAAACATCCACCCTTTCCGACTCGATTTATTTTGGTGGATTTTTCTTTGGTACAACACCGCGCTCGTCCGGAATCAATATTATTCCATTTAGCTTGTGTGGATATAGACCTATAGCCTATATTCATACTCTAACGGTTGCTACCCGTGCGCTGCGTTAAATTAAATATAAGCATATTCGAGGGCTGCGTTTATTTTATATTTGGGTAGAGCGGAGCGGCGAGAGTCCCTTGTTCAAAGTCGCGTGCGATCGCCGCAAATCCGGTGGCCTACATCAATTTGGTATCAAAGCGAGGTTCGTGCCGGTTTCCAAATTGGCACAGTCCTCATTGTTTTTCTTATAGGACACTTGCACTCACCTATTTTCCCAAAAAAATTTGAAATAAAAATTAAAAAAAAAATTGATTCGCTTCGGTGTGCGAATAGCGGTCTGAAATCTGAAATTTTTGTCGAAAATCAATAAAAAATTTTCTGGACAATCCTCACTCTATTGTCAGCAATAAAAAAAAAAAAAAATCTTGATTTACCCTAGTTATCAGGCGGGAATAAAATTACGTTTCTATAAAATTTTAGTCAGATTTGCCTTCCCCTAGCCTATGAGCACAACTTTAGGAATGGGGATGTCCCCGCACTACTCCCATATGGGTTTGGACCCGATGAAGTTCACTAAATTCCTTCATGGGGCTAGAGACCCATTCCATGAACCTACAACGACAAGGCTTAGCCGTGATCCGGCACATCAATTTCGTTTAAACTTTAAGCACGGTAAGAAGTGGTGCAGATTGGTCGTTGATAGCGTCTGTCATACCAACGCTATAACGGAGAACGCGGTGTCTAGGATGTTGGTGACCACCGAGCCACATCCTTGACCATACCACCTTGTGTGTCCTGATGAGAGTGTTATTTTTGTGTCCCAACGATGTTTGGTGCCCCTCACCATTAAGGCCTATTCTGAGCGTGTTTGGTGTGATGTCCTTCCTATGAAGGACTTCCATGTGTTGTTAGGACACCCGTGACTTGCTAGCCATGATATTATATACGATGATCGCGATGACACCTTAGACTTCATGCATCAAGGTCGGCTCATATCTCTTAGGTCCACTCCGCCTACGAAGCCATCGGTCCCATCTGGGGACATTTGTAGCCCTGCTGAGTCGACACCCCTATGCTTAACAATGAAAAGGGATGTTGACACCACTAGTCAAAATCAGCCTATAGACGGTATTAGCCACCCAGAAACGAATACTTTATGCCTAACCGTTAAACCCGAGACTGGTCTGGTTAGTCCTACCTTGCCCATAGGCCATATTGTCCCTGTTGATACTCCCACGATTGGCTTAGTGTCTGAGACTGAGGTTGCCCTGATTAGTCAACCTTTACATGATCCCATTAGCTTTAGGGAGCCTCTTGTTGGTCATCCCGAGATCATTCCGGAGGTTGTTGAAAATTCTGAAATAGAGCCAAGTGATTCTGATGATGTAGGTGAGAAGGCAGAGGAGATGGGGCGACCCTTATTAGCTCCTCACACTCTTGATAGCGGGATTAGGGCTAGTGAGTTTCCTGTGTCCTCTAGTGGGGAGGACAAGTGGTCCAATCCGTTATCTGTTGGTAATAGTTGTGTGGGCACATTCTCTGCGCTAGTGGACCATATGTTAGTGTTAGCTCCCCCGTTGAACCGTCACCCATTTATGGTTGCTTGGGTCCCCCCTACTTCGGTCCCGACCTTGAAGTATGGCGTGGAACCTGTTACCACCGCGGGACGAGACGAGTGGTTTCGTTGGGTTGTCCTTCCTATGCTAGTTGACCATCACTTTTGGGATCGTCCTAGGTTTCGTGCTCCCGATACCACGCCCTTTGGGAGTGCTAGCATTTTTGAATCTAGTCTTGGGAACGAAGTTATGAACTTTTTAACATTCTTATCTCCCAAAGACCCCGCTGCTATAGTTCGTGCGACTACCCATCCTACGATGAACTTGGATTTAAAATTATATAATGAATTAGTGGGTGTTCCAAGAAGTCTTAACTCACCCAAACATGATGACTTGGTGTTAGCCGACCCACTTAGGCCCATTCACTCTGTTGTCACCGTACCCGTTGAAGAATCCCGCATAGAACTACATTTGGATTTAGTAGACACTTCCCCTGAACGGATGCCAAATGGCCTCATAGAAATCAAAGTCAGTAGGGTACCCAGTTACCGCCGAGTAATTATACTCCTGGAGAGTTTTGCTGGTCACGTAAAAATTTTTGCTGAGAGGGGCCCAAACCCCATTTTTAACGATCTGAATTGCTTTTCACTCTTCCTAATTCCATTGCATCATGCTTCCGTCTCGTTCCCCTCCACTAAAACTTCTGTTGGGTTGAGAGATGAGATGGGTAGTCTGTTCTTCACTGCATTGGTGTTCTCTGGAGGTATGGATTTTATTGATAGTGCTGCATTTTCTCCTTCATTTTCCCATGCCTTGATTAAGGTCCCCGAGACCTCTTTTGTTCTTGACAGGAAGCTTGGAGGAGCACTCCTGCCTGGACCTACACCCGACTGTGCCGACTCACCTGGGGTGAGTCTTTTCGAGCGGGGGAGGATTGATGGGGACCATCCCTTCATTCCCTCTCTTTCCCCTACCGTTGCTGTTGAAGACCCCTTCCTATTTTGGGTCGGGACTACTACTGATGATCCGTTGATGCTGAGGACATAGATGAATGGGACAGATGCTGCTAGGGACCAAGCTTGCAGATGTCGGATATCGGACTCATGTCGGTTTGGTTTTTTTATGTCGGATGTCGGATTGCGGGGGATATATCGGGGACATTTCAAAATGTCGGATTGTAATATTATATGTATATATATATTATATATCATAATATTTTTTTAATTAGAAAGTAATTATTTTATTTAATGAAGTATACACTAAAAATCATATTAGAAAATGAATCTACTAACAAGTGTTTAATCAATTTGTAATAAATAAGAAATGTTGCATACTTTCAAAATGTCGAAGTGTAACCAAAGGAGAGCTGCGAAGAGGACGAGAGCTGCGAAGAAGACGAGAGTCAGAAGCGGAGATTAGGGCAAGCGAAGAAGACGAGAGCCCAGAACGTCGTGAGGAGGACGCGAGGGAGATGAGGAGTCATCGTGAGGGGCAAACGTAGTATAACTATATAAGTATATAATAAAAACTAATTTAATTATAAAATTTAATAAAAAAACTTATTAATTTCTAATGGCCGCCATAACCCGCCATAACCCGCCATAACCCGCCATAACGGGCCGACATGTCCGACATGTCAGCCGCCATACTGGAAAACGTCATTTTTCTCATTTGTGTCGCTAACGTTGCGATTTCCCCTCAAAAATGACATGTCGGCCGACATCTACAAGCTTGCTAGGGACACTACGTGGAAGAAGACTTCTGTTGCGGCGAAGTACTTGGAGCCGCCACCTCCGGACGAGAACGATCCTACACCGTTTGTTGCTACGGATGGACCTCCACCTCTTTATTGGACGAGACTCGATGCTGATTTGGAGCCACCCTTGCCGATGAGGAATGAAGATGAAGATGTCAAGGAACCCCCTTGAGTCTTATTCGGCGCCCGGGCACTCTCTTTTATTTATTTGCACTTGCTTATTTATTTTATTTCAAATTTGGGACTTTATTTACTTTGGTTTGCGTTTAGCAAATTGTGTTGGACTGCGTTTAGCCGCTCCTTCTTGTTGGCCCATATATAGGCCACACCTTTCTCTATTTTATTAACGTTGAATGAAATTGAAAGCTTCCAAAACCTAATCTCCCCTAATCCTTCTCGCCTCCTGGTGGCCGCCGGTCCCCCCTTTCTCTCCCCCTGAGGTTCGGCCTCTTCATTCTCTCTCTCCCCCTCCTAGGCCGCCTACCTCTTCCCCTCTCCCTATTCCCGAACCCCTCCTCCACCTGCTACTCAAGACCCGTCCCCTCCTCCACCCTCTTTGAGAACTCTCGGCCGACCTCCTCCCGTTCCTCCCTTTGAAGATTTGCGACCTCCACCCTGGTTCCGAGAGTGGCAAGATTGGCCAAGGCAAAGAGATCCTCCTCCGGCGACCACCACGTGGATAACACTAGGATCTCTACATCCCGGATCTCCTATTCCGGGCGGGGTAATCACTCAACGATTTGTGAGTTTTTCTTTACAAAGCATTGGTGTGGTGGATAGGTTCTGTGACGAGTTTTTCGTTCGTTGATTTTCTCGTGGTTATTTTCTCGTGTTAGTGGAACGATCTAGGGTTATTTTCATTCGACGAGGAGTGGCGATCCCCTTTTGATTTCGTTGGGGAAGATCTTCCTATTTTCCGAAGTTGTTGTTTTCGGAGGATCTCCTTGTGGTACTTCCTTGCTTTGTTCTTGTTGGGGAAACATCCACCCTTTCCGACTCGATTTATTTTGATGGATTTTTCTTTGGTACAACACCGCGTTCGTCCGGAATCAATATTATTCCATTTAGCTTGTGTGGATATAGATCTATAGCCTATATTCATACTCTAACGGTTGCTACCCGTGCGCTGCGTTAAATTAAATATAAGCATATTCGAGGGCTGCGTTTATTTTATATTTGGGTAGAGCGGAGCGGCGAGAGTCCCTTGTTCGAAGTCGCGTGCAATCGCCGCAAATCCGGTGGCCTACATCACTTGCTTAGCGCAAGGCACATAAAGCTGCATATGGCAGATCTAATGTGCATCATAAGCTCAAACAGTTTGCAATAACATATGCCACACCTACTGGACAAATACATTAGTTATTCACTCTTGGTCATATTCAACAGTTAATGAGCATGATATAAATACCATGTGATTCTGTGAGCTCCTCCTTTGCCTTTGCAAATATATCTTCTTCCTGAGGGAATCTTGACTTTGGAGCTTCATATCATATGATTAGCGATGCCTATAGTTTTAGACTTATCCCTGTTTGACCGCCTGCCTCCACTTGAACGACCGATTAGACATTCTAACCGATCACTGGTGGAGGCCATCTTGTCATCCTTCATAATTTCACTATCCCTAATATTTATCATGCCCCTCGTCTGACTATGAGTCTTTGATAGTCTCTTAAATGACTGACATATATAATACTATCTCATTCACTATTAATTGTATCATAAAACATACTCATACCTAGAAGATTGTTATACTTGCGACATCCCAACATGTTATTAGCGCATATATCTCTTCACAGACTTCGATCTTTGTTGTCTTCAAGTGTACTTGAGAACTTCGATGCAAAGTCCCTTGCTTTGAAAATGACTGAGACACAATTCTCTAGGAAAATCTAAGTGTTTTGCCCAGATTCAGAGGGTGAGTACATGCCTCATCAGTTTCGTGAGTTTCTTATTTCTCAGGAGACGCTTGCTTAGTTCTCTTGTCCTTGAGCTAATCAATATAATGACATCTCTAAGCGTTGTCCTTGTTATATTCTTGATGTTACTAGATCCTTTCTTTCATTGTTATATTCTTGATGTTACTAGATCCTTTCTTTTGTCGACTTCTGTTTCTATTCAATTTTAAAAAGAAGGTGCTCTCACCAATGTGTTCTTGATATACAACATCCCAACCTTGTTATCCTTACCAGAGATTGAACGGCCAGGTTTGTTGGAAGAAAATGTAGGAGCAATGCTATTATGCTTAACAGAAAAGTTTTTCTTTCTTCCATTTTAATCTTTTTATCACAACCTTCTGTAGAGTCATTAGAGTTCTATCATAATTGTAGAACTCTTAATATTCTGAGAATAATAAAGGTGAAATTTACACTACTCTTACATTAATCCTCATATTACATTTGATTACTTTCTACACACTCCCTTAATAAGTACATATCTTCTATAAATCAGATAAACTTCTCTCAATAAAGTGGCTTTGTCATGACATCAACTACTTGATGTTCTGTGCTGCAATCATCTCAACAACAATGACCATCTCGGCTAGCCTCAGCGACTCCATTCCAGCCTCAATGACTTCCTACTAGCCCACAATTGCAAGGTTTGGACTGTGACTTCCTGCTCGCCCTCAATTGCGAGAGCTAGACTGCGAAGACAATTCCATCATCTGGACTTGGATGAATCCAACATTTGGACTCCTCGAGCAGTTTCTATGCTTCCTTTTTCTTTCTTTCTTTCCCCTTGCACTGATCTTGAGTTATGTCGGACACTGTTACATCATTGAGTCCCGCCTCCGCATCATCTTGGAAGCCAAACTATTGCATTTGGACTGTTGAGATCAAAAGTCACCTAAGGAGTCGAGTCCTTGGGACACATCGATGGTATGACTCCTCGACTACACCCTGCATCCGCAGAGAAGACATCAACCACGAATTTCCAAAGTCAAATTGATGCATGGACCTACAACGAATACCGCACAATTTATGCCATTCTTCAATTTGTCTCTCTAAGCATTATGCTCCAACTGGAGCTTTAAAATATGCCAACATACCTGAGAGCTTACTTCGCTTAGACCGACAATGCCTATGAGTTCCAACTTTTACAGACTATTCAATCAGCTTGTTAGAGATACCGCACTGTTCAACAATTTCATGTCTACATGATGGACCTTTGGAATCAGCTCACCATCATGAAGCGTACTCATGAGTCGAGTGTCATAGACTCACTATCCAGATTGCATCCAATCTTGTCTTCCATGATGGAAGGACGAAACACATTGAGGTTGATTGTCATTTTGTTCGTCAGCAATATCTTTGTGGGACTATCACCCTTTCTTATATCTGTCAGTTGCAAATTAACTGATTTTTTCGCCAAGGCGCAAACTATCCAACGACATTCCTTTCTTTTGGGAACACTAGCATTTTTATCTTATGTTTCAAACTCATAGTTGGTGTTTTTCAAACATCAATAGGTCTACACTTCTATGCTTTAAACATCCGAATAGATTATTAGAATCACAGAAGCACCAAGTGCAGCCCTACAGGAGCGTAAAAGATGACCTATCTAACTGAGGTGATCAATATTCCCCTAAATATTCTTGTCGCCCTCCCTTGCGTGAACCCCCCAAAAAGCATTTTAATAATGTAACATCCCCAAAACAGCTAGACCCCCTAAGATGCATGTTTGTCATGACAAGCTCATGACATTGCTCTAAGAGGACAAAATGGCCTTAAGAACCAAGGTGAATAAGTGAAAATCACCTTGGTGTGCAAATAGCCAAATTTGACTCCATGGCTTATAACTTGATATTAGACTTCAAGCCCCATTTGACCCCACCTTGACTCAATTCCTCATGGGATGAGTTCATAGTGCCTAGGGGAGCAAAGTGACTCAGTCACATTAAGTGGTGTGAGCTTGGGTCAAACCCAAACCCAAAAGCCCCAAATTGCCCTATTTGGGTCAAGTTAGCCCAAGTCCAAGTCAACTGGGTTTAGCTCAATGTCAAGGCCCAAAAATAGGCCCATGAAATTTCTGAACCCAAAGAATTCAGAAATTCATAAAATTGGGATGAATTATTTGGGGGAAAAGACAAAGAGGGAACATGGGAAGAGGAAAATGGGATTGAGTGACAAATGGCACTCAATCCCCCCTTCCCAAGCACTCTTCAGAGCTGCTCCATCAATTCCCCATATTTTCCCTAAGTTGTGCATGCGATTCCATTGGCTGCCATGGGAGGTGCCACCTTGGTCGACACCCATGTAATGGCAAACTTGGATTAAAGCTCCCCACCCCAAATTAATGGCTGCAATACCTTCAGTGAGTAGAGAGGAAGAGAAGCGCCATGGAAAGTACAGAAATCGGGCACTAGAAGGGGAGATCGCCATGGGAGCTCAAGAAAATTTCGGCCATGGCAAGCTCGAGCTTCCTTCAATCTCAAGCCAAATCAAGGCAAGTTCCTTCTCTCCTCCTCTCGTGCTAGATATCTCCTCTATCCAATTGCAAAATTCGTGGATGAATGGTGGAATCACCATTCCCGTTTTTCTTGTTCTTAACCGCGAAAACGAAAATGATGGGAGAGCTTCTCCGACCACCTCCGGCCGAACTCTCACCGCCATTCGCTAGCCCTACCTCGGCCAGTGGTGGTGGCTTGGGGGATTCTCCGGTAACGGCCTGTGATCGCCGAAATTTTGAGCCAAAGATTGCCCAGGAAACGAAAATTTTGGCTCTCGGATTCGATGAGGAAGAAGACGGATGCCACTGTTTACTTTATTTATTTTTTAATAGCTTAAATGTTTGTTAATCATTAGATAGCTTAATATGGGCTGTGAGTTTTGGCATCTTTCTGCATGCCATAGAGGCCGATTCACAAACTATCTCCAACACAAAATATGTAGGTCTACGGCTCTACTTTAATCAGAAATTTAGTTTGCTCCATTTGGAGCACCGCAGCCCTCAGAATTAATTTTCTAGTGTGATATGTACATAGGATGACCCAGATATTTGAAAATAAATTTGGAGAGTTCTACAACTCCAAATGACCTGAAATTTTGGGCATGCATGTTTCATACGCTAATACAATCCCTGTAATAATTTGAGAATTTTTGGGAATAGTTTCCCTATAGTTTTTGTAAAAATTTAATTTAGCGTGCATGCGAAATATATGTGGATAGGAGGTTCCCAATCTCACCAAATTTTGGAGGATAACTCGTTAAGTAATGATGGATCTCTGATTAAAATTTTAGGCCACTTGGTTGGGTGCATGTTGAGGAATCTCAAATGCAAGTGAGGGCCGAAGGGAAATGGTGTGTGGTTAGCACTCTTGGAGATTTTGGTGAAATCTCTAGGATACCCTTGATGTATGCCTATTGAAATTTGTACATGCATGAGTTATGTGATAATATGACATCTCAGGAAGTTTTAGGGCAAGGGGAATTAATTTGCCTAAAGTTTTATGTTTAAATTTAATTGTCGCACAATTGTATTCATGAAATCTGTCACACTTATTAGCCCGACCTTGTAGGCTGGATTTGAAACCCTTAGAGGCCAAAAATAAAAAAATGCCCAGAGACAAAACTTGTAGACCTCTGAGTCTACTTTACATAGGAATTGAAATCAGGTCATTTGGTGACCTGTAGCTCCCTCAGTAATGATTTTAGTGGACTGTGTACATAGAGTGCCCTTGACACAATAATTAATTTAGGGAGTTCTACAACTCCAATTAGGCTGAGATTTTAAACATGCATGTGTCATGCCCAAATACAGCCCCTGACCAAAAATGGGAATTTTTGGATAATCTTTTTCTATAGTTTTGGTAATAATTTAATTATTCATGCATGGGGAAATTAAGTGGGTATAAGATCCTTAAAGACCTCAAGTCTTTGGTGGGGGATCCATTAGGCCATGATATGGCTCTAGTAAAAATCCCAGACAATTTTGGCATGCTCATGATTGGGATTTTTCTCATGCATGCAAAATAGTGTATGGAAAAATGGGGTGCATTTAGCATAAAAGTGGAATTTGATGGATCTCTCTCTAATGGCTCACTACTTGACAATGAGATATTGTCCATGCATATGATATGACTAAATGCATCACTTTTGGGTGTGTTGGAAATTTTTGGGGCTTATAATTTCTAGGTTGTTTAATATTTCCCCTTTAGGCACCATTTTAATTATATATATATAGGTACTTGTTATGTAAACACCTAGGTTAAGTTCACTTCTGGAGAAAATGATCAACATGAATAGTGTAGCCCTTTAGGTTATCTTTAAAACGCCACTGACTTCATGTCATGTGGTCAAGTGTAGCCCCTTTTAGGCCACTTTTAGTGAGACATGTATAAAAGTGCATCTGGTGTGTTTAGTGACTTGGGCTCGTGCAAATGCCTTGATTAATTGTCCAGGCCTTAGGCATGATATCAACCACCTTTAGATATGAATTCAATTCATGTGCATAGTAGACTTCTCTGAGCTCCAAATCGAAGCTTTGGACTTAAGGGTTTAGGGAAAATTGGGGTGCACTTAGCAAAAATGGAAAAAGGTGATTTTGGCCCATTTGCCCCATTATATGCCCTTGAAGTTAGGTTATGAGTTGGTGAGGATGGAATACCTCACCCTCTGAAGTTGTAGAATTTATTGAAGTCTTAACATAACACTAGTAGTGTAAACCTTTATACGCACACCAAATGTAATAAATGATAATTAAGGGTAAATGCTCCTTGGAATAATATGAGACTTAGGATCTGGTGTTTTTAGACCAATATGGTGCTATAATAATTTTCCCAGAATTTATTGAAGTCTTAACATAGCATTTGTAGTGTAAACCCTTATATGCACACCAAATGTAATAAATGAAAATTAAGGGTAAATACTCCTTGGAATAATGTGAAACTTAGGATTTGGTGTTTTTAGACCAGTAATGTGCTATGGTAATTTTCCCAGAATTTATTGAGGTCATAATCTACTACTTGATGTGTAAATCCCTATTTGCACCCCATTTATGTTAAATAGAAATTATGGTCAAATATTCCTGTTAAAAATGTGAAATTCAGGATTTGGTGTTTTTAGACCAGTAATGTGCTATGGTAATTTTCCCAGAATTTATTGAGGTCATAATCTACTACTTGATGTGTAAATCCTTATTTGCACCCCATTTGTGTTAAATAGAAATTATGGTTAATTAATTCCTGTAAAAATGTGAGACTTGGGGTTTGAGGTCTTTAGACCAATATTATGTTATAGTAAATTTATCAGATTTTATGGAGATCATTAGTTGACACTCGATGTAGAAATCTCTATTTGCACATCTCCTATTTTAATAGAATCTATGATTAAAGATTCCCTAGAAAATTTATGAATGCGGATTTGAGGTTGTTAGATCAATACTCGTTGCGAACCTATGGTAATAATTGGAACTCATTCGGATATGATGTGATCAAGATCGTACATAGGAGTCAAATTTAGCTCAATCTTATTTTGGTCTGCTAATAGTAAAACTGATTTATATGATTTAGACCACCACTGACCTTCACACATAGAACTATTAATTCCTTGATTATTAGGAAGGCTCAGATTATTTGGAAGAGCATCTCTAAGGGCATTGTGGGAAATAAGAGTTGGGGTGCGTTTAGCAAAGCTATAAGTGTAGGATTTACTATGTTAAGAAAAGGAAGTTAGACCTCGTCAAGGGCCCCACAAACAACTCATCAGTGTTAAACGATTACATGGAAGAAAAACTACCCATAGTCGGGTGAGCCATCTTAAGGTAAATACTCAAGGGAGAAGTTGAGAAATATCTAAGGCAAACCCTGGATTAAGGATGACGAAGAATAGGAGTGTGGGTCCAAGTAAGGTTGAGAATGCTAATTGAATGTGTGCAGTTCCTCGGCGAAGAAGGGAACTCGAGCTTAGAATGTGACGACGGGAGAGTCAGCACCCGATCACAGTTGGTGGTGTTGGAGTTCAAAAGAACTCCCCCACTCCTAAGTGACAAGTTTAACTCCTCTTAGAGATTTAATGTAATTGGAGAGGAAAATGGGGATCATGTAAAAAGGCGTAGATACCAACAAGATTAAGTGCCTTGAGAATAAGAAGTTCGGGGTGTCAGCCCGTCACACTTCCTAATACCGCTGCGAGCCCCTCACCGGGTAACCCTCCGGAAGTCCAAGGCTAACCCTAAAGCTTCTAAGATCAACTAAATTATAGACAAGACTAGATAAGTAGAAAAACTTGACAAGTTACTTCCATCCGAAACCGGAACGGTTATATAGGATGGACTGGGATAGTCCTGCGAGCGGTAGGCTCGGGTTATACGGATGGACTGGGATAGTCCTGCGAGCGGTAGGCACAGGTTATAAGGATGGACTGGGATAGTCCTGCGAGCAGTAGGCTCAGGTTATAAGGATGGACTGGGATAGTCCTGCGAGCAGTAGGCTCGGGTTATAAGGATGGACTGGAATAGTCTAGCGAGCGGTAAGCTCGTAGTTTATATATAAGACTAGTGTAGTCTAGCGAGCGGTAAGCTCGTAGTTCAAACCTAAGACTAGTGTAGTCTAGCGAGCGGTAAGCTCATAGTTATATATATAAGACTAGTGTAGTCTGGCGAGCGGTAGGCTCTACTTTATAAATGTTGATGTAGAATTGCGAGCTGGAGGCTCGGAAGTAAATGACTAATACATGTTGCTTGTGTATAGGATGTGGTGGGTCTTCGGTTCTGTCTTAGTCGTCACACCGACAGCAGTTCCTTGACTCGGCAGTGCTAGTGGTTTTATTGGGGCCAGGTTGTCTTACTGCGCGTCCGACGGGACGGATTCCCTAAACCCTGCCTGGCCAATTCAGTTTAGTACGCAGGAGCTCGTGAGTACCGGATATCGGTATCACAGCGTACGTTAGGGCCTAGGTCTGGTAGTGTGACTTACCCACCTAGGTGAGGAGACGCCCGCTCCTCTGCCACCGTTTGACCACGACGGGAGGTGCCCGAGAGGTTAGCTACCTCCGAAAAGTGGGAACTAAAGGTCTGTACGTACATAGTCGTGTGGGTGAGTTGCATGTGTATGAAATAATAATACAAACATTGCATCATTGCATTGCACATCATAACATAGCATTTCTGCACAAACAGAGACCTCATCGTATAAATTAGTGTGGGCTCTTTTATACGATGAGTTTACTTCTTGCCAGATCCCTTAGCTTATGTGCTTTGTGTGTGTGCATATAAGTTAAGATTACTTTCGTAGCTGCTCTTATTTCCTTATATACCTGCTCTTTTACCTATACTGCTCTTTATTTATTGCTTATGTGCATACTCCTGCTAGAGTAGAGATGTTTTTCATTACTTGTTTAGTATCTATATACTTGCTAGCCTTGTCGCTGTCACCTGCTTTTGATTTACCCTTCGATGTCCTCCGCTTCCTCCCCCCGCACGGTGCCTATGAGTCGCGGGTGGAGGCGGTGAGGAATATGCTGAGTCTTATAGACTGACGGTCGGTGGACCTCATCATTTTAGGGATGATGTGTCGGAGCAACAGGACCTCGTTCAGGAGACAGGACAGGAAGACGGGATGAAGCAGAGCAACCACTATACGTCGCCGCAGCAGCAGCTACAGATGCATGAAGACAGAGTTTGATAGCTTCCGCATAGATGTAGAGTGAGAGTGTTGATGCACTATATTTGATAATGTATCGGGCTTAAGCCCCTATTCGTTTAGCTCTCTTTTATTTAATTTCTCATCGTGGACATTGTAATCATGTAATTTACATATATAATGTGATTTGTGGACTTGTTGCTTCTATTTGCTTCTATTACTATAAATTGTGGTTGACCTGGATGATGTTGATTAATCGGCAGGATCGGCGTATTGTGGCGGCGACCATTGGGCGAAATGGCACCACCGCAAGACGGCGGTTCTGGACGGTAAGACCCGGTTTTAAAAGAAAAAAAAGGGTCTTACAAATAAACTGAAAGAAGAAGCCATGATTGAAAAATAGTCATAGTAGCTTATGCTTTCAAGGTTCATTGGACCTCATCTGACTTATTATAACTTGACTACAAGTAAATTAGAAAGATCCACAACTTGATAATCTATCATGGAATATTCATAAATACATCATCATAAATCAATTAAATATCTAGGCTTAAAATCTTTAGGATAGCAAAGTACCTGCATAATGAAAGATATCACTGTCGGTGACTGAAAATTCAAAAGTATCTTTGTGTTTATCATATATTTGAAAACCATTACTTGCTTCATTCCCATGTAACATAATGAACTTGGGCGCATGAATCTTTGGAGGATCATTAATAGGCTTAACAAAGACTGGCACGTGGGAGTCTTGTAATCCATTTTTATTTGTTGCATATAAACTGATAGTATCATCCCCATAAAAGTTTTCATTGCTGACAACAAAGAATATAAACTTCTCAATAATCTCGTAGAGAAAAATATTCAGAAGATAAATCAGCATAACAAGTAACATTTGGAAGATGTAACTTTTAAAAGAAAAAAGACTAATAAATTTAATAAATTCCACACCACGTGCTAGTGCTAAAATGGAGAGTAGTTGCATGTAAAAAAAACTTTCTTCCCCAGAAACAGGGAGAAAAGAATGAAAATTCCTTATCCCAACCGCGCTCCTAATTGTTAAGATAGTAAGTAAAATAATCATCAGATATCGTACAACAAGTGGTTTGCAACTCTTCATCATGATTATCACCATCAATAGCCTTACCACAACTATTTGAGGTCGAATTTTTAAATCATCATTTTTTCTTGCTGAGTTTACATGAGGTGTTAAGCCCTATTCTGCCCAAAAGTATTTCACACAACTTCTAACCAAGTTACATTATATGTAATACTGATAGTTCCTCAAAAACCAAATACAGGAAAATACTGCAACTCTGATGCCAATGTCAAGGAGACTGTCTAATTTTGACTGCTCATATGTGATAGCCTGAATATATCATACTGATTATATTATGACGGATTCTGAGATTCCAATGATACAAAGCCATTTGAAATAGACTTTGGTTCCGTTCGTTTGGATAGAATTGATGTCCTAAAATTAGAATTGTACCTCCAATTCTAATTCCGTCCAACCGATTGGACCCTTATTGAATGCACCTATAGAAGGATGCTTTGAACATACAGAATCACTGATCAAATTAAGACAACTAGAACTGGAAAGAACTTTTGAAAACATTAGATGACAAGGAACAACATCTTATAAATGATAAGCATGTTTCTCAAGGAACCAATAGCATGAATACCTAAGATACTGAATCAATTGAAGAGCAGAATTAATAACTTCGATTGGTCCTTCTACAATCAAGTCCTTCCCAGCCCTACCACCTCTCTTAATTGAATGCATACCATCCACTGGTTCAGAAATATCGATACGAATTGGGGCTAAATAAATAGAACCTGATTTTGCACTCATTGAAAGAGAGAGATTTTCAAAATTGTCTGAATATATTATTTCAAAACCAGGAAAGCCTCTGCAAGATGTAAGAGCATCGATTAATAAGGTTTTTAGGGCTCAAAAAAACATAAAATACCCTACAAAACATATCACTCGTGGTTTAAGATGAATAAGGAAACACACCCAAATTGAGGACTCAGAACATCTTCAGTCACATTAAGTAGCACAGGTAAGGAAATAAATTGAGGTGGTCTGCATAGGATATAGATGAAAGTATAGCCTACAACAACATTGTTATTTGAATCTGTAATGATGTATGAGAATGAATCATTCCCAAAATATCCTTTGAAAGGGGTGTATCTGAATAGTTTCCCCCACTGCAATAGTGACCCATGAAGTGTCTGTGAAGAGAGTATAAATATCATAATCATCACTATTTAATTGCAACATAAAAGAGTTGACAGATACAAATTCTTATATAATGATTGTGTGAAAACATAAATGACTGGAGTTCTTCAAAAAGGAAATACGTACTAAAGATCATCTTATCATTACAAACATAATTGATGGGGAATGTCTTAGAGTGTAGGGTTTCTTAATTGTGAAACTATTTAGAGATGTGCAAAAATCGAACAAACATAATTAATTTGCAGCTCACAAATCATTAATTTAGGTAATTAATTATATTTTTAGATAGAAAAAGAAATATGAGAATTTTTTTGCGAATAATAAAATAATGTCCATTTACTTTAGAAGTAAATAGTTTAACGGGCACGGGATATCCATACGCAATATCCGACAGACAATATCAATACTTAAGTCATCTCAGGTTTTCTACATGCATGGTGGTGTCTGCAGAATTAATACGTTCAATTGCAAAATAATTTTCTATCATATGATGAATAATTTACTTTATTTATTTATTATATTTATATTTATTTTATTCATCCATTATATATTTTACTTTATTTTATAGAAAAAATTAATATTGGAGGACCCTGATGAATTTGATGGCGTCGTCCGCTCTCAGGTTTATTATATATATAGTAAAGATTTATAACTTTTTATTTATTTTATCCCTCCACTATATAATTTGTTTCATTTTATTATAAATTATATAAAAAAAAATTATTGAATGACCTTGATGAATTTGATTGCGTGACCTGAGTTGAATTGAAGTCCATTGTGAAGGCCCACTATAAAGGCCCATGCTTCTCTTAAGTGTTTTTAGTCTTATATCTCTAATATTGGTTTGGGTTCTCCACCTTTTGTGTATATCTTAAAAATAATATTTTATTCATTTTATCAACTTGGTATCAGAGCAAGACATTTTTTTTCGCTGCTCCGTATTTTTCCGAACAGTTGCGCATACTGCAAGCTCCCTATGGTGAACTTCTGGCTGCAACTGATTCCTGTTATCTTGATGGTCCCGGTTGGCGCAGCATGCCATTCACAGTTGCACATTGATGGGAACATTGTTCAACCTCCTAGTATTGATCCTACATGGTGGATGTGTGACGCTGACAATTCCCGTGTGGTCTCGTGGCTTCTTCACTCCATGCCCCCCTTAGTCTATTGTAATTATATGCTTATGTACTCTGTTTTTGAGATATGGACTCGGGCTCGCGAGACTTATTCTCAAATAGGTAGCTCTACCTAAGTGTACGAGCTCACTGGACATCTTCTCGAACTCAAGCAAGCTCCTCTAGCGTTGCCACTTACTTCTCTGAGTTTGAACATCTCAATCAAGGACTTGACTACATTGTGGACTTCACTCCAGCATGCACAACCGACACCCGTGCATTAAAAACTAAGGAGGAACGCAATCGTCTCCATGTCTTCCTTATGGGCCTCACTATGGAGATTGACACAATACGCACATATATCCTGAACCGTCAGCCTCTTCCCTCTCTTCGGGAAGTCTTCAACATGGTCTTAGGTGACGAGGATCGCCGACACTCTCTCTATTCTGATAGGGTGCCTGATCGTTCCACCCTTCTTGGCATTGGCTGAGGCCCTCCTTCCAATCCACCTGTTCGGATGTGCAATCACTGTAGCAAACAAGGTCATGTACAAAAGTGTTGTTTTCACCTGTATCCTCACCTTGCCCCTTCTCGGAAGTGGGTGTGACAGTTCTCACCAACCCAATCAGTTTTACATGTTCGTACATTTCTTTGAAATTTACTATCAATTAATCGCTTGACCACATCCCTAAACTGCTCAGTAACTTTTCTCCATGATGATTGTGTTTTTCAGGATTCGGAAACGAAGCAGTATTGTAATACCCCTTCCAGTTTAATAGCATATCACAAACCCGGCCGAAGTCATGGTATGATATAAACTAGAAAATGCATTAAAAATGGTACAAGAGTAAAAAGTCGTGCATTTGACATTTCAATATTTAACTGGTAATGAACAACGGAAACAATAACTATTGCAAGTGTTATAACATACCTGAGGTGAATCACAAAGCCATCTATAGGTAGTAAAATATATTACATTATGATAAAATTCCAACACACAAACATGTAATATACATCATTTACAATGTACTTGATTGTTCTATAGATTAACCTAACCTGAGTTTTTGCTCTGTACCTCCTGAAAGAAAAAAATTATAAACCTAAATCAATCCATGAGCAAGAACATTTATCCTTCTAAGTAAAATTATTCTATGAGCTGAAAATACATGCATGTTAAGAAAGTTCTAAATTTACGCACGTAAGCGATGAATTGGTGTATATAGCTGATTGAACAATTCCTTTTTTTGTTTGTATTTCAAGTTCCTGAGCACAATAATTTTCTGCACCACGATCGTAATTTATCTGAACCCCTCCGGGACAAGCGAAAATAATTTTCTAACAAGCTCTTGGTTTGCTCCATACCGGGTTCAACGAAACCAGCAAACAAAGCACAATTTTCTTACCGGAGATTCTAATGGAGGGGAGAAACGCACGACGAAAAAATATGCGTATTGATTTCCTACGGGCAGAATCCCATCGAGCCTCGACGTAAGGGGCGCGACTCACTTTTTGCGCACAACACTTGGTTCTTCAATCTCCTACAAGGAAACAAAGGAGAGAAGGAATCGTCACTACTCATCGTCGAGCGAATGGGAAGGCAAAACGGTGAACGCAACGAGAGAGGAAAACATTGTACCTCTACGTAGACGTCGATGCTCGTCGAGGGAGAATCAAGGATTGGGATCGGAGCTCCTTTTACGCCACACGTCGAAAATCTAGGGCAGAGGTATCAGGAGATCCCTAGATAAAGACCGCTCGTAATAATCGTGCAATTACCGGGCTCCGATACATATTCCTTTTTCGAGATAAGACCACCGCTTAAATCAGCATGTACACAATATGACACATATTGCCGCACGTAGAACACCGATTCTGCTTATGAAAACGCCCATTTTATTTACACTTTATGATCTAAGTGCTACAGCTGATAGCATGCACACAATATGATTGTAATGTTACTCAATGTTGTAGCGGTGCTAGACATTTAAATGCGGCTTATTCGGTACGTTGAACACCGATTCTGCTTAAGTCAATTTCGAACCTAAAAGTTGGAATATGGTTTACCTTGATCAACTGGAATTCTAATCGGAGCCTGAAATACATATAATAACGTGTCATGACCATTTTGTTAAAATTTAGAGATGTTACAAGTGTATTGACAGTGGTAGGAACTGCGTGGGCATGTACATCTTGGACTATCCAATTCCTCAATCTCTCTCCAGTACTCCTGCTCCCTCTCTTGCGGATGTGCGATGTTGGAATCAATGTCATGGACACCCCTCCGTAAGCTATCTTCTAAAGATGTTTCGTATGTTTTTCAACTCTATGAACAAATTTTTTTGTGATGTTTGTGAATTTTCTAAACATGCACGACATAGTCCGCTCATTTATCCTCTCCTAGTATGATTCATTTTGATGTTATTCATACAGATGTTTGTGGACCTTCTCCTGTAATCACTCTCTCTGGTCACCGTTGGTTTGTGACATTTATTGAATGTTTTTCTCGCTCTACTTTGGTGTATTTATTAAAACGAAAGAGTGATATTTTTGATTTCTTTAAACTCTTTCAAAAAATGATGATCACTCAATTTGACAGTACTATTAGTGTTAGTCCACTTCCACAGCCTACCCTACATCACCAGTTACTAAGAGCAATTTTGGCCTTGGGGGGAACCAAAGATCACTGATGAGTTAGAGTGGTATATTGGCATAACGGTAGGTAAAGGACAACCCTACCAACTGATGCATATTGCTGCACTAAGACTCCCTCATGCCAACTAACAATTCCTACTTTGCAATTCAAGATAAGATAAAGGTGTTGAGGTCTCTTCCCGTCAGCATTGTTTTGGGGTGGGCACGACATTTGGGCAATTAATATGCTTATTATGCACGATTTAGTTTTTGGGTGCATGATGCACTCGTAGTCGCAACAGATGGGATGAATGCAATGCACAATATTTATTTAATGCAATTTAAATAAAAAAAGCGATAATCGGCTTAACAAAGCAATTTTGGAGCGCAACCAGCACAAAATTAGTAATTTAATTTTATTTAACGACGCAAAACATTAGAAGAATAACAACCTTGCAGTAGTCAATATAAGCCAAAATAACAAAACATTTGTTGATAAACCAACTTAGAGGAAAGAAAAGAATAAAGAAACGGACAAATAAAAAAAATCTCTCAGAAACTAGGTTAATTACTATAAACTAGGCAGAGGCGAACCCAAAGATTAGGATAGATCTCACCGGGAATTAAAAAGTGGGGTGGGATGGTTGGTGGAAGGTCCAGTGGAAGACGAGAGGCTCACACAAACAGAGTAAATAGGGCAGCGACGACTTGCAAGGAGGATGGTGCGCTGGCGGGGTAGAAGAAATATGGTGGCGTCGAAATCCGTGGAGAGATGAAGGAGGAAGAAAATCATTTAGAAGAAGTGGGAGGAAAAGAGAAAGGGAGAGGGAGAGGGAATTCACGGTTGGAAAAAGAGGGGAGGATTCACAGCCGGTTCTTCATTGGCTTCCATTTTTTCTTTTTCTAACAGTTTTTTTTAAATAATACTAATAACTTCTCCTGGAAATAAGATTGGCTTAGGCCCAAACTTCGGAGTAAGGTTCAAGATGAGAGTAGGGGAGGAAACAAGGTTTGACCTGACTTAATCAAAGGATTACGCCTCCGACTAATCTAGAGTAACAAAACGTACGACCTAGTTAATCACGTCACAGAGAATACATAATTACAACTTCTCCAATACATAAAAAATACAGAAAAATAAAAGCGCGAAACAAGTGCACGACATAAAATAAAAATGTTCGACATGACTAAAAAAACAAAAAAAAGAAATGCATGCGTAAAGTAAACTTTGGCGTTGCTAGCGCTGTATAACCCGTAATTCGTCGAGACCAGGGTGGGGTAGAAAAAGTGACCGTGACAGGCAAATTAACCGATTGGATGCAATCGAGACCGACCGAAACCGAGAAAGAACGTCTGGGAGGAGGGAAGTGGACCATAGGTCCACTTCTCAACTTGGACGAGTGGACCCATGGTCCACTCGCCCAAGGCTCTGGGCCAGTGGATTAATGGTTCACTCGCACGAGTGGGGGGCGAATGGACCAATGGTCCACTCGCCCCAGCAGGGGGTCCACTCACCCCGAGCGACTGGGAGAGCGGTTAGCTGAGTGGACCGTGAGGTCCACTCGCCCAGTTCAGGTGGTGGCTCTCGGCCCACTCACCCAGCCCTCGACAAAGGGGGAGTGGACGCCTCGTCTCCCACTCTCCCCCATCCTGTCTCGGTCGTTTGGGTTCGTGGTTGAGCTGCGGATAACAGAATTTGGCTATCCGCAACCCAATTTTAGGAAGTCTATAAATAGACCCCCATGGGCACCTTGGGAGGGACCTCTTCTTCTTCTCTCCCTCGCGTGTTACTTGTGAGCAAGCACTCCTGCCCTCTGTCCATCTAGTCGACAATCAGGTGTTCTTTAGTGCTCTCAAGGGTGCCCAGACTCAACATTGGCTTGGGAGGGGAAGCTCTCTTTGATCTTCCGGGTTTGTGGCGGGACCTCCTCGCTGCAGCTCAAGGGGTCTGTTTTGGTCTTCGGGTCTTCTTAGGTGCAAGGTCCTTCGGCTCTCAGCGATCGGTCACGTGTTCTAGCTCAGGTGAAGTAAGGGTCAGCTGCATACCCGTTGCGAACGTCGAAGCCAGTTCTCTGGTTTCAACATTCTGGTGCGGTGAGCGTGGAAGAAGCTGGTTCAGAAAGACCTAAGTTGGTCTCATGACTGGAAGCGACGAGCCAGGGAACTCGCCCCCTCCTAGCGAGTACATGAAGAAGAGTGACTTCGAAGAGTTCAGGAAGTCGATCCTGGATCTCTTGCAGGTCGCACTCCCCCTTCAGGGCGAGTGCTCAACACCACCAGCACCCGTGCTCGCCTCGCGGTCCCTGGAGGAAACAGAGCGAGCACGTCGACTAGGGAAGGGGCCAGCCTCGGAGGAAGGCTTGAGCCTCTAAGCGCGAGTGCTCCTCAACAGCTCGCCTGAGACCGGCTACCCTGGCGAGGAGGTAGGGAGAATGCCTCCGACTCGCTAGGGAGGATGGGGGAGTCCCTTCTGCGAGCAGATTACCTCAGCTCCCGTTCCAGACGGGTTTAGTGAACCTGTCATGTCTTACTACACTGACAAGGATGACCCTCTTCAGCATCTCCAATGGTTTGAAGACATGGTCTCGATCATACAGATGACGGACGCCTCCAAGTGTAGGCTCTTCGCCATCACTTTCAAGGGAGAGGCAAGGAACTGGTTCCACCAGCTCCCATCGGGTAGAATCTACAGCTTCGAGGACCTGCGCCAGAGCTTCTTGATGAGGTTCTCCACCTCGAAGAAGAGGAGGAAGGGGGCGGAGGCCCTGTTCTTGATTCGACAGAAGCAGGGGGACACGCTGGGAAGCTACGTGGATCGGTTTCAGGAAAAAGTCCTCCACCTCCAGATTGACCAAAGAAAGAGGAGGGACCAGGAGAAAGAGAAGGAATAAGAAGGTAGAGAAAGTGGAGGAGGCGATAGAAGAGATGGCCGAGATGTATGTGGCCGAGTAGGCGCAAGAAAGCGCGTTGTAATAGATATGTAACCTACCCGTGATGAATGAAAAGTGTTTAGAGTCAGCACCTTAGGTAAGACCCCGACTAGAGACTGCTGACCGGGCTTAGTGATGCCGGCAGCTGGGAGGCTCCTCGGGTCGACACATTGCAGTTAAGGCTTCGAGAAGAGAAACCGGCTTGCGGAAGTGTTGAGTTCCTCCGCCTCCAGGTGAGTTAAGCTCCTAGGAAGTGTCGAAGTTCTCCACAAATCCAGTTTTATCGGATCAGCCATGATCCCTTCAATCGATACAATATAACCAAGGAATGCCAAATTGTCGGTCATGAATGAGCATTTCTTAAGATTGATGTATATTGTTACGGGCCCTCGTCAGTTATATTATTATTATTATTATATGTGTATGTTGAGTCGAGTCATGGTATCGAGTCATTGTATCGAGTCGTGTTGTATTGAGTCACAGTCATCATTATTAGAGTCGTCGTAGCATTTAAGTGTTTAATATTTTATGTATGTTGTGTATTTACGGTTATGTCATCGGAGCCTATATATATAGGCCCCTTGGGGTCATGTAAGGGCATGCAAGAATTAAATCAAAGTTCTCTTTCAAGCTTCTCTCTCTCTCTAAGCCCTCTATTCCTCTAGGGTTTTCCTCTGTTTCTCCCCCAAGCTTCGTCTTCCACCATCTCCTCCACCATTTCTAGGGTTAACATCCCTCGTATCCTCCACCCCGCTACTCTCCGACTAACTACCCAAAGAAGCACGTAACAACTTGGTATCAGAGGATCTTTCCTCCCCTCCGGTCTATCAGTCTCGTCGTCCTCCCCCACCAACCATCTTTCCTCCCATTCCGGCCAAGAATCCACCTTCGTCGAGCCCATCTCGCCCGCTTCATCCAATCCCTCGCCGCACGCAACCCTTGTCTACTCCAGCAACCCGTTTCTGACTCGACTCCGCTCACCGTCAGACGCCTCTGTTCCTTCCAGTCGACTGCAACTTCACCCCCACCTGCTACTTCATCCCACGCGGTTGCAACTCCAGCAACCGACCTCTGCTCATCCTCTCACTCCTGAAGGCTCGTCGTCCCCCGCGTTCTCCTCACAGCGAGAAACCGCACGACTCTCTCGACTCACTCCCGCATCTTCCCCTTCACGGCCGCAGCAGCCCTCGCCGCACGCTCGTTCTTCATCGACCTCCTGCGATGCGATCGCGTGCCCTCTCCCCTCATCGAATCCGCCTACTGATCCATCCTCGAGCCATAGTCCTCGAGCCCAGCACCTATGCGCCCGTCTCTTCTATTCGATCTTCCTCGAGCCCCTCATGCACGCCTTTCTGCGACATGCTATCCAAAACACACGCCTTCTTATATTTTTATTTTTTTAAATGGAGTCCGCCACTCTCTCCACCCTTCTTTTATATATAATTTTCCTCCTGCATTTCATCCCCTCGGGCAGCCCACTTTTCCCAATATAATATCATTTAATTAATTAATTAATTAGCTTCTCATTAATTAGTTAATTATATTTTAATCATGTCACTTAGCACCGCCGACCACGATGCGCTTCTTGCCCGGCTCGCCAAGCTAAACCGCCGCATTGCTTAGAGGGAAGCTCGTCTCGGCCGCATAGACTCTCAGTTTGACCTCCAGCTTGCGGCCCTCTGCATGTCCCGCGCCTCGATGATTGTTTTTCTGTCGCCGCTGATAGAACAAATCAATTTCTCACATCTCACAACAATAGGGTATATATATACATACATGAGAGGGTGATCACAACACCCGAGGTAAGTGTCGCTGCTGCTCACCACCACTCCACCGACCACACTGAAGCCATTACTTCCACCGCCCTCCTTTCCGACGGTGCCACCTCTACTTGCCGACGCCACCGCCGCCGCTATGCACTATCAGACATTGTTCTGGCGGGAGATCAAGATGCCAGATGATCCGACCATCCACGTGGAGTTCGAACTTGAGGGGAAGCTCGATGTCAAGGGCGGAGGAGATGTTACGGGTCCTCTGTCAGTTATATTATTATTATTATTATTATTATATGTATATGTTGAGTCGAGTCATTGTATCGAGTTACTGTATCGAGTCGTGTTGTCATGTCGTGCTGTATTGAGTCATAATCATCGTTATTAGAGTCGTCGTAGTGTTTAAGTGTTTTAATATTTTATGTATGTTGTGTATTTATGGTTATGCCATCAGAGCCTATATATATATAGGCCCTTGGGGTCATGTAAGGGCATGCAAGAATTAAATCAAAGTTCTCTTTCTCTCTCAAACTTCTCTCTCTCTCTCTAAGCCCTCTCCTCCTCTAGGGGTTTCCTCTATTTCTCCCCCAAGCTTTGTCTTCTCTCATCTCCTCCGCCATTTCTAGGGTTAACACCCCTTGTATCCTCCACCCTGCTACTCTCCGACTAACCACCCAAAGAAGCTCATAACATGTACATGGTGATCTCTTAGGGTTTGTAGTACTTGTTTTAAATGAGATATGTAGGCGCCAGGACTAGTGTTATTGATCAACATGTCATCAAAATATACAACAACAAATTTTCCAATGAAAGGTCGGAGCACTTGATTCATCATATGCATAAATGTGTTGGGTGCGTTCGATAAACTAATGGGCATGACAAGCCACTCATAAAGTCCCTCTCGAGTCTTAAAGGCTGTCTTCCACTCATCCCCGGGTCGAATCCTAATTTGATGATATCCACACCTAAGGTCAATCTTGGAAAAAATAGTGCGTGCAACATGTCCAACATATCATCAAGTCTCGATATGGGAATCGATACTTGATGGTGATCTTACTAATGACCCTACCATCAACACACATTCTCTAAGATCCGTTTTTCTTTGGGATGAGAACTGCAGGGGCTGCACATGGGCTCATACTCTCTCTAATCAATACATTCTTTACTAATTCGGTCACTTGCTTATTCATCTCCTCATACTCAATTGGGCTCATGCGATAGTGAGGTAAGTGTAGTAAACTAGCACTGGGTACTAAATCTATATGATGTTGTATATCTCGCATCGATGGTAGTCCATCAGGTAGCTCATCAGGAGTCAAGTTAGAATACTCCTGAAGCTTGGGCTGAACCTCTAGTGGAATTTCAGTCTCTGTTCCCACCTCTTTCCCTACCAAGATATATGACAAGTCAGATTTCTTAACCTCTGCCTCAAGTTCATTGGCAGGGAGATCTAAAGCGGTAGTATCCGTTGTAAGTACTTCTTTCTTCTTTGACTTATGAGGGTCCTTCTGATAGTGAAAGACAAATTTCATGCCATCCTTACTAAATGTGTATGTAATTAACTCTCCATCATGACACATCTTCCTATCATATTGTCATGGTCGTCCAAGAAGGATATAACAGACTTCTATCGGCATAACGTCACACCAAATATCATCTTGATATGCTTTTCCCGTGGAAAATTTCACCGCGAGATGGGGACGTCGCTTCCTTCTTTAAACCATCTTATCTTATAAGGCTTTACAAGAGGTTCCGTCTTTAATTTCAGTTTTGTCATCATCTCCTGTGACACAAAATTCAGTACTGCCACTATCGATCATGTGGGTGCATAACTTCCCACCACATATGCACGTGGTGCGAAAAATGTTACGCCTTAGCCATCTATCTCCGGTATCTACCTTAGGTGTGGTAAAGGCACGATTGATAACTAAGAAATTACTATATGTGTCTCCCTTAAGCGAGACTCTGTCATCCTCCTCTTCTGCTACCTCTTCTCGAAGCTCTTCCTCAACTTCTTCTAAATTCTCTACATCATCTCCTTCCTGTTCTATAAGATTCACTAAAAGTGTTTCCAGGGTGTGGGCATTATATTGAAGTGCAGGGGTAGGTGTCCCTCTAGGAGTCCGAGTTTGTCCTACCGTACTCATACTACATCAAACTGCCACAGATCTTTGCTTGACAGATCGTTGTAATTGTGTTTCTACTCGTTTTGCCATACGATATGCCTGATCAATCTTCCCAACATTGTGTAGGGCAATTTAGTCCAGGATAGACCACTTCAATGCATTCAAGTACCGATCTATGGTCTTCTCTTTGGACTCCTCCGACACATTCCTAGCTTGCTGGGTATAAAATCCTTAGTATACTCATCAACAATTCATATTCCTTTCTCAAATTATTAAATTCTTGAAGTAGTGTACGCTTATAATCAGTGGGAAAGAATTTGCCAAAAAGTTTTTTTTCCTCTCATCCTACAATCTTCACTTTCCCTTGTACTACTCTATTTGTTTGCAAGGCTTTCCACCAAAAGGGCATTACCAGTAAGTTTCAGACTCACAAATTTAACTTTCCTAACATCAGGTATCTCCTTCCATTCAAAAAATGCTCAATTTTTTCTACCCATTATGAAAATTCAGTAGTATTCAATTTCTCTCCAAACTCATTAAGATCAACTCGAATCCCTTGTTCCCAACTCCGATCATCGCGCTCAACTCTATGGTTTATTTCGACTTGATGGGGGGTTGGGGTTGGGGTTGGGGAAAATTTTCATCTACATGTGCTTTATATTCTCTCGGTGATAGGTCGGGAAATGTTTCATGCTGTGCGTGTGGTAGTGAGGATCTTCATGCGTTGCCTAAGGCCATCTAAGGTAGTTTGTTCCCCTTAACTTCCCGAGTTAGCCATGAAAGATGACAAAATGAAATAGGGATGCAACTACTATGAAGTATGGATCCTATGATGCACTATAATATGAAAATCACTTAGAAGAAGTGGGAGGAGAAGAGAAAGGGAGAGGGAATTCATGGTTGGAAAAAGAGGGGAGGATTCACGACCGGTTCTTCGGTGGCTTCCATTTTTCCTTTTTTGAACAACAATTTTTTTTCGTTTCTTTATTCTTTTCTTTCCTCTACGTTATTTTTTCTCAACAAATGTTTTGTTATTTTGGCTTATATTTAACTACTGCAAGGTTGCTGTTAATCGGATGTTTTGCGCCGCTTGAAATTAAATTACTAATTTTGTGGAGGTTGCGCTCAAAAGTTGTTTTGTTAAGCCTCTTGTCGCTTTCTTTAATTTAAATTGCATTAAGAATATATTTTGCATTGCATTCATCCAATCAGGTGCGACTACAAGTGTATCAGTGCACCATTGACATCAGTAATAACTTTTGGGATGAGTGTTTGCCACAAAAGTTCTAACTAACCCTCCAACCAACCTAGCCCAACCTGCCAAGTGCCAACCCAAACCCACATAGGTTGTGTAGGATGAAAAATCTTTATAGTAGTTCAATTTTCTTTCCTCAAGTCTTCCTTCACAAGAATGAATCCCAAAAAAAAATCATTAGTGCTAAAAGGGGAGTCAAAAAATAGGAAGGGAACCTACAAGTTATATAATATACATAACTTAATAGAAAAAACAAAGTGACAATTAGTGGTCAGTTCCTTACTTTAGAAAATTTCATTAAACTAACTTGTCCATCTGAAGCATAATCATTGGATAATATATCAAAAACAACTGATTCATCTTCCCAAACTGAAACACTGTCATTATTGGCTTCAGGAAAGTAATTTCCTATAAGAAATTGTAAGATGTCATGAATTGCTGTGGAGTATTATGAGAAAGAAGTCAAATTAAGGAAAATAAGTAGTAGCATTCCTGCCAACCAAGTAGTAAGCTAGAGTTTCAATGAAACAACTTAAGATAGTACTAAGATAATATAGCGTTTATGATTATTATGTCAGTGCTAACATAACTGCCTAACATAAGCAGTTCAAAGCTTTACAAAATTGATAAAAGGAATCTATTTTCTGCAAGGAAAATAACCGAGAGGAATTACTTAGTAGATAGGCATGCTCAAGAAAGCTGAAAAGTTGATAGTAAAAAAATGATTAAGATTCTTAGTCATGCATATGGGCATCTCTGTATCATGATCAAAAAAAGAGCTTAAAAAATAATAATTATAATTGTATGCAACAAATAGAGTTCAAATGAGCTCATTAGCAGAAAAATTGAGTGAACTAGATAAGGCCAGAAGTTTTAGTTCATTGTAGATGGAACAATCACAAATTATAAAATAAAAGTTTTGGAGTGCAACGGCTACAACTACCCGTTGGTCTGCATCCAACCTAGATTTTGCAATTCATATTAATCATATAGATCACAAGGAAATGCCATGTTCATTTGCATTGTAACCAAATATTTAATCTTTCATTCTCAGGTCTCTCCCTATGGAACTCCTCAACATAGTTTAAATCGATGAATAGAAATGTGGTCCTGATACATTTTCAAGGATTTGCATCCAAGAATGTGAAACTATAATTTTTGGAGTACTCAGGAGCAAGCATGACATCATTAAGAACAGAAATGTAGCAAGAAGTTATAAGTCTGGTGAAGGCCTCCTTATACAGAACATATAATGACAATTAAAAAATGAAAACAAAGATAATCAGCCATTTAAGGCTGTCATGCTACAGTTCTATGCTTACTCTCATGTAGATGAACCATGATGGGGCAAGGGTATAGGATCATTTCACCAAATGAGATGCATATATTATAAGTCCCAGGATTTTTTGATAAATAATAGCCTGTATATAAGCCATCTTTGCTCTCCACAAAAGCTGTTTTCAAAAGCATTGAACTGTTAGGGCCTTGAAGTTGCAAGTTCAAATTTTCTTCTTGCGATGGCACATGATTCCAATATGAATCCACAAGCTCTACCAATACTTCATTATTTCCAAGTTGTTTGACCTCGGATTCGAGGTTAAGAACCTTTGACTTCGATGCGTCGACAACTCCTGAAAAAAATAACTTATTTAGGGTGGAAAATCGGTGACCAACTATTCCGCTTGGTCATTCATCACATGAAAAAAAAAATATAGTGTGGGTTATCACATAACTCTAGTGGTAAATCTGCAAGTATCCACTTAAGAATAACTTAAATCAACCGACTCTTGACCAATACAGCAAACTACAATATTCAAAACTAATTGTCTGAATTATTTGCATGCTTATCAAATTGAGAAGATGGGGATTGTTCGAGCATCATTTTAGCGATTTACGGGATCAATGACATTTGGATCGTCGGATTGACGATCACAGACGACCATCACGTACGTCAAGATTTTTCATATTTATATGTATTCTTTTATATTTTGAAAGTTAGGGTAAATGACCTGAGAGGGCGATTTGAGCCGTCAAATTCATTTACCATATTTCCCCACCTATATAGAATTCATATTAAATTATAGATCAAGGCATCAAGTATTTGTGGTTCCTCTGCGATCCCGTTCAGTCTTCCTCATTGCGATGCCAAGGATCCCGTTAGTGACGACTCCATCAGTTCCAACTTCCATGTGTGTCGATGCCCTCGTGCACCGCCTCCCCCGCCTTTGGTGAGCCTCCTCCTTCCTCCAGTTGCAGTTTCCTTCCACAGTTCCACTGTTAGCCACTAGATCCGGCGTCTCCTACCCCTTCTACAACCCTCCACTAGCCTCTACCACCCCATTTGACCCCGACGAGCCCTCCATAGTGCCCAGCCACCACCCAAAATTTCCGAAACTGATGCAGGACAGACTTACACCTGCATGCCACCCTGACATCACCATCAAGGGGTCCACCCTGGCATCTTACCAAGACGACTTTCATCAGGGCTACAACCCATATACCCCAACCAGCTCTCTGACTTTCCCATCATCAGGAAGCGGTAGGTTGTTGAGGCCCGGGATCGAACACCCGACCTCCTAGATAAGAGTCTTTCACCAGAGCTCTCATCAACAACTGACCTGCACTTTTATGATGCAGGACAAACGTTACACCTACCTGCCACCCTAACATCAACACCAGGGGGCCCAACCTGGCATCTCACCAAGACAGCTTTTATCAGAGCTGCAACCCATACACCCCAACCGGCTCTCTGACTTTTCCATCAACAGGAAACGATAGGTTGTTGAGGCACGGGATCGAACACCCGACCTCCTAGATAAGAGTCTTTCACTAGTGTTGATGCCATGGTGAAAGAATCTTATCTAGGAGGTCGGGTGTTCGATCCCAGGCCTCAACAACCTAATGTTTCCTGGTGATAGGAAAATCAGAGAGAGCTGGCTGGGGT
Organism: Dactylorhiza incarnata; assembly: GCA_033032865.1. NCBI lineage: Eukaryota > Viridiplantae > Streptophyta > Magnoliopsida > Asparagales > Orchidaceae > Dactylorhiza > Dactylorhiza incarnata. The sequence goes on from JAWHQI010000247.1 coordinate 1,436,412, forward strand.
GTATGGGCTGCAAACCTGATGAAAGCCACCTTGGTGAGATGCCAGGTTGGATCCCCTAGTGTTGATGTCAGGGGAAGGTAGGTGTGACGTTTGTCCTGCATCAGAAACCCTTCGTCCTACCATCCAACCCATCCAACTGCTCCCTCCTATCTCCTCTGCCGCCTCCTTAGCCTTCGACGACCTTCCCCCAATTTCCATGCGCCTTGTAGCCGCCCTCACAGCCCCCCAGCTTCCCCTCCAAACGCCGAGCAGCCCCTTCTTTCTCTTCTCCACCCTCCATAAGCCTCGTAGCCACCCCCAAAATCTCAAAATCTCACAAATCCCCCAAATATCTGAAACCATAAAAATTTCCATGCACCTTATTTCCCCATCAATCGCACGTCGGAACCCCACTCATCGCGTCTATGACTGTCCCAAGATCGCTTACCACTTCCTCTAATGTAGGTGCCGATCTCTTGCTGAGTATTACATTTAGTTTTCAGTTTTTGCATTTATACGGACATTCACTTATTGCTAATAATATTATGCACTACTTAATTATGACTCCCTTAATTTCTCCAAGTGTGTCTTATTCGTTCTGCACTTTATTTTCTAGCACTTTCATTTGAGCGCACTTACTACTTGATCAATTTGATTAGAACTATTTGGACTCAAATTGTAATTATTTGTGCTAGTACTGATTTTCTGTTATTTAATTAATTGCACGTCGGGAAATAATTTCATGATTGAATCATCAGCATCGCATTAGACTTAGGGTTTATGTCGTGAGCTTCCCATTCATTGGATTTCCTGTTGGATCATTCACATTATCATTAGGGTTGTCGTAGTATCGTTTGCAATTCACATGCGTGCTTGCATTCATTTAAGGTTAGGGCATTGCGTATCGATCACCTGTAGACTTGTCCTGCGCCAGTTTGGTATCAGAACACAAGCATCGAGATTTATTTTGATATGCGGTAGTTGAGTCTAAATTTTCATTTATGGCTAGTTATCGTCGTCATCCCTCTTCTCTATTTGAGGATCCCGAGTCAGCCCATACTCTATCTCATAGTCCCTCCAAGGAGATCGTTGTACTATTACGACGATCATCCTCGTCTACAACTCCTCGCTTGTAGAGATCGTGTTATCACTTCGACACGATTCGACTATGCTAGGGAAAATGACTACTGTGATTATCATTTTGAGAAGGATTTTGTAACAACCAGTATTTCCCTTCCGCTTTTGTCTAGCCGCAACCCATGTTTCATTTAAAAAGAAAAGAAAAGAAAGAGGATTTTCTGCTAACCGCAGACCACCCCCTCTTTATTACCTAACGAGACAGCCCCCCCCCCCCCTTTTAATTTCCCTAGCCGCACCCCAACTCCCCTATTTTAAATCCCGCAAACCATCGGTCTAGGTCTCCCGTTTCCGCCTCCCGCCTGTCTCCCGATCTCGCTCCCGCGCGCTGGATCGCAAGCCGCAGCGCAAACCGCCGTCGACTCCTCCCCCTCCTGATCCCGATTCCGCCTCCTGCTCCTGCCGACGCCGCCCCCTGGTCCTTCCTCCTCGCCTCCTTCTTCCTGGAGGCCGACAACTTCCTCCAGCAGCCGACAACCTCAGCTCCTCCTTCCAGCTTCCTCCTCTCCTCCAGGAAGCCCTTCTCCTCTTCCTGCTTAGGGCCGACAGTCCTCTGGCCGACCTCCAGCAGCCGGACTCCGTCAATCGGCAACATCTTTCTTCCCCCGGCAGCACTCTTCCCTTCCGATTGGGTTGGCTTTGCAAGAAGAATGCCTAGGGTTCGCTCGTTTTCCCCTCTACTTGGATTTAGAGCCCGGATATGACTTCCTATGGGTAAGATTCTCCACCCAAACCCTCATATTCAGATTTTCATAACCACTAATGATTTATTAGTGCCCCGTTTTGCGTTCAATTTGTGATTTCAGATTTATGCTATCTTATAATCGTCTAACCGTGGTTTGTTCGTGATTTCCGGTGTCGCCCCTCGATTTAATTGGTGGGATCACGCAAAACCCTCTCCGATTTAGGGTTTCCCTAGCCTAAAGCGCCGCCAAATCGTTGTTTCCTTCGTGGTATCTCTTCTCCCCTCTTTCTGAGGGAGGTAAAATTTGCTAAATCCTCGTTGTTTAATTTCCTCGTCGTAGAAATGCTTGTATTAGCGTAGTAATTTGTGCTGCATCGCTTTCGTTGTTCCTGAACAGGTTCGAAAGCATGATTTCTAATTTTTTCTCGCGCTACTTGGCCGCCCCCGTCAGCTTCAGCTTATTTAAGGCAAGTAGAGATCATCCTCTCTTGCAAACATTGAACTTAATTGCCTTGTCTGTTCTTATGTTTATGTTAATTCACCCTTGAATGCTGGTTTCATCAAATAAGCTCAGTTTTTGAATGCCTGAATTGATTGTTAGTAGTTTGAGGTTTCACGCGTTTGAAAAGACACGAATTTGTGAACTTGAATGATTTTATTTGGATAGTCACCTAGATGAATGAGTTTCTTAATTGATGAATAATTCGAGGAATGAAAGGTCGTTGATCATGAGTAAGAAGCGTCATGATAATAATAGTAATAATTTCTGGTTAGCAAATAAATGATCGGTGTTTTTCTATCATGCTCGTATCGTACACATCTTATTTGGGAGCTAATTGTGCCATAAAATGTCTTAATGTAAATGCGTACTTATCCCAGAATCGATGCTTGTCAACTTACTCCTGTGCATTTTACTTGAATAATCTTCTTGTTAATAAAACCTTCAGCCTCTTGAATCCGCAAGCTTCAAAACTCTCTATCGAGTTCTCTGAGTTATCGAATCTTGTTTCTTATGTCTGTCTGGTTCCAAGACTTGGTTAAATAACGTTCTATAACTTGATTCCTCCCGTTTCACGTTTGTAAAATATACTATCGTATATCTGAATCAAAATTTGGTTACATGTCTTGATATGTTTGAATCACTCAATCATGAATTACTTCATTAATAACTTAAGTAAACAATGAAAGGTGGTGTTTGATCGATGCAACTCCTCGACTTGGGTTCCCTCTTGAATCCCTAACGGGAACAAAGGACCGGTCATAGCAAGCATGAACTCCCTGGCTCAAGGGTGAGGGTTCGAAAGAGCCGCCCCATAGAGGCTACGGGTAGAAATCTTGAATTTTCGATAAGACTTGCATCTGAATCTGAATCTGTCTGAATCACGAATCCTGTGCGTCAACCAAAAATACCCACACTTTCACTTGTTACAACTTAAGTTATTACTTGATAATCTATGTATGCTATACTTCGGAGTAGTCTAATAACTCTAGATATTTCTGCTTGTCTCACTTGCTTGCCTGTTTTGTTAGCTCAGCTTCATGAAAAGCGGTACTCAAATATTCTGTTTCTTCTGCTCGTATTTTATTTTGCTTGTTCTTGTGTATTTCAATGTTCTGAGGCTTTTCCTTCTTGTTTTGGATTTGTCTTAGTGTTCGTGCCTGCGCTGCCTGCTCTCTGAGGCCGTTCTGCGTCAAGTTTCAGGTTCTATATTTATGTTTCATATCTTTTACTGTCAGACATTTCTATTATGTAGTAATTACGATCAGCCATTTTCTCTTGTTTCATGGACAACTGCTAGGCTAAATATTATATGCACTAGAATTTATCATGTTTTGCATGTTCATTCATCTGAGATGATCACTGCATAAAAATCTGTTTCAAAACTTGTATCATAAGTTTTTCTGCAAAAATGCATGTGCACCTGTTTCAAATTATCATGTTTTAAAGCTTCCACAATAAATCAAACTGTTTTTCTTCAAAAGTAACTCTTTTAAATCTATATCAGTATCCCTGCTTGCGCCTTAGCAGACATGATTTTCCTTCCGCCCATGCCTGTGGCATCACGGCCCGCCCGAAGCGCACTCAGACTCTTGTCGAGACGGGTCGTGACAGTTGGTATCAGAGCTAGGTTATGCTCTATAGATAAAGTATTTTACAATTATCAAATATTTTGAATCTTATTTTATAAATATTTATACATGCATCATTTCTCCACGCACCTTGTCATTATCTGTTATTCGCGGCTGAAACATGCACACACTCACTCATAAGCATGAGTAGTATGCACACGAATGTTAAGGGTTTATGGGCAAACTTAACATTTTTGTGCATATGAATTCCACTAGGATATACACCGCTTGCGAATATTAAATGGTTATGGGCAGTTTAATATTTTCAAGTGCGTTGACATTAGAGTCTTAATATGCATGACATGTTAAGTGATATGGGCGCTTAACATGGCATGTTTATCCATTCATTTGCATTCATATCATAAGCATTGCACAAGTGTCCAGCTAAGAACAACAAAAATGATTGTACACGCATGGTTTTACTACTTGCTTGACATGACACATGATTTCAATTTTGCACTTGCATGATCATTACTTAGAGTTGTCCAATGGAAATGCTGTAATTATTACATAATTTATGTACCTGACAGTAGGAAATGTGTTAGAATCTCTAGTTTCAAATCTCTGATATTCGTAATCAGTACTTCTTGTTCTGCTTGTTTATCGATCTCATCTGATTCTCCAGTATCTCCTTCTGGTTAGCTCTTGAGCGTCAACATCGCAAGTAAATTACCCCCTTCGTTCAAAGATTTTTTTTCGCTCCCGAGTTCTTGAGTCTCATCTCTCAATTTCGAGCCAAGTGAAGCAATTCTTGTGTTCCCTGGATCAAATCCTTCGTACCTTGTCATACCTGCTAAGATTGTAGAGTATCAAGTACGCAAGCTTCGAAAGAAAATCATCTTGATAATAACTGTGTTCTGAATGCATGAAAAGTATGAATAATCCTCTTGAGAACTTGAATTTGATATGCGAAACAAGAATCCGCAAATTTTCTCTTGATCTTGGTAAGTCTCAGCGCTTGTTTTCTTTTCTGTTCCAGCATATTCATAGTTAGCTTCCATGTCTTGATCTGCAAATCTTGTTTGGATTAAATGACATCTGAATCTTCGCAATAAGTTCCCCCATTCAGAGAATCCTCAGAAAGTTTCGGGACGAAACTTTCTAAGTAGGGGAGAATGTAACAACCCGTATTTCCCTTCCGCTTTTGTCGAGCCGCAACCCATGTTTCATTTAAAAAGAAAAGAAAAGAAAGGGGTTTTTCTGCTAACCGCAGACCACCCCCTCTTTATTACCTAACGAGACAGCCCCCCCCCCCCTTTTAATTTCCCTAGCCGCACCCCAACTCCCCTATTTTAAATCCCGCAAACCATCGGTCTAGGTCTCCCGTTTCCGCCTCCCGCCTGTCTCCCGATCTCGCTCCCGCGCGCTGGATCGCAAGCCGCAGCGCAAACCGCCGCCGACTCCTCCCCCTCCTGATCCCGATTCCGCATCCTGCTCCTGCCGACGCTGCCCCCTGGTCCTTCCTCCTCGCCTCCTTCTTCCTGGAGGCCGAAAACTTCCTCCAGCAGCCGACAACCTCAGCCCCTCCTTCCAGCTTCCTCCTCTCCTCCAGGAAGCCCTTCTCCTCCTCCTGCTTAGGGCCGACAGTCCTCTGGCCGACCTCCAGCAGCCGGACTCCGTCAGTCGGCAACATCTTTCTTCCCCCGGCAGCACTCTTCCCTTCCGATTGGGTTGGCTTTGCAAGAAGAATGCCTAGGGTTCGCTCGTTTTCCCCTCTACTTGGATTTAGAGCCCGGATATGACTTCCTATGGGTAAGATTCTCCACCCAAACCCTCATATTCAGATTTTCATAACCACTAATGATTTATTAGTGCCCCGTTTTGCGTTCAATTTGTGATTTCAGATTTATGTCATCTTATAATCGTCTAACCGTGGTTTGTTCGTGATTTCCGGTGTCGCCCCTCGATTTAATTGGTGGGATCACGCAAAACCCTCTCCGATTTAGGGTTTCCCTAGCCTAAAGCGCCGCCAAATCGTTGTTTCCTTCGTGGTATCTCTTCTCCCCTCTTTCTGAGGGAGGTAAAATTTGCTAAATCCTCGTTGTTTAATTTCCTCGTCGTAGAAATGCTTGTATTAGCGTAGTAATTTGTGCTGCATCGCTTTCGTTGTTCCTGAACAGGTTCGAAAGCATGATTTCTGATTTTTGCTCGCGCTACTTGGCCGCCCCCGTCAGCTTCAGCTTATTTAAGGCAAGTAGAGATCGTCCTCTCTTGCAAACATTGAACTTAATTGCCTTGTCTGTTCTTATGTTTATATTAATTCACCCTTGAATGCTGGTTTCATCAAATAAGCTCAGTTCTTGAATGCCTGAATTGATTGTTAGTAGTTTGAGGTTTCACGCGTTTGAAAGGACACGAATTTGTGAACTTGAATGATTTTATTTGAATAGTCACCTAGATGAATGAGTTTCTTAATTGATGAATAGTTCGAGGAATGAAAGGTCGTTGAGCATGAGTAAGAAGCGTCATGCTAATAATAGTAATAATTTCTGGTTAGCAAATAAATGATCGGTGTTTTTCTATCATGCTCGTATCGTAAACATCTTATTTGGGAGTTAATTGTGCCATAAAATGTCTTAATGTAAATGCGTACTTATCCCAGAATCGATGCTTGTCAACTTACTCCTGTGCATTTTACTTGAATAATCTTCTTGTTAATAAAACCTTCAGCCTCTTGAATCCGCAAGCTTCAAAACTCTCTATCGAGTTCTCTGAGTTATCGAATCTTGTTTCTTATGCCTGTCTGGTTCCAAGACTTGGTTAAATAACGTTCTATAACTTGATTTCTCTAGTTTCACGTTTGTAAAATATACTATCGTATATCTGAATCAAAATTTGGTTACATGTCTTGATATGTTTGAATCACTCAATCATGAATTACTTCATTAATAACTTAAGTAAACAATGAAAGGTGGTGTTTGATCGATGCAACTCCTCGACTTGGGTTCCTTCTTGAATCCCTAACGGGAACAAAGGACCGGTCATAGCAAGCATGAACTCCCTGGCTCAAGGGTGAGGGTTCGAAAGAGCCGCCCCTTAGAGGCTACGGGTAGAAATCCTGAATTTCCGATAAGACTTGCATCTGAATCTGAATCTGTCTGAATCACGAATCCTGTGCGTCAACCAAAAATACCCACACTTTCACTTGTTACAACTTAAGTTATTACTTGATCATCTATGTATGCTATACTTCGGAGTAGTCTAATAACTCTAGATATTTCTGCTTGTCTCACTTGCTTGCCTGTTTTGTTAGCTCAGCTTCATGAAAAGCGGTACTCAAATATTCTGTTTCTTCTGCTCGTATTTTATTTTGCTTGTTCTTGTGTATTTCAATGTTCTGAGGCTTTTCCTTCTTGTTTTGGATTTGTCTTAGTGTTCGTGCCTGCGCTGCCTGCTCTCTGAGGCCGTTCTGCGTCAAGTTTCAGGTTCTATATTTATGTTTCATATCTTTTACTGCCAGACATTTCTATTATAAAGTAATTACGATCAGCCATTTTCTCTTGTTTCATAGACAACTGCTAGGCTAAATATTATATGTACTAGAATTTATCATGTTTTGCATGTTCATTCATCTGAGATGATCACTGCATAAAAATCCGTTTCAAAACTTGTATCATAAGTTTTTCTGCAAAAATGCATGTGCACCTGTTTCAAATTATCATGTTTTAAAGCTTCCGCAATAAATCAAACTGTTTTTCTTCAAAAGTAACTCTTTTAAATCTATATCAGTATCCCTGCTTGCGCCTTAGCAGACATGGTTTTCCTTCCGCCCATGCCTGTGGCATCACGGCCCGCCCGAAGCGCACTCTGACTCTTGTCGAGACGGGTCGTGACAGATTTCAAGTATAGGTTTCATAAATTTGCCCCACCGTTTAATGGTTTGTTGAGTCAGGAGTCCTTTAGCTATTGACTCATGGAAATGAAATACTATCTAGATCAGTTTGAGCTATTCAGTGAGCATCATGTCAGGTTTGCAAAACATAGACTACTAGGTCAAGCGAGAGTGTACATGAATAACATTGAGAGGACCCTTATGCGAGATTATCATCGCCCTATCACTAGTTGGGTGGAGATTATGCGGAGATTGTGTCACAGATATCTGCCAGAATCGTATAGGAGGCACCTCCTTGAGCAAATATTTACCATTTGGCAAGGATTCATGTCTGCTGTTGAATATAAAGACTGTTTTGACAAGTTAGTAGTGAGGAACAATATTCAAGAGGAGCCCACCGCAGCTCGCTTTCAAATTCCATTTAGGACTTTAGTTTGCAATCTACGTAGCATTGAATGACCATCAGTTAGATTCTGTTGACTAAACATTTCAGCTTGCCCTTCATTACGAGCAGTCCTTAAGATCCGATGGAGTCAGTCGAGTAGACTCGCGCTATGACTGTCCCAATACGAGTCCTCCCCAATCCCAGGCCACTACCATGCCTATTCTTGTCCTTCTGGACATGAAAGATGGGACACTTAACACAAAGTTATCTCACGCAAGTGCGGTACATTGTCCGATTAAATGTTTACTTTGAGTTTGACGCATGCGCCTATAGCCTTGAAAGAGAGTGAGTACGGGGGACCTAGTGATCATATAGTGATGTGTCCTTCCCACACCCCCTGTGTTGACTTAATTACTATCTCGAACATAGATTCAACTTTGAGTACATGTTCATCTGACTTTATCCGAGTTGTAGTGTCGAGTCGTGTCCAGAGTGAGAACAGAGAGCTAGTATTGACTTTGTAGTGGTTGTCTTACCTGTTCCAGAGGACATTACTATTGTCAGTGATACTCATCTAAAGGATCATGTTGCTATTGATGAATTATTCGATGACGCCCCTTTTTAAGCCCCCCGGTGAGCCATCTGATGAGTCTTCCTCTGTAGAAAGTATTTGCCCCAATGTGGATGTCGTGGATAATCGTTTGAGTGATCGTCGCATTCGCGACGGATTATCTTATAAACTTCCCGGAGAGTCACCTTGTAAAGCCATTGTTTTCCCTTTTTATGTTATGTATGTATGGTACCTGGTATAGACATTTGCATGCATGTAGCTGGTTGTGGAATGGTCAGGAACCCATTTCAAGGGTTTTTCCATTCAATACGGCCCAGTATACGACCATGTATATGGACGTGTATATGGTTGTGTACATGGACTTATAGCCCTGACCCGAACAAGACATTTCCATATCCCAACACGACATAAACATGCCCATGTACATAGCTGTGCGCATTAGGTTAGATGCACTCCAAACTCCAAAAGCCCGACGCAGCTTGACACATGACCTGCCCAAGCCGTGTGCAGAAGCCGTGTACATCACGGTACATGCACATAGAGCACCCGTGCTCTTGGAAGGCGGAACATGGTCGGGTACATGACCATGTACTAAGCCGTGTACAGAATCATACCCGATTTTTTTGACTCGTTTTGGTCGTAGATTGTGGGGATCTTTGATCCAACGGTCTAAGATCTTTTCCAGACCTCCTTAGGTCGGGATTAAGGGCGGAAAGGGGTTCATTTCACCCCATTCTTAAGTTTGAGAGAGGAAGAGAAAAGGAGGCAAGTTCTTGAGGAGGAGGAAGCCGCAATTGTTGGAGATCCGGAGCTCCGATCGACAATTCGAGGCTGTGAAAGCGTAGATCAATCTTCTCTGGTCCTTCTCCACCAATTTTTTCGTGCCTTCCATGACTCCAGAAGGACTTCAAAGGTAACGACTCTTTCCCACGGTCTTAGGGACGAATTGTGTATCAGCTTTGAATTCTTGCATTTTAGTGAGTTCTCCTCTCACTAATTAGTCGAGAAACGACCACCTTTGGTTCGTTAGATCCCCGGGGTATGAGATTGCGTCCCCGTTATGATTTTCATTAAAAATATGATGACCGATTCCAGATTATGCATGATGTGTGAAGCCTATTCGTGGCCATAGGGCATAATAAGTGATATTTATATGACGATTTTAGGCCTTGACCTAGTTTGCGTTATCGGAGAATATTTCGAATAGTTGTCATATTGTATGCGGGATCGTAGACGTTGAGTGACTTATCCGTACCCCCTTGTGTGGTCCAATGATTGATTGTTTGAGATTCGACGCGAAGACCCTACACTTTACGTCATGAAGATACAACGTGAAGATGACACTATACCTTCCGCTATGAAGATACGACATGAAAAGAACCATATATCATCCTCCGTGAAGTTTTGACGTGGAGAGAAAGTTGAATATTCGCGGTATCAGAGGCCGAGGATCGGTCCCGTGCCCCGCTCGCGTCTCGCCGCTCCAAATCCCGCCTCGCTCGATCCCGCCCGCCTCTTCTCGTCCTTCTTCCGGCGATCCCGCTCGCGTCTCCTGCACGCTCGACTCCTTCGCCGCTCGCGTCTCGCCCGGACTCGTCCTCCTCCGCCGCGAGCGTCCGCGCCAGCCCTAGCCGTTCGCAGATCGTTCGCCACTTTCCGCGTTCGCTCCCGATCGGGCTGCTGGCTTCTTTGGCCTAGCCGGCGCCCGACCTTGCCGCTTCCAGCCGGCCGTTTTGTCCTCCATGGGGACTGCCGGGGACACCACCCTCACATCCTCCGGTGTTCTCTTCGGCTTCCAGATCTAAGGGGCACCAGTAGGATGTTTTTCAACCTTTTTTGATATCTTCGTTCTCTACAATGGATGATTCATCCGTGATCTCCCCTTCCTCTCAATCCGGTGCTCTTCCCGGTTCCTCCGTTCCCCGATCCGGTGCTTTGCCCGGTTCCTCGGGTGATCCTCCTCGGAGTCATGGCCAGTCTGGCTCGTTGAAGATTACTACTGTTGCCTTGGATGGCACAAATTATCTGGAATGGTCAAGGGCAGCCCAGCATGCTATTCGCAGCCACCAGTTATATGGACTTATTGATGGTACCACTGCTGAACCACCACGCACCGATCCCTCATGGCGCAAATGGGATGCGGACAATTCGTTGGTCGTCTCGTGGTTACTCCATTCGATGTCTCCTCAGGTGTATCGGAGTTATATGTTGTTGGACTCCGCCTATGATATTTGGACACGGGCCCGTGATACTTACTCTCAGGCGGGCAGTTCGATGCAAGTGTACGAGCTTACTCGCCGTGTTCTGGAACTAAAGCAGGGGACTATGACCATTGCCGCCTACTATTCTGAGTTTGAGCGTCTTTATCAAGAGCTAGATTTCTTCAATACTTTCGCTGCTGCTTGTACGGTTGATGCAGTGGCCCTTCAGAAAGCTAACGATCGATTCCGGGTTCACGTATTTCTTATTGGGCTCAACATGGAGTTTGACGCTGTTCGCCTACATGTCCTCCATCGTGAGCCGCTTCCCTCTCTTCGGGAGGCCTTCAGCATGCTCCTCAGTGATGAGAATCGTCGTCGCACTCTAGGCCCCGCTACTGATCACTCTGCGCTGGCTTGGATGTCGCGCGGACCCCCTCCTGTCTGTAGTCATTGTGGGAAGACTGGCCATACCAAGAACTCTTGTTTCCGCCTGCACCCGCACCTTGCTCCGGGTGGTCGGGCTCTAGTACCCGTGGTAGAGGTGGGTACCGTGGTAGTGGTGGTCGTCACTCTGGTGATCGCTCTCACTCTTCTACACATTCTACTGAGGTTCTCGAGGACACCTCTGGAGGCCTGTCTGCCTGTGAATTGGAGGCCTTTCGACGCATGTTGCGCTCCCACGCAGACTCTGCTCCTGCTGCTTCTCATGTTGTTGTTGCCACTTCAGGCCTGTCCAGTGCTAATGCCGTGTCTTCCCCTCCTTCCGAGTGGATTATCGACTCAGGTGCAACCGACCACATGACTGGTTCTGCTTCAGGTTTTACCTCCTATACCCCCCTTTCTGGTCGTGATAAGGTTATTGCTGCCAATGGCTCTCTCTCCGCCATCGCTGGAAAAGGGACTGTCCCTTGTTCTCCTGACCTATCACTGTCCTCCGTTTTGCATGTTCCCTCTTTTCCCCGTAATTTACTTTCTATTAGTCATCTGACTAAATCTTTACACTGTTCAGTGACATTCTTTCCTGATGTTTGTGTGTTTCAGGATCTGGGTACGAGGCGGACGCTTGGCAGTGGTAGGAATGTTGGCGGACTGTACTTGCTGAACCAGTCTTCACCCAGTGCTCTCTCTTCCACCAGATCTCCGACTCTTCATGACATCCGACGCTGGCATCAACGCCTCGGCCACCCTTCTCCTTTGTATCTTACTAAGTTGTTTCCTGTTTTTCATCAGTTAATTCAGTCATTCTCTTGTGATGCGTGTGAACAGTCTAAGCATGTCCGTCGGAGTACGAGTCATTTATCTGTCCCTAGTTTATGTCCTTTTGATGTTATCCACTCTGATGTTTGGGGCCCGTCCCCGGTGTTATCTTTATCTGGCTATAAATGGTTCGTTACGTTTATTGATTGTCAATCCCGCACTACGTGGCTTTATTTGCTTAAAAAGAAAAGTGATGTGCTATCTTGTTTTCAAAATTTTCATAAGATGGTGACCCAGCAATTTGGCGGTAAAATACGTGTGTTTCGTAGTGATAATGGTGGGGAATATGACGACCGGGGTGTTTTGGGGGCCTATCTTGCCGACCATGGCATTATACATCAAAGTACGTGCGTCCACACTTCCACTCAAAATGGGGTGGCTGAACGGAAGAATAGGCACCTGCTGGAGGTGGCCCGGTGTTTACTTCTTGCTATGCACCTTCCTAAATCCTACTGGGGTGACGCTGTCCTCACTGCTGCTCATCTTATTAACCGTCTTCCGTCTCGTGCTCTCTCGTTTGATACGCCCCTCTCCTGTCTTGCCAAAAATCACATTGTCCACACTTCTCATCTTGCCCCTCGAATCTTCGGCTCTGTGTGCTTTGTCCACGTCCATACCCCGCAGCGCGATAAACTCGATGCACGATCCCTACGGTGTGTTTTTGTTGGTTACTCTCCTACCACCAAAGGGTATCGATGTTATCACCCTCCGACTCGTCGCTACTATTGTACTGTGGATATTACATTTCGTGAGGGAGAGTCGTACTTTGGTCCTCGTCAGGGGGAGACGACGACCGGTAATGGTGACGAGACCAACGACTCTCCTCTTCCTATTGTCTCTCCCCTTCCTATTGTCCATTATCCTCTTCCGGACACTTCTCCTATTCCCTCCACTCCTCCTATTCCTTCCACCTCCGCTCCACCTATACTATACACATACTCCCGTCGTCCTACGACTGTTGAGCAAGTGCAGACTGTGAATGTTCCGCCAGTGCCAGTGACTGTCTCCGCACCAGATTCTGATGAAGACCTCCATGTTCCTCTTGCCCGTCTTATAGGTAAAAAGGGTGGCACCAAGCACCCAATTGCCAACTACATTTGCTATGATCACCTCTCTCAGGCCCATAAAGCCTTTATCTCTTCTCTTTCATCTATTGTGATTCCTAAGACTTGGCAGGAGGCTGTTCAAACACCTGAGTGGAGAAAGGCAATGAAGGAGGAACTGTGTGCCTTAGATAAAAATAAGACATGGCGGCTTGCTTGTCTTCCCCCGGGGAAGCGAACGGTTGGATCCCGTTGGGTCTTCACTGTTAAACAAAATCAAGATGGAATGGTGGAGCGGTACAAGGCTCGTCTGGTGGCTCAGGGATATACCCAAGCTCAGGGCATTGACTACCAGGAGACATTTGCTCCTGTTGCAAAGATGAACTCAATTCGTGTGCTTCTCTCCTGTGCTGCGAGTCGTAAATGGGAGCTACTGCAACTTGATATCAAGAATGCGTTCTTGAATGGTGATCTGGACGAGGAAGTTTACATGGATCTCCCCCCGGGCTCTGTGATCAAAGGGTCCAAAGGGAAGGTCTGCCACCTTCTTAAATCCCTGTACGGCCTGAAGCAGTCTCCTAGAGCGTGGTTCGGACGTTTTTACAAGACCATGCTTCAACTTGGATACACTCAAAGTCAAGCCGATCATATGCTCTTTATCAAGAGGAAGGGTGCTCAGCTTTCTATTCTTATTGTGTATGTGGATGACATCATCATCACCGGAGACTACTTGGAGGAGATCAATCACTTGAAAAAACAGCTAGGCAAAGAATTTGAAGTCAAGGACTTGGGAAAGCTGAAATACTTCTTGGGAATTGAAGTTGCGAGGTCTCAACGTGGGATCTTCATTTCTCAAAGGAAGTATACTCTTGATCTTCTTGAGGAGACTGGGATGCTTGGGTGTGCCCCGGTGGACACCCCTATTGAGGCTAATCACAAAATTGATGCAGATATTAGCGGGGAGAAAGTGGATGCCTCAAAATACCAACGTCTGGTTGGGCGTCTTATATACTTGTCCCATACTCGTCCTGACATCACATATGCTGTGGGAGTCCTAAGCAGGTACATGCATTCACCCTCCATACGTCATCAACAGACTGCCTTCAGGGTGTTACGTTACCTCAAGAAGGCACCAGGTCGTGGGATTCTGTTCAAAAACAGTCAGTCATTTGAAGTTGAAGTGTTCACAGATGCTGATTGGGCTGGCAGTCAAGACGACAGAAAGTCTACCACTGGGTATTGCACATTTGTAGGAGGGAACCTGGTCTCATGGAAGAGCAAGAAGCAGAATGTGGTAGCTCGCTCAAGTGCGGAAGCTGAATATAGGGCTATGGCCCAAGGTGTTTGTGAGGGACTGTGGTTGAAGACTATCCTTCGTGATATAGGCCTTCAGGGGAACAATCCTATTATGATCTACTGTGACAACAAGGCGGCTATAAGTATTGCACACAATCCTGTACAGCATGACAGAACTAAACATGTGGAAGTCGACCGACACTTCTTCAAGGATCACCTTGACAAAGGGAATATTTGCACTCCGTTTGTGAACTCATTTGATCAGCTTGCCGATGTCTTCACCAAGGGTCTATGCAGCGACAAATTCAAGGACAATACTGACAAGTTGGGAATGATCAATATATATTCCCAACTTGAGGGGGAGAGTTGAATATTCGCTTTATTTTATCCGCATTTATCTAATACACGTGATATGTCACATGTATATCTCCTATATATGTATCCTATTTGCCCGGTTTAGGGCATTCAGTTCAATACAATCTAGCGCTTTCCACTGAGAATCCACTTGGGAAACCCTTCCATTATGACCTACAAAAATGTTAAGAGAACTCCGAAAATGGGTAAGCCTTACATGTTGCGTATGTGTGTATGTTTGCCCCGTTTGCTTCCACTTAGTTTACATGATTTTACTCTGACGTATAGTTTGCATTAGTGTTTTATACATCTTTTGATATCGTACTTATGTGAGTGGTATCCTTTGGAGCCCGACCGGACCCATATTATAAAATGAATACATGTGGAGTGTTACAATTTAGTATCAGAGCCCTAGGTTTTCATTTCCGTAGAGTTTTGGTTCATGGTCGAACTCTTTTTACGAGAGGTGTGCACGTGTAGTGCAAAAGTCCTAGAACACTCGATAGATTATCTAGGAAGAATGTCCACTTAAGGACCTATGTGTGTCTTGTGAACCTGAGCGTTCCATATTTGTTGCTTGTTTATTTGCTTAAAGGTGTGTTTCACGTTTATAGGCGACTAGGGGAGGAGCGTGTCCCTCCAATCTGTGTGAGGCTGGTGACAGTAGCACTTCGGCCTGTACCGCTGTGAGTCCACCATCTGCAGAGATGTGTAGGACGATCGCCGAGGCAGTGATTGCCGAATTTGATGCTCGACCAACAAGGCTAGCACTGACCGCCCCTGCAACTCCAGACGGGGCCCATGTGGCCCCTGTGCCTGTTGTTGCCACAGTTCAATTGGCTGGACCCCGAGCACATGAGCACCAACTAAAGTACTTCTTGGGTTTCAATCCCCCATCATTCTTCGGGACTGAGACTGCGACTGGAGCTAAGGATTGGTTGGCAAGAGAGAAACTAATCTTATCTGCCACAGATACTGAAGACGAAAAGATGGTGACCTTGGTCACCTTCCTACTAAGGATCTGTTTGGGCAAAAAAATTGTGTTACTCTCACCTACGATCATCGTGTGTTAGGCGCTATCAGACCGTCAGTTTCTACAAAAAATCGTGATTATTTCAATAAATATGCTCGTATTTCAATACGACCATATTTTCGTCAAAAAATGCTCCGTCGTAGGATCACAAATCGGACGATTGTACGAGTTACGCACGTAGAGGAGTGTACGTAACGCCTATGTAAAAATCTCTCCTTTTTGGACTCTAGCGGCGGCTGGGAAGGGAGGCGAACGCCGACGGAGCTTCGGACTGGAGGTAGAGGAGGCGGCAGGGAACAACGCTATTTCGCCGTTCTCTGGAGGCGGCGGATGGGAACGGCGACGAAAGGAGGGTAAACAAATGGATCGCGGACCGGCGGTGGCGTTTACTGCAATCGCACCGGAGCGCCGTTGGAGTCCCAAACAGAGCCTAAATGAGGAGGCTAGGATCTGGTAGGAGGAAGAAGTTAAACATCATTTTGCTGGACGTCACTTGACCCAGATATCCATGGAAGAATTCTCTGAATGCTTTCTAAAGAGGTACATCCCCGCTGCGACGCGTTTGGCGTTGCAAGGCCAGTTTTGTGTCTACTTCAAAGGGATATGAAGAGACGAATACTTGCATGAGTTCACTTGATTGTGCAATTGATGACGAAGAGACGAAAGACTATAGATTCTATGAAGGTCTCCGTGATAATCTTAGACAAAGGTTGGTGGGAACCAAGTCCCTTGGGTTCCGAACATTGGTGGAGATGGCAAGAGCATTGGAGATGGATCTAGAGAAGGTCCAACGTAGGAATGACTACTCCTCAAAGAGTGCTGAATTCAAGACGCCCCATCCGCAAGGAAGAAGCATCGCACTTCAGAGGACACTCCCTCCATCGTTTCGGGAGTTTCGACTGCTAGAACCCACCCTGACATGCTTCACATGCGGAAAGATGGCCATTTAGCGCGTTCGTGAAAGAATGGTCCGCCGAAGACCAACGGTCGAACTGTCGAGGTTACTCAAGTGGTGGGTTCGAGTTATGTGGAGAAAGCGAAGGCGGTGGAGTCGCCCGCCTCCAAATATCACCCAATGCAACCACGAGTATTTGCTCTTGGCTAGCAGGATGCCATACGCCAGAACGATGAGGTTACAAGTACACGTTAATGTTTAGCTTTTGATGCATTTATTGCGTATACCTTATGTTATGCACATGTTTTGTATGTTTTGTGCTTAGGATTCGTCCTAGTTTTCAATCATCCCACAAGAGCTTTCTTCGATATCGATGCCTCACTTTTTTTTGTCAGAAGAATTTGTAATGCAATCGGAGTACCGTATGTTTTGGTAAGGGACAAGTTGGACGTGTTGTTACCCAATGGTTATGCAATGAGCATCAGTAATAGTCCTGATTGGGGATCGAGATTTTGACTTGGAAGCGTCCTTGCTACCGCTATCCGAGTTTGACGTGATTTTCAGTATGGACTGACTTTCGATGCAGAATACGTGTATAGATTATGGACTCAAGGAAGTCACTCTAGGTAGAGGAACGGAGGGTGAAACCCGATTCATAGGCCTAAGAGGTTTGAGCAAGACATTGATATCCACACTCTAGATAATGAAGGTCGTTCAAAAAGGTGGTGAGTTATTCTTTACTTTGCTGGAGGCGTCCGCGCATAAGCCAAGTCCAGGTGATGTCCTCGCAGTAGAAGAATATGCGGATGTATTTCCCTACGAGCTCCCTGGAGCTCAACCGCAACGAGAGATCGACTTCTGTATTGAACTAGTGCCGCGTGCGAAGACTGTGTCACGTTCTCCATATAGAATGACGCTGAAAGAGATGACAGAGTTGAAAGTTCAATTGCAAGAATTGCTAGATCAAGGTTATATCTGCCCAAGTTCTTCACCTTGGGGCATACTGGTCTTGTTCGTAAAGAAGAAAGAAGGTAACTTGCATCTATGCATTGACTATAGAGAGTTGAACAAGTTAATCGAGAAGAATAAGTACTTGATTCCCCGAATCGATGATCTATTTGATCAGTTGTTTGGTTCTACGGTGTATTCCAAGTTGGATTTGAAGTCCGGGTATTACTAGATAAGGATACGGGAAGGTGATATTCCGAAGACAGCGTTTAGCACATACTATATGCATTTTAAAGTCATGGTGATGTTGTTTGGTCTTTACAAATGCACCATCTATATTTATGGATCTAATGAATCGCAGATTTCGGGAGTGTTTGAACCGCTTTGTTATTGTCTTTATCGATGACATTCTGGTATACTCCCAGTCGAAGGAAGAACATGTCAGACACCTACGCGCATTATAACGAGGCACCAAATACACAAAGCTTTCTAAATGTGAGTTTTGGTTATCCCTTGTGGCATTCCTAGGGCACATTGGAAGTGAAGAGGGTATTGTGGTGGATCTGTCGAAAGTCGTGACTATACAGGATTTGCCCGATCTGAAGAACGTAGCGGAAATTTGGAGCTTCTTGGGACTTGTCGGCTACTACAGGTGATTCGTAGAAAACCGCACTCCCTTTTACCACACTGACGAGGAAGGATCATAATTTCGTTTGGACGCCTGAGTATGCGTGAGTTTTTGAGTTGAAGAACTGACTGATATTTGCACCCATCCTTTACTCGCCTTGTGGGGCGGAATGCTACCAGATTTATAGTGACGCGTTGGGTAATGGCTTGGGTTGCATGCTATGCCAATTTGGCATAGTGATAACTTATGGTTGCACCAATTAAAAGTGCACAAGAGGGACTACCCAGTCCATGATTTGGAGTTACCAGTCGTGGTATTCGCTCTTAAATTATGGCGTCACTACGTCTATGGTGTGAAGATTAATATACGACCACACAAGCTTAAACATGCGTCGGCGCAGATGAATGGAATTCCTAGGAGACTGCAATTTTGATATTCACTACACTCCAGGAAAGGTGAACATTGTCACGATGCGTTGAGCAGACGAACTTCGGGTCAAGGAAACTAGATTTTGGCACATAATGATTATTTGGCCCATGAGTTAGAAGCCATAAATATCAGTTGCGTTAGGAGGGGGAGTACTTCCATTGCTTGTCTGAACTGGGCGGAAGTCCAATGCGATATAGTGACCGCATCCACAAAGCCTTGGAATTTGAAGAGAGCATGCGGCGGTATGTGATAGAAGCAATTGAATGTTCTAATACCAAATTGTTGTATGAGGACGAACTGCTACAAAAGGATGATCATTTGTGCATCCCAAATTTGGCAAGCTCTGTAATGAAAAAATATATGAGACACACTCATCCAAGTACTCAATTCATCTATGGAGTACCAAGATGTACATGACATGATGTTTTGGCGGTCAAGAATGAAAAGGACATTGCCTTGTTTGTGGCTGAATGTCAGACATGCCTTAGTAAAAGCTGAATGTCAGATGCCTGATAGATTTCTGAAGTTTCTACCGATTTCGTAATGGAAGTTTGATAACATATTGATGGAATTTATGCACGGATTATTGAGGTCGCAACAAGACAACATCTAGGTGATCGTTGATCGCTTAACCAAGGTAACGCACTCTATTAAAAATCGAAAGGATGAATCTGTGGAGAAACCTGATGATTTATATGTTAAGAACATCGTTCGTTTGCATGGTATCCCTCGAAGCATCGTTAGTGACCGAGATGTGAGTTTCACCTCCAATGACTAGAGGCACGTTCACCGCCAGTTGGGTACTAAACAAAAAATCAATACGGCTTTTCATCCACAAATGGATGGGCAGACGGAGAGAGCGAATCGAACGATGGAGGACATGCTACGCATTTGTATTCCCACTCAGAAAGGTATCGTCACGACAACTCAAGTTGCCCCAACTTTGGGAAGAAGTGGGAAGATCACCCTTTCATGATTGAGTACACATACAATAACAGTTATCATGAGAGTATTCAAATGACACTGTTTGAAGTGTTCTATTGTAATGGTCTCCTCAACACACAGCTCGCAAGGACGATCGTCGGCACCCCCAGCACACAACTCGCAAGGGTTCAGCCTCAACCGGTCTGCAGACCATGCACCCCAACCCCTCTCTGTCCCACCACATAACACAGTGGGTTGTTGGAGACCGCAACCCTCCCTTTCATGAGGAATGCTTCAGTTAAACGGCAACGCAGGGACTTCCCAGGAGGTGCCTTAAGAAAGATCTTGAAGTGGGCTGCTTAGAGAAGAGGTCGGACTGGTTTTGCTGTAGGAAGAGAAATAGAGAGAATGGATCTGGGAGGTAGAGAGATAGAGAGAGAGTGTTTGTGTCTCAACACTGTTTGAATTGTTAAGGCTATGCCGACATAGATTTCATGTGCACCTGTGATAATGATGTTAATCCCAATTGAGTTTATTCTTTTACTAGTACTTCTCTTAGACGATAGCACGTTTCATACTGTTTTAGCTTAGTTATCGTTGGGTGCGTGAGTGGACACCGCTAGGTTCGAAACATTAGTTTTAATCACTGTTCAATTTATTATGCACATATATTTGATAGTCTACTAACTGTACCTTCATTTTCTTACACTGCTTAGTCTATTTGCTCATATATGATAGCTTGCTAGTTGTACTTACCTTATTATAATATTTATACTCGTCTGCTATACTTGCATAGTATACCGTCTGTCACTTCCTGCAACGTGGTATTTCCCTCCCTTGAGCGTTAGGGCTTTGGGGGGAGCGGGAAGAACCACTCGGTCTAGTTTGACTGACGCGTTCGCGCTTATCATTTTATGCGGAGACTCCGTCGATGGCGACGCAACCGAAACCGTGGGTGTTTCTAAAGCTATGATGTGGACTCGATATGGACTCATCGTGGACTTGGCGTGGGGATAGAAGTCATGATGATGACGTGGACAACATCATCAGTCATATAGTTAGCTCATTAGATTTACATATTTACTGCACTTATATATCATCTTTCATCCAGCTTGGCATGCTACTTGTGAGCCCCCAGATTTTCTATAGATTGTTGTGCTTGGACTGTGGGGCCATCGTGTCATTGTTGTGGCTATTTATATACTCATATATTTCTGTGCTCTACTACATGGCTTCTAGTCTTCTGTTAGTACTTATTCTGCTACTGCTCATAATGTCCTTTGGTTGGGGTGTGATGGTTGTTCGCTTAACACCATCGTCGGTTCGTAGCTTAGAAGAGAATGATGGGAGATGGTTGAGACGTTCATACCTCTACTCTTCTGTTATTCCCTTCTTTGTTATGGATTGATGGTGGTGTGCGATAAGATCCCCTGGTCGTGCTTAGTTCCGAAGGGGGGTGTTACATCTATGGTAGGTGTCGTACGCATTTGTCTTGGGCAGAGATGGGCGACACAAAGATGCTAAGCGCAAGGATGTGGATAATTCTAATGCAACGATTCGAACCATCCGCGAGAGGTTATTGGTTTCCCGGGTTAGACAAGCCAAACATTACAATGCGAAGCATCGAAACGTTGAGTTCGTGGTGGGCGATTGGGTATATCTGAAGATCAAGTCATTCAAAGGGGTATCAAGAATCCGACAACTAAAGAAGCTAAGTCCAAGATACTTGGGGCCATTTGAAGTGATAGAGTGCATTGGCGAGCGGTCTATTGCCTTGCGCTGTCGAATGAACTCAGTGGACTGCACGACATAATTCACATATCTATTTTGAGAAAGGTCGTACGGGAACCTGCACAAGTGATTGAGGCTAGCAGTGTGACGGTGAGCAGTGGGCTATCGACTAAAGTCAATCCTATTTTTATTGACACGAAGATCTGTCGATTGCGAAACAAGGAGATTAGGATGGTGAAAATCCGCTGGAACAACTGTGGCCGCGAGAAATTATCTTGGGAGAGAGAATACTCAATGCGCGAGTACCCCGCACTGTTCACTCAAGTATGATGTTTTACTGTATTACGTTTGTTTATTTTCAGGACGAAATTCTTTTTAGGTGGGGACAGTTGTAATACCACGATTTTCCCTTTTATGTTATGAAATGGATGTATGTTGCCTGGCATAGACATTTGCATGCTATTGTTGGAGATCTGGAGCAATCTTCTCACGTGGCTCCGCAGAGTACTTTTTGATTAACGACTCTTTACTCCGGTCTTAGGACCAATATGTGTTTCATGCTTTGATTTCTTGCATTTTGGTGAGTTACCCTCTCACTAATTAGTGGAGGAACAACTACCTTTTGTTCGTTAGAATTTCGAGGCGTGGGATTGCGTCCCCGACATGATTTGCATTAAAAATCCGATGACCGATTCCGTATTAGGCATGATGTGTGAAACATATTCATAGTCGAAGACCCGAATCAATGATGTTTGTCTGATGATTGCATTCATGGCTTGACCTAGTTTGTGTTATCGAAAAATATTCTGAATAGTTATCATATTGTATGTAGGATTGTAGACGTTATGCGGCTTGTTTCGTACCCATATGTGTGGTCCCATGATTGATTGTTTGAGATTTGACGTGAAGATGACCCTACACCTTCCTTCATGAAGATACGACGTGAAGACGACCATATACCTTCCGTTATGAAGATACGAAGTGAAGAGGACCCTATATCTTCCGTCATGAAGTTTGGACGTAGAGAGAAACCACTTGGGGAACCCTTTTGTCATGACCCTACATAATATGTCAAGAGAATCCAAGAAATGGGTACGCCTTACATGTCGCGTAAGTGTGCGTTTGAGTGTTGTGAATGTGTATGGTTGTGTGGGCCATGAGTGCCCTTATCCTTTGTCGATACTTGATGTTGTGTTAGAAGCATACGATGTTGTGCTAGGGGTGTGGTGAGCCTACGGGCGAACCCAATTGTTTGTAAATGCATACTAGGACTTTTTTTACTTTGCATGCTCAACGTAAAAAAGTGTCTTATCCCTGAGACACTTCATTGGTAGAGTAGTTTACATGCTTCATTTTGCTCATGACATTTTGTATACTTAATACGTGCGTGCGACAGGGTTTGAGATAACTCAACTCGGAGTCCGTAGGATGATTGGGGGAGGGAGGTGTTACACAGTAGTTAGCCAACTTATGCTAACCCTCGTTTTTTGCTCATGATTTTTTGGTTGAAGAAAGCATTTCGTGTAATGGAGCATAGCAGGCAAGTGCCCAAAGCCTAAAGAAAAAAATGAAGTGATGTACTTATGTTTTTTATTTTATTTTGTGTGTGGGCCTGCGTGCTCTGCTTTGTCTTAATTTGCAAACATTTTTGATAATGATGTAAAGGCCATAAGGCCTAGGTGTGATCATTGTTTTGATGTATGATTGCTATGAGATGACTTTAGTAGTGGATACTCTACCAACTTTACCCCTTTTGCTTCCGCTTAGTTTAAATGATTTTACTCATGCATAGTTTGTGTGGGTGTTTTATATCATCTTTTAATATTTTACTTATGTGAGTTGTATGTTGTGGAGCCCAGGCGGACCCATATTATAGATGAATATAGGTGGGTTGTTACACACCTGAAGAGCTTTTCCCTTTTGGAGATATTCGACACCTCAGATTTGCACCCTTGTGTCAATGTCTTGGACATTATTTCAGGTGATCGTCGCATGCGCAACAAAATTTTTTATTTACCGCTCGCTGAGCCCTCAAATGAGTCCTATCCCTTGGGAGACATTTGGGATGCCATGAACTCGTATCTTAGTGTCGATGTCTCGGGCGGTTATTTGTGCATTCGTCGCACACCCGATGAGTATGTATACACTTCACCCAAAAAATCTCCTGATAAACCACCCATTCTTAGAGACTTCCACGACCCCGTAGAGTCTAGGTCTAGTGAGTGCATTGGGGTAGTCATTTATCATTTACATATGTTGAATGACTTGTATGTCATACTCTGACGTAAAATTATATTAAATAATGTAACTTTTAAAACTTACACGGGTAATCACAAGAGAGTGCAAATGTGCAAAGAAGGTGATTGAGTGATGATTAACACATTATTTGAGAGGTTCCCATTCGAGACAATTATGAATCTGAGTGTTAGCCAAATAAGTTCATATACTGTCATGAGACAAATTGAGTCAAATTCTTATGAGCATGTTAATACTTGGAATATAAGTTTTTATCTTGTAATTAATGTAGAGAATTTGATTCTAAATATGAATCACCTTGTCATTGGACCCATCAATCCTATAGTCCACTTTAGCCTCAATCATACCTTTACATTAGCCTAGCCTTCGTCTCACGATCAATCTTCCCTCCAACTTCAGCTACAACTTCTACCCCTACCACAACCTCACATGTACCTCCAACCCCCACCTCACCCTTCACCTCTACGACGGCGCGCAACCCTCAACAACTTCTGTGACACGATGACCTTCAGTGGAGACATTTTCTACCATGAGCGATAGAGATTTTAAATGGCTTTCATTGGGAGCATGCAATCTACATTTTTGAAGATGAATGTTCTTGAGCCGGAGAGATTGATGGGGGTCATTCGAGCATCATTTTAGTGATTTAAGAGATCAATGACATTTTGATCGTCGGAATGACAATCAGAGAAGGTTTCATCGCGTTCGTCGCGTTTTTTCATGTTTTAATGTATTTTTTACTTATTTCTTAAATGATCTGATCGAGCGCTTTGAGTCGTCATATTCATTTGCCTGAATGCCCCTCCTATATATATTATATTAGATTTTAGGTCAAGGCATCAAATATTTGTGGTTCCTTTACGACACTGCTCGATCATCCTCCTCGGTGTGATGATGAGGATCCCGCGCGGTGCCGACTCCACCAGTTCCACCTTTCGGGGGTGTCGACGCTCCCGTCCACCGTCTCCCTTGCCTTCGGTGAGCTCCTCCTTCCAGCCACAGTTTCTTTCCACAGTTCCATCGTCAGCCGATAGAACCCGCCTGTACTCCCCTTCTCTGATCCTCCACTGGCCTCCACCACTCCAGTCGACCTCAGCGAGTCCTCCATAGTCCCCAGCCACCACCCAAAGCCACCGAAATTCTTCCTCATACCATCCAGCCCCCAACTTCCCCCTCCGAACTCTACTTCCGCCTCCTTAGCCTCTGACGACCTCCTCCAGCCTCCGGGCCTCTTGCATCCACCCTAACAATGCCCCGAACCTCTTATCCAAGTGCCTACTATCCCCCTCTCTTCTCTCCTCCACAAGCCTCGTAGCCACCCCCACAACCCCAAGAAAATCAAAACCCCGCAATTCCATCGAAATTTCCTAAACCTTAAAAATTTCCCTACATTTTATTTCCCCGCCAACCACATGTCCACACATCGAAACCCACGCATTGCGCTTAAGACCGTTCCAAGCCCATATACCACTTCCTCCGCTGCCGATGTCGATCTCTTGGCGAGTCTTACATTTAGTTTTCATTTCTCGCATTTATACGAATATTCACTTATTGCTATAAATCTTTTGCTCTACTTAATTTTGGCACCATTAATTTCTGGAAGTGTCTTATTTGTTCTGCACATTAATGTATAGCACTTTCATTTGCGTGCACTTATTGCTTGAATAACTGGATTGGTAACTATTTGGACTCAAATTATAATTGTTTGTGCAAGTACTAATTTTATGTTATTAAATTAATTACACGTCAGAAATTAATTGCATGATTGAATCATTGACATCGAATTAGAGTTGCAGTTTATGTTGTGAGCTTCCTTTTCATTGGATTGTTTGTTGAATCATTCACATTATCATTAGGGTTGTTGTTGAAGTCAACGCATTTCAATTAATATTTTAGTCCATGTAATAGTCTTTAGGTATATAGGGGTTTAGTCCCACATTGTGAGTTTGAGTTTGTGAGTCATTGTTGAAGGATGAAATAATGAAAGCTCTTAGGTCTCCAATGTGGAGTCCTAACATATATATATAATATCTCAAAGATGGATAATTACAATTAAGCCATACAACAATACACACGATATATGCAGACCATAAATATACAAATACACTGGTAATAATAACTCCAATACTCCCCCTCAAGGTGGAGCAAAGATGTCAATCATGCCCAGCTTGGAAGAGAGCAAATCTGAACGAGTAGGACCAATGGCCTTAGTGAAGGCATCAGCAAGTTGGTCGGCCGAGGGGACATAAGTAGGAAGGACGGTCCCAGTATGAACGTGATCACGAAGAAAGTGAACATCCATCTCTATGTGTTTGGTGCGCTCATGAAGCACCGAATCCTGAGTGAGAAGAAGAGCTGACTTATTGTCACAGTAGAAGAGTCGAGCCAGTGGTCAGGGATAGACCAAGTTCAGTCAGCAGCGATCGAAGCCAAATCAACTCAGTAACACCGTGTGCCATGGCACGGTATTCAGACTCAGCGGACGAGCGCGATACAATGTGTTGTTTCTTACTCCGCCATGAGATAAGATGATCACCATGAAACACACAGAGGCCGGTAGTAGAGCGGCGATCAGTCAAAGAACCAGCGAAATCAGCATCAGTGAAGCAGGAGAGACTGGAGACACTGTCAGCCCGATAGAATAGCCCAAGACCAGGAGCATGCTTGAGATACCGAAGAACACGCCGAGCGGCCTCTAGATGAGCAGTCCTAGGAGAATGCATAAACTGACTCAGAACGCCTACTGAGAAGCTGATGTCTGACCTCGTATTTGTCAAGTATATCAGGCGGCCAACCAGACACGCTGGTACTGAGAAGGGTCTGGTAGAGGATCACCAGATTCAGCATGAAGACGATGATTGGTATCCATAGGCGTATGCACAGGACGACAGCCCAAGAGACCAGAATCCCGGAGGAGATCTAAGGTGTACTTTCGCTGGGATATGGAGATGCCCTGTCGGGAGCGAGCCACTTCAATCCCAAGGAAATAACGGAGAGATCCAAGATCTTTTACCTCAAAGGCGAAGCGGAGAGTAGCTTTCACCTCAGAAATACCAGCAGAGTCATCCCCAGTAAGAATAATGTCGTCAACATAGACCAAGACAATGGCACGACGGCCCTCTGGCGTGGCGCGAACGAAGCAAGTGTGATCCGCATGACACTGAGTGAAGCCTATCTGAAGAATAACAGTGCTGAACCGGTCAAACCAGGCATGCGGTGATTGTTTCAGGCCGTACAGGGATTTGTGTAGACGACAAATCCTGCCCGAATACTCCCCCTGAAGGGCAAATCCCGGTGGAGGAGCCATATAAACCTCCTCCTGCAAGGTTCCATGGAGGAAAGCATTCTTGACATCGAGCTGGTAGAGGGGCCATGCCCGGGACGCCGCAAGGGAGAGCAGAAGACGAACACTCGTAAGATTGGCCACGGGAGCAAACGTGCCAATAGTAGGGGGGTCCGGGAGAAACGGGAGTAACAGGTGGTGTGGGTGCGCGGCGACGAGTGTAAGTAAGTAAGGCGGGCGGGCGGAGGTGATGGAGGTGAGACGGCGGGGACGATCGGGACAGGTTGCACAATAGTAGGGGGGTCCGGGGTAGTCGAGGGAGAGAGAAAGAAGGGTACTTCCTCGTGAAATGTCACATCACGAGAGTGAATGATACGACGGAAACGGGGATCATAACAACGATACCCCTTAGTGGTAGTCGAGTAGCCGAGAAAGAGACAACGGACAGCCCGATCGTCGAGTTTTGTCCGGGAAGGACGCCGATCCTGGACAAAACACACACAGCCAAAGACCCGAAGAGGGATGAGAAAAACAGAGGCGGAAGGGTGGAGAAGACTGTAGGGAGCAATACTGCCGAGGGGGAGGGACGAAGTTCGATTGATAAGGAAGGTTGCGGTAAGGAGAGCAGCACTCCAGTAGGACTTAGGAACATGCATGTCTCGAAGAAGGCATCGAACAGTGTCCAACAGGTGACGGTTTTTGCGTTCGGCCACGCCATTTTTCTCGGGGGTGGTCGGACACGAAAACTGGTGGAGGGTGCCTTCAGAGCGAAGAAACATGTCAAAGGAGCGTGAGGTGTATTCACCTCCACTGTCAGAGTGAAGAATGTGAACAGACTTGCCATGTTGTGTTTGTATCATAGCAGTAAAATGAGTGTAAACAGAAAGAACGTCAGATTTACGTTTCAGAAGGTAAACTCATAAACATCGAGAATAGTCATCAATAAAAGTGACAAAATACGAGAATCCATCAAAAGAAACAATAGGGGCAGGGCCCCAAACATCAGAATGTATCAACTCAAAACAAGAAGTAGCACGACTAACAGAGGATACATAGGTACTGCGAGTGTGTTTTGACAATTCACAAACATCACAATGAAAAGGAAAAGAGAAAGATACATCAGGGCAAACAGATAATATCCGAGGAGGGCTAGCATGACCGAGGCGGGCATGCCAAAGCAAACTCGATGACGAAGCAGGAGCAACAGTGGTGGTGGTAGTAGCAGTAGGGGGAGGCATCACCAGATGGTACATCCCATTCTTCTCAATCCCCGTACCAAAAGTCCTCCTGGATCGCAGGTCCTGAAAAACACAATGATCAGAGTAGAAAGTGACTGAGCAGTTCAAAGCACGAGTAATACTACTAACAGATAAAAGGTTGAGAGCCATGTGGGGTACAAGAAGAACAGAGTCAAGGGAGAGAGTGAAAGAGAGAGAGACAGTGCCCTGGCTGAGGACAGGAGTAAACGAGCCATCAGCAAGGCGCACATCCCGGTGGGAGCAAGGAGCAACCTGGCGCAGGAGGGAAGACGTACCAGTCATATGGTCGGTGGCACCAGAATCAATCACCCAGGGTGACGAACCCTGGTCAACCGTGGTCGCAGAGCAAGCAAACGGAGTACCTGAGGATGAAGAGCTAGGAGAGGCAGAGGCAGTAGTGGAGGACTGAGATTGCTGGAACTGCTGAAACTGCTGAAACTGGGCCAACAGGTGACTGAAATCCGAAGCAGTGACTCCTGAGGGACGCTCGACGGTATCAAAAGACTCGACAGCAACAACGGTAGAGCGCGGAGCACCAGACGAAGTACGATCAGAACCCCGAAGGTGTGGGTAGAGCTGATAGCAACGGCTGCGGTCATGATAGAGACGCCCACAATGAGAGCAAGGGCCAGGCGGACCCGTAGAGCTACAGCCACCGGAGGAGCCACGTCCCTCAGACGGTGTAGAAGAACCACGACCTCCATAGCTCCGAGAGCCAGAAGTGGGAGGACGAGAAGAAGCTGCAAGAGCCATCTGCTCAGTAGGGAGCGAGGAAGTAGTATGCCCGCCGGAGAGGCATGAGTGACGCTGCAGGTGTTTCTCATGCTCAGAGACAATGGAGTAGGCCTCAAGAAGATCTGGCAAAGGAGACATGCCCACAATCTGAGCACGTGTGGACTCATACTCGGGGCGAAGCCCCATCAAGAACTGATAGGTCTCCCGACGCTGTCGCTGTTGCCGGATAAGGGTGACATCCTCGGGAGATTTCAGGGCACTAAGAGGCTCCAGATCATTGAGTTCCAGAAAACGATCCTGAAGGTAGGTGAAGTACTCCTGAACAGACCGCTCCCCCTGAGTAGCGGAAGCAATATCCTGAAAGACACCAAAAATCTGGGCATCAACACGTGTGTGCCCGAAGGTGCGCTAAAGGGCGGACCAAAGGTCGGCGATGTATTCAAAACGCATGAACTGACCGAAGATACGAGGCTCCATCGAGCACTGGATCCAACCAAGAACCATGAATTTCTCCGTGGACCACTTGACCAAATCATCTTTCTTGTCAGCAGGAGGCTGTGGAGGGCCGCCAGTCAACCAAGAAAGTTTATTTCGACCAGCAAGGGCCACCTTCATCGATGTAGCCCAAGAAGAATAGTTCCGCTCATCCAGAAGGATGCTAGTAATCCGCCTCGAGGAGGATTCGTAGGTATCCGTAGAAGCCATGAACCAAGAGGAAAGAAACACCGAGATCCCTCCCACAAAGGAGATCGAGGATCGAAAAGAAAAATGGCTCCGGGAACCTGACGAAGCACTGGAACAATCGCCGATGCGGGAGGCTGGAACAGGCGGGACCGATCGTCGATGCGGCCTGGAACAGTCGCAAGACCGGCGTCGATCGACGAGGCTGGTCTGGAAGAACCGACGGCGTCAATCGATGAGGCGGGAACAAGCGTCGGCGTCGATCGGGGAACAAGCGCCGGTCGACGATGCGGGAACAGGAAACAGGCGTCGGCGCCGATCCGGGAGCAGGCGTCGGTCGTCGATGCGGGAACAGGAAACGAGCGCGAGACTGGATCGACGAGTATGGACCGTCGACGAGGCTGGATCGTCGATACTGGAAATGGCGAGGAATGACGGTGCGGGAACAGGAAGCCGACGGGAACCCTAGGTTTGCTTTGATACCATGAAGGATGAAATAATGAAAGCTCTTAGGTCTCCAATGTGGAGTCCTAACATATATATAAAATATCTCAAAGATGGATAATTACAATTAAGCCCTACAACAATACACACGATATATGCAGACCATAAATATACAAATACACTGATAATAATAACTCCAATAATTGTAAGTCCTATAAATTGCCCCTTTGAGGATGAATAATAATCTTTCGATTTCTCTCTAATTATTTCAACATGGTATCAGAGCAGGATTTTATTCCTCCCTGAAATTTCTCGCCCTAAAATGTTGGAGCCCTGAAATTTCTCTCCCTAAAATGTTGGCGCCCTGAAATTTCTGGCTGGAAGGCTTCCGCTCAACCTGTCTGGTTATTCCATGCGATCGTCAAAGGAAGGAGCCTCGAGGCGATTGCGCTTGGGGATGTCATCCTCCGATGGAAAAACACCTATGCACGGCTCCGGATAATCCTCAAAGTACTAATTGTGGGCATAGTCATGTCGAGCGGGAGGGGGACCGCACTCTCTACGATCGGGATCATAATAGTCATCACGGTCATGATTACAGCGACCGTGCAAAGGCACACGATCTCTTGATCATGTGGAAACAAACGGGGCCCGTCGCGGAGAAGGGGATGCTTGACATAGGTAGGGCCTTGTCGTCACTTTGGGGTGTGCTGTGGATTGTGCCTCATAGGTGGCGCGGTACTCCGACGGAGAATATCACAACGGTGTCACTCAAGGGGAGGCTGAACACCCAACGGACGCTGGTCAAGATGAAGAGGTGTGTCGGGGTTGCCCTAAAGAGGGTCCTCTTGTCGAGACGTCGTGTCTCTAAGGTTTTCTAAAATTTCTAGCCGATTATTTATTCCAGCAAGTTCATGACGAAAATCCTGAAACTGGGTGCCCATAGTGTCAAAATGGTACAGGAAAAGTTGTTGAAATTCGGATAGAGACATGCCAGAATGTGAGTTAGTTGTTCGGTCATCAGTGATGCGTCGTACAAATTGATGTAGGGTGGGGTGTGCGGTGCGAACTATAATGCAATCCTAGTGGGTGGTGAGATGTTGACCTTACGACCTTAACACTAAATGTGATGCGACTATGCAAGGAATGACGATGATAACCAAAAGCTAGCAATAAACATTAAAACCACGGAATTATAAATAAACAAGTGAAAGTAATTTTCGTTTGGGCTAGCATCAATGACTTTCCTCCGCGGGAAGGGCCAAAGAAGACAAGCTTGCGGCGAATGATTCCTTCCTGCAAATCACAAGCAAATCTAGAATAAAATCCCACAATATTATATATCCAAGCAAATGAGAATTCACAACACCATATTTTAATTTAGAGAAACAATATCCATACAACGAATAACAACTCACAAAGTACGGGAGCTACCGTGGGAGAGTAGATCAGGCGACGTACGTCGTGACGGTGGCACAAATAAAAAAAATAAAGTGGTCGGTGGACTAGATTCGAGCGGTGCGGGGCTGGATCTGAGAAGAGCGGTGTTTGATAGGGGTCTGTTAAATTTTTGAAGTGGAAGTGGACTGTCCGGGTGGTCTGTTTTTTGAAGACCGCGCGAGCTCGATGTGTCAGTCTCAGTTTTCTGGTCGCCAGTTTTTTGTGTTGCTTGTTCTCATCTATGTTTGCTCTTATAAATCATGTCTCGCCATGTATGCAACGCATTGTAATAAGATAGTATTCAATTGAGATTCTCTTGCCTTCATTGTCACTGGTTAACTGTTGTGAATTTGAATTGAAGTCTTCCGCTGTTGCTTTCGATCCATTCTCCGAAATTTAAACATAGTATCAGAGGCAGGTTTGAAGCAGTGATCAGCCACAAAATCCTACTTCAGTCTCTGAAAGGTTGTTAACCAGTGTGATAGCAATGGAAGGAGGTTATACAAGAGGTCTTGGAATTGAGCTCCTTACGCAGACTAACTTCAAGAAGTGGAAGTCGTGCATGAAGAGCTATCTTCTTGGCGAAGATTTATGGGAGGTAGTCGGAGGAGATGCGAGACAAGCTGTTGTAGCTGCTGAAGGGAATGCTGAGCAGGTGAAAGCTTGGAAGAGAACAAATGCAAAGGCAGAGTTCACTCTCAAGCGTGCTATCATTCCGGAGCTGTTTGACCACATAATTGGATGTAGGTCAACTGTTGAGATTTGGACAGCCTTGGATGGCTTGTTCAACAAGAAGAATGTAGCTCGGCTACAGTTCTTGGAAAATGAGTTGGCGAAAGCAACTCAGGGAGATTTGTCTATCTCTCTTTCTTCTTGAAGATGAAGAACTTGTGCGCAGAGATATCAGCTTTGGACCCGGATGAACCTATCTCAGAAGCAAGGTTGAAGAGGCACATAATCCGCGGCTTGCGGAGGGAGTATGTGACCTTTGTCACTTCTGTACAAGGTTGGGCCAATCAGCCATCATTACTTGAGCTGGAGAACTTGCTTGCTTCGTAAGAGAGTTTGGCTAAGCAAATGGCTGAGATATCAGTCTCTGGGGGAGAGAGCGAGTCCTGTATTCAGGCAAGAAGAAGAAGTCACCTGTTGGAGATGGTTCATCTACTTCATATCAGTAGGAGAGGAGTTATGCTCCTAAGTCTGATGTGAAGAAGAAGGAAGGGCCGAGATGTTACAGGTGCAATAAGCTTGGTCACTTCAAAAGGGACTGCAATGTCAATCTTCAGCCAGGGCATGCTGCTGGGAAGGAGGAGGCTGGTTCCAATACTGAAGGTAGTTGGGGTGGTGGAGGTGCTTTCATGACGGGCACTTGTGTTCGGGTATTGACTTCCATCAACTATCAAGATGATTGGAAGAAGAAGGAAGAGTCGAAGTTCTCCTCGTTGCAAGCATACTCAGGTAATGATGCTATCATTACAGCTGATGATACGGTTCATGCAGTTGAGAAGGAGGGTATAGTTTCTTTGAACGAAGATAGAGGTCCACTCACGTTGAAGAGTGTCTATCATGTTCCGGAGATGAAGAAAAAACTCTTCTCGGTGACCAATGCGATCGAAGCTGGCTATCACGTTCTGTTTGGTCCAACAGAAGTGAAGTTTCTTCGAAATATGTCAGCATGAAAGACTTGGACATGTTGGGATGGACAAGTTGAAAGCTATGGCGGGAAGAGGCCTTGTAAGAGGCTTGCCTAGTTTGTCATCCTTCGGTGAAGGTCATGTTTGTGCAGGTTGTCAATATGGTAAGGCTCAACGTCTTCCATTTGACAAATCACAAAGCAGATGCAAAGCACCATTGGAGTGTATTCATGGTGATCTGTTTGGACCTACCGCAACAATCAGTCTTGGAGGTAGCAAGTATATGCTAGTCTTGATTGATGACTTCACTAGATATACTTGGGTATATTTTCTGAAGAAGCAGTTGGAAGCCTTGGAGAAGTTTGTGGAATTCGAGGAGGTGGTGGAAGGTCGGCTTAACCTGCGGATCAAGAAGTTCAGAACTGACAATGGAGGGGAGTTCACCTCAAATGCATTTTTTAACTTCTGCAAGAAGCATGACATCCGTAAAGAGCTCTCATGTGCTCATACTCCACAACAGAACGGAGTTGCAGAGCGGAAGATCCGTCATCTGACGGAGACCTGCAAATGTTGGCTTCATGCCAAGAGTATCCCAAAGTCCTTATGGGCAGAGGGAATGTCTTGTGCAACTTATGTCATCAATCGGATGCCTCTAAGTCCTATCAACATGAAGACCCCTCATGAGTTGATGTTCAAGGAAAAGCCTTCGGTGGAACACCTTCGAGTGTTCGGATCTACCTGCTATGTGCATGTCCCAGATGCCCTTAGAACGAAGCTAGATGCGAAAGCAAGGAAGCTAGTCTTTGCCGGTTATGATGGCCGGAAGAAAGGGTGGAGATGCATGGATCCAGAGACACGGAGAGCTGTGGTCTCAAGGGATGTGGTATTTGATGAGTTGGCATCATACCAGGGTAGCTCTTCTGTTGAGCTACAGGGAAGCAGGTCAGATGGTGGACTTGAAGAAGCTACCAAGGAGGTTCTGGTAGAGTTGCCTGGTTCTCCAGGTGCTCCAGGTATTTCTAGC
Source organism: Dactylorhiza incarnata (assembly GCA_033032865.1). NCBI lineage: Eukaryota > Viridiplantae > Streptophyta > Magnoliopsida > Asparagales > Orchidaceae > Dactylorhiza > Dactylorhiza incarnata. The sequence goes on from JAWHQI010000247.1 coordinate 1,470,626, forward strand.
TCTGGGTCAGGTGCTTCAGGTTTTGGAAGCAGGGGGAGCGATGCTCCAAGTATGCCTGGAAGGAGAGCTAGTTCAGAACAGGTAGCTGAAGAGGTGGTTCAGAGTAAAGCTCTGAGGAGGTCCAAGAGGACTATCATTCCACCAGATCGGTATACAGGGGAAAACCTGGTGAGCTTCGTTTCATGTTTCTTCGCAGATCCCCTGGATGAGAGAGAGCCATCTTATTTTGAAAACGCCGTTGGAGTCAAGGAGTGGGAAGGAGCCATGGATGAAGAGACGGCTGCCCTCAGAAAGAATGAGACTTGGGACTTGGTGCCTAAGGTTGAGGGTGTTTCTCTGGTGACTTGCAAGTGGGTTTTCAAGCTGAAGAAGAAGGCTGATGGAAGCATTGAGCGGTACAAGGCTCGCCTTGTAGCTCTAAGTTTCTCTCAGAAGTATGGGGAGGATTATGAAGAAACCTTTAGCCCTGTTTCCAAGATGACTTCGGTTCGGGTGGTGATCGCATTGACAGCTTGCCAAGGATGGAAGATTTGGCAACTCGATGTAAAGAATGTTTTCTTATACGGCGAGATTGACAAGGATATATTCATGGATCAACCACCTGGTTATGTTTCCAAAGAACACCCAAGACATGTATGCAAGCTCAAGAAGGCTCTTTACGACTTGAAGGAGGCGCCTCGGGCGTGGTATGGCAAGATTGTAGAATACCTCCAGTTCTGCGGATACTTTGCTTCTGATTCAGATTCAAGCTTGTTCGTAAAGAAAACAGGGGAGCTTCAAGTCTTGGTGTTGTTGTATGTTGACGATATGATCGTCACGGGAAACTCTGAAGTGAAGGTAGCTAGACTTCGTGCTGAGTTAGCTATCAGATTTGAGATGAAGGACTTGGGTGAGCTCCACCATTTCCTTGGACTCGAAGTGGAGAGGAAAGAGGGCGGTATGCTTGTTTCCCAAAAAGGCTATGCAGAACGAATTGTGAAGCGATTTGGCATGGAAGGAGGGAAGAGCAGCTCTACTCCACTGAAGGTTGGTATGACACTTCGACGTGATGAGGGGAAGGTTCTTTCTGATCCTTTGGTTTTTCGGGCCTTGGTCGGAAGTTTGATTTACTTGACGATCACGAGGCCGGATCTCTTATGCGGTTGGCCGAGTGAGTCGATTTATGGCTGAGCCTCGGAAACCACATCTTATGGCGGAGGACAATTTTGAAGTATGTGAAGTCCACCTCAGATTTGGGTCTCTTCTATGGCCTGCATAGATACATGGATGCTGATTATGGAGGAGATTCAGATGATCGGAGATCGACTTCTGGATGTCTTTATGACAGGCTCTACAGCTATATCATGGTGCAGCAAGAAGCAGGATTCCGTGTCTGTCTCTACCACGGAAGCGGAGTACAAAGCCTCAGCTTTGACAGCTCAGAAAGCCATCTGGCTTAGGAGGCTTGTGGAGGACATTCATAGGGAGGTGCATGGTCCTACTCTGCTCCGGGGTGACAATGAGAGTGCCCTCAAACTGGTGAACAATCCAGTTTGTCATGCGCGAACCAAGCACATAGAGATTCAACATCATTTCATTCGGGAGAAGGTGTAGGAGGGATCTCTTATGGTTGAGCATGTGCAGAGCAAGGATAATGCCGCGAACATCTTCACGAAGCCGTTGTCGAAGGGACCGTTTGAACGGTTGAGGAGTCTACTTGGGCTGACTTCCACTTCCCACTTCAACGGGGAGTGTTAAATTTTTTAAGTGGAAGTGGATTGTCCGGGCGGTCTGTTTTTTGGAGACCGCAGAGACCGCGCGAGTTCGGTGTGGCGATCTAGTTGTCGAGATCGCGCGTCTCTTGTGTTGGCGGCCTGTGTTGGTTTGCCGGTTGTGCCCAAGTGTTCCTGTTCGGGTTGAGACCGGGCGGTCTAGTACTGGAGGTCGCTTCGGCGGTCTTGTACTTCGGTCTGCTTGAGATCGCTCTTGCGGTTTGATGTGGTTCCGTTTTTATGGGAGACCAGACGGGTTGTATGAGCCTGGTTCCGACAGTCTGTTCTCGATCTGGTCAGATGCTCATATGGTTCTTCTCCTGTAAGAGACCGAGCGGTCTGCCGGTTTGGTATAAGTGTGTTGTCATTATTGGACAGTTGCTTAATTAAATAAAAAGGTCCTATTGTGGCCGCGCGGTCGGCTTATTGAGACCGCGTGCTTCAATAAGGAAGGTGACCATATCCCTCTCGGGCAGTGACGACATCCGTTCGTTTGCCTATAAATAGAGGGGCAGAGGTAGCCATTCATAATAAGAAAGAATTGTAAGAACCTAGTTTGGATTTATTGTGCCGGTCTCATTTTTGAGGTCGCGCGGTCTGAAGTTTATTGACCGGCTGTTGTGTTCGCAGGTTAGGCGGCCAGCAAGTTCCGTTAGCATTCTTCCTATCTTTCCAGCTTTGAATAAACCAGCTCGCCAGCAGTCTGTCTGGGCGATCTGTGTTTGGAGGTTCTTGGATCTGTTTGCAGCGGGCTCAGTTGATCAGACGACCTTAAGCGGTCAGGTGGTCTTGAGTGCGGTCTTGCATCAGTGAACAGTTCTTCTTCAAGTGTTCGCGGGTTACTTATGTGATCTTGAGACCGTGCGGTCTGGGCGATCAAGAAGTGCGAACAGTTTTGTTTTCAGCAGTCGCAATAAAGAGCAGCTCGTGCGGTCTGAGCTTTCAGCGGTCTGGCAGTTCACAGGTCAGCGACCTGTCCTGTTCGCGCGGTCTCAGGGAATCCGACGATCTTGCTCAGTTCGGGCGGTCTCAGTTTTCTGGTCGCCAGTTTTTTGTGTTGCTTGTTCACATCTATGTTTGCTCTTATAAATCATTGTCACTGGTTAACTGTTGTGAATTTGAATTGAAGTTTTCCGCTGTTGCATTCGATCCATTCTCCGAAATTTTAACAGGGTCGGCGGCTGTGAGAGGGTATCGACTGTAGGTTTCGTGGGCTGGGATCTCGATAGTAGTAGAGAGTGGGGCTGATGGGGGAAAAGAGGGTCTGGCAGCTTGATCTGGAACAACTGGGCGGGGAAACAACCAGTCGGCGGCCGCACTAGGGGAGGTTGGGTGGGCGGCTGGTCCAGAGGGTGGTTGGAAGTATGTTGTTGGAGGGAGGGGAGCAGGGAAACAGAAAAACAGAGGAGGGGAATGGGTAAATCTGGTTGTTGTTGTTGTTGTTTAAGTTGGGCGTCTAGGGTTTGGAGGTGAGTGAGGGGGTCGGTTGGAGCTTGGGAGGGGGGAAGAAGGAGGCAATGGATAGGGGGTACCTTGGGTATGCGGGAAAACCACTAGGAGTCGTCACCTAGGGCCTCACGGAGTCGTCACTGTGAGGGGATCACCGAATTCCGAGAATGAGCTTCTCCAAAATTTGCAATGCCTTCAAGCAGCCTCCATACTAATACTATGGCACCCCGTCATCGATATCTATGATTGGCCGGAGATGCGGCGGGCCCGATTACATGAAATAAACTAAAACATAGTGATACATATATGAAAAAATAGGTAAACGAGTCGGGCGCATCCGAAGAGGTGCACGAGTACGAACGTGGGTCCCGCCTTGTGGCGAGCCAACTCTGATGGATGCCCATCAACTCCCCCGACTGAAAGGTCTTCATCTCCGATGAATGGAGACGATCGTACTGTAGTCGAAGTCCAAGGGCGAGTCGATCAAGCTCTGCAGAAGCAATCCAAGTATCGTCAGTGAAGGGCCGCCCTCGCCAGTGTACCAAGTATCGACAGACAGGACCATCCGAAGAGGGGACGTACTCATGTGATACAATCTCAGTAATGCTTTCAACGCTCAACTCACGTGTAGATGAATCTGGCGCGATCGATGGTGACAAAGGTGAAGCCATAATAGACGAACTCACATGTGGGAAAGGCTCGGGAGTTGACTAGGTGTGGGATGGGGAATGTTGTGGTGTAGGCTCAGGGGGATCATCACAATACGGATCCATATACTCGTGAGGCTCGTAATATGGCGTCAAGTCTTCAACATTAAATACGGGATGGGTTCCCATGCCCGCAGGGATATTAAGCTCATAGACATTTGTATTGATGCGTCGCATGACAGTGTAGGGGCTCATTCGCTTAAAACTCAACTTTTTGGCAAGCCCGGTTATACGATAATGGGGCAGGTTTGGGAGCGAAGCTCCCGAGACTAAGTCAATAACGTGTTGAATATCCCCGCAGGGGCAGTAACTCGTCAGGGAGCTCGTCAGGCATAATGCCAGCAAACTCATCCAAAATGGAACGAACATCTAGGTGGGGTCAGGTGCATCCGTAGGGCAATCAGAAGCCATGATAGCTGCTACTACATAAATAATACCAGCATCGGCGCTGTCCCTCTAAAACTCGCACGTCTCAAGATGTGTAGGGGTCTCAAGGAGCTCGTACTAACTGATGGCTCAATCTGACCCTTGGATTTCTCCTTGGGTTGGGTAGAGGACAACGTGATCTTCCGACCCTTATCATAAAAGTAACGTGTTCGATCGGCCGAAGCACATAGCATCACGATCGTATAGCCACGGTCTACCAAGCAATATATGTGCGACGTCCATAGGGATGACGTCACACCACACTCGATCCTCAAAAGTGGCAAGGTTAATCGTAACAAGACACCGATGTGTGACCTGAATCGCGGTTTTGTCTACCCAGATGAAACCATAGGGGTGGGGATGAGGCCCAACTTTCACCTGCATACGCTCTGGACCCTTTTGGGACACGATATTTACACAACTCCCACTATCTATAGCTAGCTTGCAGGGACCACCTGAACTAGGGAAATAAGTGTAAAAGATAGTGGTGTGGCGTCAATCCTCATCCGCACGAGGGGTGTGCAGGAGATGCCTAACTACTCCCATCTCCAAAGATCTCTCAGCATCACTCTCACAACCCTCCTCAACAGTGGCCGCAATCTCCTCAACAATTTCCTCTTCAATCTCAAGACTAGGCCCTCCCTCCTCAATAAGCAGGTTCTGCGTAAGGCATTAAGCCGCAACGTGTCCTCTGCCTGAACATCTATAACACTGGATGCCCCCCGACTTGGTGTGCTCGGTGATGGCGTCCTTGCCCTTCGTGTCCAAGGGGGCACGGTAGCTGCATTCTGTGGCGGGGCAGGTCTCCTAAACGTTGAGTCGTCATGTCTAGAGGAACCTTGCCTTGGCCCCAAAGAGTGAAGGTATTGCTCATACTCTAAGGCGAGCTGATAGATATGCTCAACGCTCACGAGGCGATGTGGGATCAACTTCCTACGAATATCAGATCGAAGGTCGGCCCTAAAACGAGAGACGGTGACAATGGGCTCCTCCGAAATATCACTCCTGACAATAAGCTCGTCAAAGCGAGTCATATACTCAACGACAGTAAGTGTCCCTTGGCATAAGTAGTTGGTATTTGTAGGACGTATGGAGATACTTGTCTTTTAGTCCTTGCTTCATATCGTTCCATCTGATGATGGGATAGTAATCTTCCCTATCAGCTGACCTCTCTGCGCTGGTCCAGAATACTTTAGTTGGCCCGTGTAATTTCATTTTGGCAAAACCGACATCGCTCGTCACTAGTGTCGTACAACATGAAATGTTGGTCCATGTCAAGGATCCAATCGCTAAAATCCTTCGGGTCCATGCGACCGTCAAAGGAAGAAGCATCGATGCGAATGCGCCTGGGGATGTCATCCTCCGGTGGAAAAACACCTCCGCGAGGCTCCAAATAATCCTCAAAGAACTCATCGTGGGCATAGCTCTCTACGGCCGGGATCATAATAGTCATCACGACCATGATCACGACGACCGTGCAAAGGCACACAATCTCTATGATCATATGGAAACAAATGGGGCCCGTCGCGATGAGGAGGATGCTTGACATAGGTAGGGTCTTGTCGGCGCTATGGAGTGTGCTCAAGATTCCGCCTAATAGGGGGGACCCCGACGGTGAATATCACGATGGTGTCGCTCAAGGGGAGGCTGAACACCCAACGGACATTGGACAGGACAAAGAGGTATGTCGGGGTCACCCTCATGAGGGTCCACTTGCCGAGCCGACGTATCCCTCAGGTTTTCTAAATTTTCAAGCCGATTATTTATTTCAGTAAGTTCATGATGAAAACACTGAAGCTGGGTGTCTATAGCGTCAAAACGGTCCAGGACAAGTCGTTGAAATTTGGCTAGAGACGTGCCCGAATTTGAGCTAGTTGTTCAGTCATCAGTGATGTGTGGTTCATACATTGGGGATCTAAAAACCCTACCACTACGGAGCATAAACAGAGCCATAACCTAACCCTGATACCAATTGATGTAGGGTAAGGTGTGCGGTGTGAAATATAATGCAATCCTAGTGGGTGGTGAGATGTTGACCTTACGACCTTTATAGTAAATGTGATGCGACCATGCAAGGAATGATGACAATGATCAAAAGCTAGCAATAAACATTAAAACTGCGTAATTATAAATAAACAAGTGAAAGTAATTTTCTTTTGGGCTACCAAGCAATGACTTTCGTACACGAGGAGGGCCAAAGCCAAGCGCGTGGCGAATGATTTCTTCCTGCAAATCACAAGCAAATCTAGAACAAAAATCCGCAATATTATTTATCCAAGCAAATGAGAATTCACAACACTATATTTCAATTTAGAAAAACAAGATCCATACAACGAATAACAACTCACAAAGTACGGGGGCTGCCGTGGGAGAGTAGATCCGGCGACGTACGTCGTGACGGTGGCGGAAATCTGAAAAGATAAAGTGGTCGGTGGACTGGATTCGAGCAGTGGGGGGCTAGATCTGAGAAGAGGGGGATGGGAGGGGTTGGCGGCTGTAGGAGGGTATCGTCTGCAGAATATTATATGGTAGCAACAGGAAATTCTTTGGGCTTGAATCGGGGTATTCAAGAACAATAGATTGTTCCAACTCGATATCGTCAAGAATTCCTTACTATTGCATGGGAAGAGATTCATCTTAGAAGTATTTTTCCCTGGCAATATTTTTCTATTGGAGCTTCGCTCGTTCCATTTATCAAGCATGTTAGAAAAGCCCATGTAAAGGCCCATATTGGAGCCTATTTGTTTTTTTGTTTCTCTCTCTTCTCTTTAGTCCCACATCATGTATAAGGATTTCCTCTTTCTTTCTCCCTCCTATATATTTGTATTCATACATTGTATTTTATACATAGAAAGGAATATACAAGGTTTTGCTCCTCTTTACATGGTATCGGAGCAGGTTCGACATTCCGGTCTCCCAACTTTTTTGACCGCCCCCCTCCCTTTGTGATTTCCTCGCGGTCCCCCTTTTCTGTGACCGCAGCCCCCCCTGCGAGCTCCACTTCTCCAACTTCTTCCTCCCTTTAGCTTTCTTATAGTTTTTATCCTTCTGACAAGTGGGCCCCGCCCCTCCTACGGCCTCTTCTGCTCGCTGCGCCCTCTGCCGAGCTCCCCTTCAGCGGCCTCTCCTGCTCTCTGCGCCCTCTGCCGAACTCTCCCAGCGGTCTCCTCTCAGCAAACATCGTGCTTTCGTCCCTCTGCCGAGCTCTCTCGGCAAGGCTCACCGTGGTCCTTCCAGTGGTCTCCTCTCGGCAAGATCGTGTCGAGCTCCCCTCCAGCGGCCTCCTCCAACGACCTCCCCTCCAGTGGTCTGCTAAGTTCCTTGAGTTCGCACGGCCTCCTCCCAACGGTCTTCTCTCAGCAACGACTGTCGAGCTCCCTCTGCCGAACCACTGCCGAGCTCTCCTCCAGTGGACTGCCGAGCTCACTCCACCGAGCTCTTTGAGGTCGTGCGACCTCCTCCATGCGGCCTGCCTCTCCAGCGATCTCCTCAGCAGTCGCCATCTCTAGCAGCGATCTCCCTCAGCGATCTCCAGCAGCGAGCTCCTCTCTAGCAGCGATCCCCTCAGCCTTGCCAACCTCTCTACAATGGGTTCCTCAAGTGATCCCTCTGTGCATCCAGATGGACAGACCGCTACCTCTCCTGCAGCCAGCTTGCTTCTCACTCCTGAACTGCGCGACGAACTAAGAATCACCACCATCTCCCTGACTGGGAAGAAAAACTTCGTCGAGTGGGTGCACTCTGTCAGATGAGTTCTTCGGTCCAAGGGATTTTTGTCTCATCTCACTAGAGACCCCCCATCTGCTCCTACTGATGACTGGTTGCGTAACGATGGTCGGGTTCAGACATGGCTTCTCGACTCCCTTGATGGCGAACCTTACCACATGGCCATGTATCACGAGACGGCCAAGGCAATGTGGGAGGAACTCCACTCCTTGTACTCCGGCAAAGGACAACCTTCAACACTTGTATGACATCATTACCGAACTTCAAAACCTCGACACTGGCGAGGCGGTTGACTTAACCTCATTTGTTGTTCGGGCCAAGACTCTCGCAGAAGCCTGGATACAACATCAACCCTCTACTACAGATCTAGCAGCTCAGCGTGCTCAAAAAGAGGTTGTGTGTATTGCCATGATGATGGCTCGTGTCCCACTTCACCTTCAGAGTATTCAGGCGCAAATCCTCCCATCGGCTACAACCCCGTCATTCTCTGATGTGTGCTCCATGTTGCTCAAAGTCTCACCGCCTACGAATACTATTGGACCTCCCTCACCGGTCCTTCTCCAGCACTCGTCTGCACCATTACTTCCTCTCCCTCTCGCTACTCGTGGAGGACGGTCAGGCTCCCGGGGCGGGGGTCGCGGAGGCCGACCACGTCCTAAGTGTACGTTCTACGGAAAGGATGGCCATCTTGAGGCGACCTGCTACCGCAAGCATGGTCGTTCTCCTCACCCAACTGCTCATATTGTCGTTGACAATCCTTCTGCCACTCGTGCTGATCTTGACGCAGTTCGCCTCCAGCTCCAGCAACTTCAAGGCATGCTCCGCCACCCACCTGCCTCCGTCGCCTCCATCTCCAATGAAGGTATCGCTTGTCTCTCCACTAGTGCGCGCTGGATAGTGGATTCAGGAGCTACCCACCATATCACCTCGCTACCACCACATCACTACTTGGATGATCCTCATCCTAAGTACATCACAGTAGCCAATGGCGACACCGTCTCCGTCTCCAGCTCTGCTTATATCCCTCTCAATTCTTCTCTCTCTACGCTCGGCTCTTCATGTTCTGAGTTCCCCGTATAATTTACTGTCTGTTAGTCCCCTTACTACCGATTTGAATTGCTCAGTAACATTCACCACTTCCTCTTTTCTGATGCAGGATCTACGGACACAGAATATCATTGGTAAGGGACGACTGCAAAACGGGCTCTACCTTCTTGATGTTTCTCCTACCATCCTCTCCTCAGTCTCCTCCGTTGATTGGCATCGGCGTCTTGGGCATGCCCCTCTTCCAGTCCTTCAGAAGACTCTTCCAGATATCTCTCTTTCTGCTTTTCAGTGTGAATCATGTATTCTAGGCAAACATCGTCCTCTTTTCCCCTTCATTGTACTCGGAGCACTGCTTCTTTTGTTTTAGTGCATTTCGATGTTTGGGGCCCGTACAAAATCACTAGTATATCTGGTTATAGATATTTCATAACCTTTATTAATGATTATTCTCGCACAACTTGGTTATATTTACTTCGTGATCGCTCCGAGCTTCCTCGTGTGTTTCGGGCTTTCGTCCTTGAAATTCGCACGCAGTTTTCCGAAAATATAAAAACACTCCGGACAGATAATGCTCGCGAATATACGAGACACGAATTTGCTAATCTTTGCTCTGAATTTGAGATCATTCACCAGATGTAATGTGCTTATACTCCACAACAAAATGGCGTTGCTGAACGGAAAAATAGACATCTCCTCGATGTTGCTCGATCTCTCATGATCCATATGCAGGTACCCAAAACCTATTGGAACTTCACACTATCCACAACATGTTATCTCATTAACTATCTCCCTTCCTCCGTCCTCCAAAATGCTACTCCGTTTAGCCTTCTTTTTCCTTCCACTCCGGCATTCTCTCTCACACACAGGATATTTGGTTGTACTTGCTACGTCCACCTAGTTGGCCCGTCCAAGGACAAGTTGGATCCCCGAGCAGCCAAACACGTATTCGTCGTCTATTCTCGTACTCAGAAAGGCTACGTCTGTTATTCTCCTGCTACCCGAAAAGTGACTGTTTCTGCAGATGTTACCTTTCAGGAAGACCAACCTTTCTTCTCCAAAACAACCACACCTATGCCCCCACCATCCTTCCCAAAACCTGTCGTTCTTGTTACCACTCCTCTACCACTACTCCTTACTGACCCTGCTCCAGCTCTCCAGAAACCACCTCTTATCCGTGTCTACACTCGTCGCCCTCCTCACTCCGTTGCCCCAATGCAGTTGGTTTGACCTCTGACACTCTGCGCTCTGCTGATCCGGCACCGGACTCCACCGCTCATCCCTTGGCGAATTATGTATCCTTACATCGCCTTTCCCCACACCTTCAAACCTTCGCTACTTCATTATCCTCTATTTCTATACCTAACTCTGTGCAGGAGGCTCTCCAACATCCAGGCTGGCGGGCAACCATGGATGAAGAAATGACAGCCCTCTGGCTAACCAGACATGGAACCTGGTTCCTCTCCCTCCAGACCAAACTCCGGTTGGGTGCAAATGGGTCTTTTTCATCAAGCATGCTCTTGATGGGACCATTGACCGACTGAAAGCCCGACTGGTGGCGCGTGGATTTACTCAACAACACGGTCTTGATTATGAGGAAACATTCTCTCCAGTGGCCAAGCTCAACACAGTTCGTGTCCTCCTCTCCGTAGTTGTGCATCGTCGATGGCCCTTACATCTACTGGATATCAAGAATGCCTTCTTAAATGGTGGTCTACAAGAAACAGTCTACATGCAACAGCCTCCCGGGTTTGAGACCACTGAGGAGTCTCGAGTCTATCATCTTAAGAAGTCAATCTATGGTCTCAAACAATCCCTCGAGCATGGTTTGACAAGTTCAGTAAGGCTGTCCGGGAGGTTGGTTTTACTCGCAGCTTGGCAGACTTCTCCCTGTTCACTCGACATCGAACAACAGGAACAGTTCTTTTGCTGGTTTATGTTGATGACATCCTAATCACTGGAAATGACTCAAAGAGGTCAAACAACACCTTAGCTCTGTTTTTCAAACAAAAGATCTGGGGAACCTTCGATACTTCCTTGGTCTTGAGATCGCGAGACGTCCTGATGGACTTGTCCTCTCTCAACGGAAGTACTGTCTCGATCTTCTTCAGGATGCTGGCTACTCTTGATGCAAGACGATTAACACTCCTATGGAGGTTAATCACAAACTGTGTGCACATGCCTCTAATAATGACCTTACTCTTCCAAATCCAGAGTACTATCGACGACTTGTTGGGAAACTGATTTACCTAACAGTCACGAGACCAGAGATATCCTTTGTTGTTGGGGTTGTCAGCCGATTTATGCATTCCCCTCGAATGTCACACCTTCAGGCCATCGAAAGCATCCTAAGATATCTGAAAACAGCCCCTGGTCAAGGGCTTGTATACAAAACCTCGTCTTCTACTCCAACATTTGTTGCGTATTCTGATGCAGATTATGCTGGGTCCCTGGATGATCGGCGGTCTACTAGTTGATTTTGTACCTACTTTGGAGGTTACCTTGTTACCTGGCGTAGTAAGAAACAAGTTGTGGTTGCTCGATCTTCAGCTGAGGCAGAATACCGTTCGATGACATCAGTTATTTCTGAGCTCACATGGCTTGAAAGTCTCCTTGCTGATCTAGGAGTAAAACTTTCCTCACCAGCTATCTTACTATGTGACAGTCAAGCTGCTATACACATAGCTAAGAACCCGGTCTTCTATGAAAGAACGAAACACATTGAAGTGGACTGTCACTTAATCCGGGAGAAAGTTCAAATGAAGAAGATTGAATTAAAGCACGTTCCGGGTACTGACCAAGTTGCTGATATTCTCACCAAGGCCCTACCAAGTACCCTATTTTATCAATTCCTGTCCAAGCTGGGTGCCTACGACTTATACGTTCCAGTTTGCGAGGGAGTGTTAGAAAAGCCCATGTAAATGCCCATATTGGAGCCCATTTATTTTCTTGTTTCTCTCTCTCTTCTCTTTAGTCTCACATCATGTATAAGGATTTACTCTCTCTTTCTCCTTCCTATATATTTGTATTCATACATTGAATTTTATACATAGAAGGGAATATACAAGGTTTTGCTCCTCTTTACAAAGCATAATGATGTGAATCGAGTTTTAATGAGTTCTAATATGCAACGCCAAGTAGTTCCGCTTTCTCGGTCTGAGAAGTCCTGGGCTAGGGCTCTCGTTAGTAGCAGGTAGGAGGGCTGATGGGGGAAAAGAAAGGTTGGCGGCTTGATATGGAACAGCTGAGGGGGGGGGGGGGGGGCAACCAGTCGGTGGCTGGAGTAGGGGAAGTTGGGTGGGCGGCTGGTCCAGAGGGTGGTTGGAAGTATGCTGCTGGAGGGAGGGGAGCAAGGAAATGGAAAAACAGAGGAGGGGAAAGGGTAAATCTGGCTGCTGCTGTTTGGGTTGGGCGGCTAGGGTTTGAAGGTGAGTGAGGGGGTCGGTTGGAGCTTGGGAGGGGGGAAATAAGGAGGCAATGGATAAGAGATACCTTGGGGATGCGGTAAAACACACAGGAGTCGTCACCTAGGGCCTCACGGAGTCGTCACCGTGAGGGGATCGGCGCATTCCGGGAGGAGCTTCTCCAAAATCTGCAATGTCTTCAAGCAGCCTCCATACTCTCTATTTATAATAAAATAATACTAGGGCACCCCGACATCGATGACTATGATTGGTCGGAGATGCGGCGGGCCCGATTACATGAAATAAACTAAAATATAGCGATACAATATATGAACAAAAAAGTAAACAACGAGCTGGACGCATCTGTGGAGTCGGATCGTCGATCCGATCAAGTTCTCCTGCGCGAGTATACGAATGTGGGTCCCGCCTTGCGGCGAGCCAACTCTGATGGATCCCCATCACTATTTCAGTAACTATCTAATTTGAAAACAACCTAAATTTAATATTCGAGGGATTGTAAGAAAGACAAGTACTCGACCAAAAAAAATGACATCATAGGAACTTCAAATACACAAAGCCAGACCGACAAAATATATATTTGCATCTTAGAACTAAATTCTATGGATATGTTAGTGTCAAACTCAGGTATGGATGGAACAGAGAGCAAAAAACATCCTAAAAGTTGTTGCACATGAAAAATGAGCAACAATAGAAGTTCTCATAAAGACTGATATTGTACCTGCTGATACTTTCATAAAATAAGAACTGGCATCATTTAATGGAATATTTCCACAGAATAGCCGTATCTCATAGTCTCCAGCTTTTTCAGGAATATAAGTGACCCTAAACTCACTCGCCTGAACAGTATAGTTCCCAATAAACTACAATGACGGAGCAAGAAATTAGAATGATTGACATGAACTTCAATGAAAATATTATTATATGAAAATCCATACTGTTCTATTCCCTTTGGAAGTAATGGTATGTACAAATCCTGAAGGCCCCATTGTAATGTCCCTCTGTCCGGCAACTGGGCCATGAAATGTCCCTAGCATGTTATTTGAACTTTAGGTGGCCTCTTAAACATTAATTGAAAATGTGTATTGCATTCTCACCATTAAGACCTCTCAAAGGAAATATAATTGGTCGGATCATGAAGGTAAAATTTCTACTATAAATTTCGACATAAAGCTGCTCTGCTTCAACTGGAGAAGGATTCCCATATGCATCCTCCAAGAAAACTGTGAAGTGTGACAATCTACCAACAACAGAACTGATTAAACCAGATCCGTTGGCAAAACTGTTTAATCCATGACAATAACCTGCTCAGAGGCGTCATAATTTGGAAGTAAGATAAATATAATTTGTATGAAAAAGTAATCATATATGGAAGAGTATCTGAGAAGAACTGAGAAAAAAATGTGAATGCCTTCTTGCCAATGTGCTTATCACTTTAGACATTAGAATTGTAAGGCCTAGCTATTCTAAGATAAGAGGAAATTAAGTATGAATGTGACAATGGAATATAGAATATCATCAAAATAAGACCAAGTATAGAATTTAAAGTTCCAAACAAGATGGTAAATTTTCACCTAACTCAATTATTTAAGAAAATATTGTGGTTATAGATATTGTCAGTCTCCTTCGAAAATATTGTAATACTCATTTGGGGAGAGAGAACAGCAAATATAGACATGCAGGATGTGCACTAGTACTCCAAGCACGAACATATCCATAGATGTAGAATTATACTTGTATGTTCATGAAAACATAATTGGATGCAGGAATTAATTTTCAATTCCAATTCCTCTTGTCAAAATTGGAATAGTTCTTAATTCCAATCCGAGTATTCGACCACGATGTAGAATTATATATGCCGAATTGGAATCGTATGATTTTTTTGTTCGGATACAAGAATGAATTCAATCACAAGAATTATTAGTCTTGCTAAAACTAAAATAAATTAATTATGTAAGAAGCTTACAATATGTTATGAAGTATAGAACCCGAAAATCGTAGGGACGGCTAGGGCTTGTACAACGGTCTTCATCAAGTATTGAACTGACATGGTATCAGAGTCAGGTTTGGTAATGTTCTATTGCTTCTCATGCAATCACTCAATTGGATATATCATTTCATGTTAGTGTTGTAAGCCAATTTATGTCCAACTCAAGGGTTCTTCACATGGAGGAAGTGCTTCGTACTATTAGTTACTTAAAGGGCATCTCAAGTGTTAGATTGGTATACAAGTTGAATTATATGTATATTGAATCCCATCTGTAAAGGTCCATTAGGGAGCCAATTGTAGATTCTCTCCTCTCTTATTTAGTCTCATGCCTCCTATAATGTTTAGCTATCACCCTCCTCAGTGTATATACAATTTCAAAATTTCAACTTGGTATCATCTCGTGCGAGCTCTTACATTACGGGCTCTGTCTCGCGCATATTCAACCTTCACTGACCGCAGCTATCGCGATCAAAACTATCGAGATTGAAGTCATCCCATGCAAGCTCTTGCGCCCGGTTATACGCTCGCACCTATCAACTCTCATCTCGCGCGAGCTCCTCTAATCTCACCGTCGATCTTGCTGAATGCGACCTCACTGATCTGCTCATCTCACCGCGCCAAACTCATGTTTAATTCCCATCGAGAGGTTGTGTATATTAGGCTCGATATCTTGTTGCCTGACTCACATCGAACGTGTTCTCATGTCGATCTCGCAGCCTCAAAAACTCGCATCGATCTCACATCTCTCGGTTGTTCTCGCCAAATCGCATAAAATTTGTTGTGCTTGTAGCTATCGAGCACGTCGATCTCTCACACGCGATCCTGTCGTGCACGAGTTCCGGTTGTTTTCTTTTGCAGCTATCATGTGAATTCCCTCTCTCATCGAGCTCTCGCCCGTCCCTCTCTCCCGTCCCCCTCGCCCAGGCCTCTAGCTCGAATCTGCTATTTTTTCTGTTTCTCCAAGATCACGTATCTAAATGTCGGGCTCCTCGGATGTAAGTGTTCAAAACCCCTCCAGTATTCAGACCCCTTCCGTCAATGACCATTCTCGGACTCATGGTCACTCTGGTACCTTTTGGATTACCATCTTGTCTTCAAATGATAAAAATTATCTTGAATGGTTCCAGACGGCGCAATATGACATCGGAAGTCATCAATTGCATGGGTGCATTGATGGGACAATTGTTCAACAACCCAATACTAATCTTTCATTGCAGAAGTGGTACGATGACAACACTTTGGTGGCCTCGTGGTTATTATACTCAATGTCTCCTTTAGTCTACCGAGGCTGCATGCTTATAGATTTTGCTTGTGAGATATGAACTCGAGCACAAGAGACCTACTCTCAGATTGGCAGTTCTACACAGGTTTATGAGCTTACACGTCGTGTTCTAGAACTAAAATAAGGTTCCATGAGTGTTGCAATCTACTTCTCTGAGTTTGAACACCTCTATCAAGACCTTAAATACTTTGAGGACTTCACTACAACATGCACTGCTGACGCTGGTGTGTTGAAGAAAAAGGAGGATCGTTGTCGTGTTCACGTCTTCCTCATGGACCTGAATATGGATTTTGACATAGTCCACACCCATGTCTTGCACTGTTAATCTCTTCCCTCCCTTCAGAAATCATTCAACATGATCTTAGGAGATGAGGACCGACGACGTTCTCTTTGTTCAGACAGGATGACAAATCGTTTAGCACTTACTGGAATTGGATGGGGAATGCCTGCTTCAGATCCACCTACCCTCCTATGTGATTACTGTGGAAAGCAATGTCACACCAAAGATCTTGCTTCCCCTACATCCTCATCTTGCTCTTTGAGAAAGGGAACTAGTGGCCGTTGACGTGGAGGTAGACGCAAGCAATCAAATGCTCCTCGACCATCATATGGTGCACATACTAGTGAATCTCATGGGGACGCGACTAATAACATTCCATTAAGAGATTTTTCCACTAAAGAGGTTGACACTCTGAGGCGTCTTTGAAGCTCCCAGCATGATTCTTCCACCACTATCTTTGCAACATCAGGTATACCAACACAAATCTGCATCCACAATCCAGTCTAAATGGATTATAAATTTTGGTGCGACTAAGCACATGAATGGAGCATCCTCGGGTTTTACCTCATACACTCCCTTTCCGGCCGTGATAAAGTTATCACCGCCAATGGTTCTTTTTCTTCCGTAGCTGGCAAAGGGAACGTCTCATGTTCTCATGCCATGTCCCTCTCATCTATTTTACATGTTCCTTCCTTTCCTTGTAATTTATTGTCAATTAGACGCATAACTACTTGCTTCAACTGTTGCGTAAAATCTCTTCCTAATTGTTTTTTTTTCAGGATCTGACAACGAAGCAACGTATTAGCAGTGGTTGATACTATGGGGGATTGTATTTCTTGGAACAAAAGACACATCATGCTTTCTCCAGTGCAACAGCCCGTAAACCGCCACAGAGTAATAGTATTCATTTCAGTTCTAATAAGCATTGAACGGTAAGCAAAAACTTTCATATGCCACAAATGAGTATTGAAAGGAAAGTACAGAAAAGAAACTCTTATTCCACTTAATTTACATCTTTTACATGTCCAAACTGTTCAAAATAACATATATATACAAGTCTAGTTTAACAAAAACTATACTAGAAGTTCTTCTGCCAAGTGGGGCACTTCACATATCGGCATAACCCACTTATTCCGCTTTACGCTTAGAGCCTAAAATTTTTAGAATGGAAAGGGTTAGTCTTTACATAAAAGACTAAGCGAGGAAATTTACTTATATACAGGTAAAACAAAGGTGAAATAACAATATTGATATGACATTTGCGTTTATACAGTATAAACAGTCTATAAAGTCAATATACAATTGTCATTATCAACTTGCATTTAAAGAAATATTAACAACACAAGTAACGACCAACATTTCTTGAAACAATATTCATCTATTCTGTTTTGCCTCTTTCTTTCATATTTATTTGTTTTCAATTCATTTAGTTAAGCGACACTGTATATAAATATTCAGTCTTAGGTTCATTATACTAGGTCGAACTTAGTGCGCACAACTCGCATAAGGCCTATTCAGGCCCAACTAAGTTGACCCGAGTATTTAATCCAGTGCGCACAACTCGCTAAAGATCTTTAAGGCCCAACTGGATTTGTAACAGTCTACAGATACCCTTAAATTTTTCATCGATGCTTTCAATGTGGTATGTTGATATAGCAATTTCCATTTATATCCTTTAGTTTTTCATGCAAGAATAACATTATCACGAGGATAAGTTGATTAATGAAACTACGTGAAAGTAGAACATAATTAAAGAAATAAACTCTCACATTGAGTTTCTCTTTACCTTTATCCTTCCTCGGATCATCCTCACGTCTATCGGGTGACACCATCCTTCTTTGTATCTGTAAGTAACCATCAATTGAATATGGTTCTTTGATTATGTATGGAGTGGAATTTAAGGGTGATGAAGGCTTTTAAGAAGGAATTTCTAATGTAGGAAAAATGATGTGTTTAAACCCCCAAAATTAAATTGTCTCCTTAATTGCAATCGATCTCATCCTGAATATTATTATCATATTTAACCTCTTCCATTACCGAATAGACATCTTTATCATAAGATAATGGAATCCATTCATCAATTCATCATACAAGCTTTAACAATATCAAAAAGGTCAACCATGTAATCCTACAACTGATTCTCTCCTTAATTTGTATTCAAAAGCATATAAGACCTTCAATTTCAACAAAACTATCATTATTTAGACTTTAATATGAAGTTCAACCACTATAGAATTTAAGGGAATCTACAAATAATCATGATTCATGATTGGCATATCCAAAAATGTGATTACCCTATGCAAAAACAGCAATTTCAAGCATTTCCAGCAACTTTTCATGTGTTTCACAACATGCTCTTTACTAGTAAAATCAAATCCTAATAAAATTCATAAAAATCAAATCCTAGGATAGCCATAATGTACATGCATAAAAATCAAATCCTAATAAAATTCAGCATATAAAACTCAGCCCTCTTATTTTCAGCATATAAAACTCAAATCAATGCTCCTCGTAATAATTCAATAACAACAGAAGTTGATTAAGATGAGAAAGGGAAGTTCCAATCCAATACCAAATAGTCAAATACCCCCCCCCCCCCCCCATAAATCCTCCTGCATGAGCCAACAAACGAGCCTAGGAAAGAAATCCCTAAATTTCAATATGTTATCTCTCAAGAAATTAAAATCATTAAAGAACAAAACTATAACTCTAAAATCATCCAACAAATTAAACTAGATTATTTATTAATTGCATAAAGGAGAGGGGAAAGTGAGAAAGAATGGCTTACAGAGAGAAATAAAACAAGATAATGAAGATATCTAAGGTTCCTTGCTCAATCAAAGCTCCAGACTCCCACGGTTAGCACGCCGTTAGATGACTGCTAGCGCACCGGTTAGGGGAAAAGCTTAGGGCAAGTGGAGAGAAGCTTTCTCCCCGTCGAAATCCCGTCAGAAGAGAGGGAAAATAGCGAAGAAGGGGGAGGGAGACATGCGGCTTTCCAAAAGCCCTAGGCGAGAGCGGCGGAAGCTCCAGGGTGCGGGATTTCTGATACAACAGGGGCTCGGTTTTGCTTTAAGGAGCCGGTCCACTCTCTCACGCCACCGCTAAAAACCACCGCCTAAACCTAATTGGGTTTATTTTAGGTTTAATTGCTTTAATTGAACTCAAACTTTCTTCTTTAAATCTCTTAATACATCAATTTTCTTTATTGGCACACCAACTTCATCAATTTCCTCTATTGGCGCACCAATTTGCCTATTAGTACGCCAATTTTATTATTAGCACACCAATGTGCATAATTTTATCGTAATTAAATTGTATACACAGATTTCAATGAAATAAACTTTATTAAAACATATTTCATAAATGTTTCTCCTTTATGTTTCTTAAAAATAACTCTATTTAAAGTTTCATTAGTTTTAGGTCGTATGACGACATTTGAGTGTTATATCCCGTAAGCGCGATTTTGAAACCGAGAAATATCTACTTCATCTATCATTGTTCAAAGATGGTATCAGCATCTTGAGCACCCGTATTCCTCTTATCTTTTAAAATGTTTCATATATTTTTTTGTTTCTCCAAAGAATTTTGTTTGTGATGCTTGCGAATTGTTGAGATTATTAGTATTATTATTATATTAATATTTATGTGTGAGTGGGCATTAGTCCCACATTGTTTGTCCGTCTTTATGAGTCCCTTGTAATGCTTTAAATATACCCCTATGTGGATGAATACATATATCTCGCATTATTTTTCTCCTTTCTATTATTTCTTTCAACATGGTATCAGAGCTGGAATTGACTCCTCCCTGAAATTTGGTTGCCCTAATTATGGGCCACGTATATTTCACGGTGGCTTCCTCTCTCGATTCCTCCCGTTTCGCTTCAAGACCGTCGAAGGAGTCCGGTCGCTGATGTTTCAGGCTCCCTCGATCCCATCGAGCATTCCTATATATTCGACATTTCTTCCCGTCAATCCCGTCAAGCTGATCTCGTCCGCTCAACTCTGCGTTCTGCTTCCTCTGTGATTGACGAAGGCTTCCACTCATCTCTTCTTCCGATCCCGTCAGCCGGTGATTCCCATCCAGTCGGGCCTCCTTCTGTCCTCCCATCGTTGATCTCACGACATATCCGACATCGAGGAAGCTCCCCTCGACTTATTCCATTCCCACGCAGAGTGCGCACTTCTTCTGGGTTCGACGACGATATCGCTCTCCCGCGTATTCTTGTCGCCAGATGTGCTCGTCTGCTACTGATCCCGATTGACGACCTACCTGATGATGCTGATGTTTCCCTCTGCCAATCCTGATCTCATCAATCGCTGGACATGACGATCTCCTGCAGAAGCTCCCGTCTCTTTTCCAGTCGGCGATCCTGCTACAGTTCCGGTCGAACTTACCCTCTGCAGATTCTGGTACGGCCCATCCTGCCTCCAAACCGCTGATCCCGTCTGGTGATGTTCTGGCTCCTGTTTGGTGAACCTACCTGAAGCTTCTTTTGTTGATGATGCATGTTGTTGATCCTGAGCTTCCACGCCTCTATGGGTTGTTTACTACTGCTGTCCTAGATCCTCCACTCCTCTCCCAGTATAGAGCATCCAACTCCATCTACTGCTCTCTTGACCCTTCATTTTTCGGACGATTCCAGCCGCTTTCGGACGCTGCCCTCCTGTCTATGATGCTACCAACTGTTGCTACCTCTTCCGGGGCGTTTATCTCTCGTCGATGGAGTTTCTTGCTTTTTTAATAGTTTTCTTTGTGTTTTTGTTTGGTTGTTCATATTTGTTTGTGTGTTTTATGCTTATATGCACGTGTTTTCCATGTGAGGGGAAGTGTTTGGGACAAAGACGACTCAGATGATTTTTTCCGACCTTTCGCCTTCGTTCCACACGACCTCTAGGCTTATGTTGTTATGTGTCTCCCCATATTTCTTTTGATTGGTCGTGTGTTGGGTCACGACTGATGTTGGTGTTCTAATCTCAGTGGGTTGTGTCGCGTGTGACCGTGTCGTGCGGGACTGCGTCGTGTGGGACCGCCCTTCGTGCGGATTATCCCCGACAGATTATCTCCGATCACCCGTTTGATGATTTGGTTCCCTTATGCAAGTTGTGTGTGTAGGTGATGTTAGTTGACCTTTCTATCCAGCAGGTTGTATCGTGTGGGAGTATCCTGGTCACCCGTCTGTTGATTTCCTTCCAGCGAGTCCACGTCGTGTGTGGGACCTGCGTCATGTGTGGGTCTACGTCGTGTGTGGTTATGTCCCCGACTTGATTCCCCGTTTTGGAATTTCCCCCGATGGCTCGTCTGTTGTTTTGTCCCACTTGTCTCACCATTTCCTTTCTTTTTTATGATGTCCAGGCTGAAGGTTCCCCCTTCAGCTTGAGGAGGAGAGTTGAGATTATTAGTATTATTATTATATTAATATTTGTGAGTGGGTACTAGTCCCACATTGTCTGTCCGTCTTTATGAGTCTCATGTAATGTTTTAAATATACCCATATGTGGATGAATACATACATCTCGCATTATGTTTTTCCTTTCTATTATTTCTTTCAACTCGAATTATTTAAACGTATGACACCGTCCGAGTAATCTTTCTTCTCCTAGTATGCTTCCTTTCGGTATGATTCATATTAATGTTTGGGGGTCTTCCTCTGCGCTTTCTTTATCGGGACATCGTTGGCTTGCGACATTTATTGATTATTTTTTCCAGTTCCACTTAGGTTTATTTATTAAAAAAGAAGAGTGAAATCATTGACTATTTTAAACTCTTTCACAAAATGGTTGCCACTCATTTTGGAAGCACTATTAGGGTTCTTCGCAGTGATAATGCGGGTGAGAATGATGACTGTAGTGTTTTTGGAGCATATCATGCTTATAATAGTATAATCCACTAAACCATGTGTGTTCATACCTCCACCCAAAAGAGTGTTGTCGAACGAATGAACAAACACCTCCTGGAGGTTGCTTGATGTATTCTTGCTACCATGAATCTTCTCAAGTCCTAATGGGGCGAAGCTGTTCTCACTACAACATACCTCATTAACCATCTTCCTTTTAGTATGCTTAAGTACGCCTCTCCTATCTCCCGTTTCGCCACTAAATGTGTTGTCCACACCACTCACCTTTCTCTTCGTGTGTTTGGGTGCGTCTGTTTTGTTCACATCCATCAACTCAATCGTGACAAATTAGACGCTCATTCTCAAAAGTGTCTTTACTAGATACACCTCTACTACTAAAGGGTACCGCTGCCACATCTCCCAATGTTCTTTTTTCAAGATAAATGTTACGTTCTGTAAGGAGGAATAATTCTTTGGCTCTCATTAATGGGAGATGAGTAATGTTAATGACGAGCCTAGAGCTAATATTGAGCCGAATTGGAATCAAATATAATTGATTTGACTCAATTTGAGTAGATTCAATTTGACTCAATTTGAGTATATTCAATTTGACTTGAATCGCATTTAGAGTCCATTTCGAGCTCGACCCGAATCGCTCGAAATATGATTCGAATCGGTTTGAATTGATTAAAACATTAAGTATTTATTTAACATATTATAATTTTAAGATGAAAAACCATAAAGGTTAAACCTAAACTAAATAAGTAAAGCTCAGTTCAATTTCGAGCCAACCCAGTTTAATTTCAAGCCGGCTCGGAATAAGGGAAAAACTGCTTACTTTCGAGCATGCTCAAAATCGATCCATTTCTAGTTGAGATGGCTCGACTCAAAATCGATTTTGAGTCGATTTCAACCAGAGTACGACTCAAAAATTCTGATTTCTTTGACTTGAAATCAACCCCATCGAACCCAATATTCCCCTTCCAATTATAGCTTCGTATATTCCTCCCACCATTGTTGCCCTGTCACTACTCCAATTTCAGTTGCCGGATACGCGTTCCTCCTCTTCCTTGAATGTATCATCACAAAAATATTGGTGTTGAGATGGTGCAACCCCTTGCAATTCAGACGCTACATATGGCTGTGTCATAATCAGTTCTTGACCATGATCCCCATCAACCTATCATACATCTTAAAGATAAGACAAACTCCACCAATCAACCCATAATCAATTATATCTTATATCACAATCTAACCCTGACACATAAAGCATTCATTTCCTCTCTCACTTTTATTAGTATTCCAAAAACTTGGTAGGACGCGAAGAGTATACCTGTATGGAAGAATGCAATAGAAGAAGAGATGCGTGTGCTGAAAAAGAACCAGACTCAAGAAATATCTCATCTTACACCTGAAAAAAAATTGCCAGGTCCAAGTGGGTCTTCTCGGTCAAGAAAAATTAAGGAAATGTGGAATTTGAAAAGATGCAACACAAAATTAGTAGCTCATAGATATACTCAAACTCCATGAGTTGACTATCATAAAATCTATACACATGTGGCAAAATGGACTTAATCCACATCATTTTATCATGTAGTGCAAGCATCATATAGGAATTGCAATAGATAGCTGTGAAGAATGTTTTCCTACACAGAGACCTTGGAGAAGAAGTGTACACAAAGTTTTTGGCAGGATTCTTAAAAAGAAGATCTGAAGAGAAAGTCTGTCATATCATGAAATCTCTCGATGATCTAAAACAATCTCTCAAAACTTGGTTTGGAAGCTTTTAAAAAGCTATGAACTTACTGAGATACAAACAGGGACACTCTGATCATACTTTATTTGTTAAAATGAAAGAAGAGAAAGTGTTTTTCCTTATATGTGGATGACATCATTATTATAGGAAATGACATCATTATTATCATCATCATTAGTGGATAGACTCATCTATCTCTCACATACTCGTCCAAATATCATATATGTTGTAGGCATACTGAGCATGTACATGCACTCCCCTGGATTAAAACATCAGGAAGCATCCATGCATGTACTCAGGTATCTGAAGAAAATCTCTTGGATGAGGAATTCTATTCTCAAAAAATAAACACTTGAATATCGAAGTATGCACAGACGCAGATTAGGCAGAATGACGATGACAAGAAATCTGGTAACTTAGAGGAATACAAAACAACATGTGGTTATCATGTGCAGGGGAAAATATAGCGCAATGTCATAAGGGAAATGTGAGGTACTATGACTATAATCTGTTATGCAGGATCTAGGTTTACAAAATGAAAATTGTATACTTGCTTATTGTGACAATAAAACAATTATCAGCATTGCTCATAACCCAGTTTAGTATGATAGAATAAAACATATTGAAATTGATAGACACTTCATCAAAAACTATCTAGAGAAAGGAACTATCTGCACACCGTTCGTTCAATCTCAAGATCAACTGGTGAATATCGTTACTAAAAGCATGAACTACGATACCTTTTACAGATTACATCTCCGTACTGGGTATGATCGATATCTACTCCCATCTTGAGGGAGAGAATTGAATTATATGTATGTTAAAGCCTATTTGTAAAGGCCCATAAGGGAGTCCATTATAGATTCTCTCCTCTCTTATTTAGTCTCACACCTCCGATGAGGTTTAATTATCACCCTCCTTAGTGTATATATAGGGGAAAGATGTAATAATTTGTTGGTTAGATTTGATATATACAGATTACATCTGTATATATAGGGGGAAAGATGTAATAATTTGTTGGTTAGAATTGTTATATACAGATCATCACCCTCCTTTTACAGATTACATCTCCATGCTGGGAATGATCGATATCTACTCCCATCTTGAGGGGGAGAATTGAATTATGTATGTTAAATCCTATCTATAAAGGCCCATAAGGGAGTCCATTATAGATTCTCTTCTTCTCTCTTATTTAGTCTCACACCTCCTATGAGGTTTTTTTTATCACCCTCCTTAGTGTATGTATAGGGGGAAATATCTAATAATTTGTTGGTTAGATTTGATATATACAATTTCAAATACTCAACTATACAAACACACCAAACATATGAAAATAGAAGGATAGTCTAATGCTGATTGGGCAGGGTCATCATACGATAGAAGATTCATAATAGGCTACCGGTAGGATTGAACATGAAAAAGTAAGAAACAACACACTATTGTTAGATGTAGTACTTAATATATAAGGCTATCTCTAAAACCACATGTGATTGATTATGATCAAACATCTTCTGATAGAATTAAAGCAAGAGAATACTAGTTCTATGCAGTTACTCTGTGACAACATGTTAGCCATGTGCATAGCCTCTAATCTCATTTTCCATGAACACGCAAAACATATTGAAATAGATTGTACCTTTGTGAGAGAAAAGATTATAGATGAGTCAATCAATACTAAGTATGTCAAGACTAACAACCAACTTGCTGACACATTTATGAATCCCTTACAGAAACTAAGATCATAATTATAAGAGAAAAGCTGGCAGTGCTAATATCTTGACATGATCCTTACTCCAAGGCGTGAGAAGGTTACAAGTTATGAAGTGTAAAAAGAAAATGTGCAGAGACGGCTAGGGTTCACATTATGGTTTTCATCAGATATTGAACTAGCAAAGTATCATCAATAACATCATCAAATAATCAATATTAGATCATATTGTCTACCCCACTCTGGCTGCATCTCAAAGCTCTAGCTAGAACTAAACTCAAAGTCGCACTTTCCCCATATTCCTCTCTAGAATCTCATTAAGATTCTCTCTAGAAAATTCTCTCATGGGTTCGGTTCTGTTTCACTAAAATTTCCCCACTCAAGAATTTTTTTCTAAAGAAATATTTCTGTCTACATATCTCACTAAAATTCTCTCTATAGAAATCCATCTCTCAAAGATTCTATCTTACTAGGATTCAGTCACTCAGATTATTTTTCTCTACAGAAAACTCACTAGGATTATTTCTCTAAAAATTCATCTCTCGAGTTTTTATCTCACTACAATTCTAAAACATAAAAAAAATCTCTAGAAATCTCAATAAGATTGTCTCTAGAAATATGTTTCTCAAGAGTTCTATCTCATTATGATGCTCACACTCACACATTTTCTTCCTCAATTCTTCCAAATTTTTGGTGTGGATTAAAAAAATTGGGTCAGTTTTTATTAATTTTTGCATCCACCCGGCGGAACTAGTGTTAAGTTATTAATTTTAAATTAATATTTAGGTCCATGTAATGGTCTTTAGGTATGAATGAGTTTAGTCCCACATTGTGAGCTTTAGTTTGTGTCCATATAACTCCTATACATTACCCATTTGTGGAAGAATAAAACACACCGACTATTTCTCTCTTCTTAATTTCAACATGGTATCAGAGAAGTGTTTCCTCCGTGATCTGCTTCGCCCGCTTCCGCTCCCGTGAGGCTTAGGGATTTTGTGAGTCTCGACTGCTCCTGTATGTTATTCGTTCTTCTAAGCCCGGCGAGGTCTTCCACACATGTCCTGTCTTCCATAAGCCGCTCATCCTGACATCGTGCCTCACCTCCGCTGCTCATCGACGAAGACGACGCTCCCGCTCATGTCGTCGATCCCGCATGACGATCCTTCTGATCCACTCGACGATGTCATTCCAGTCGACGGAGCAAGATCTCGTCCAGTGAGTCCCAGTTCTCGTCCAGATCTCATCCCATTGACGTTGAGGCCTCTCTGTTTGCTTCCATCTCCCGATCCCGTCGACGTTACCATGTCGTTGTCTGTGCTTCTCGTCGCAGATCCCGTCACAGGTGCGTCTTCTTCTCTGCAAGCTACCATGTCCCACCTGGAACTGCAGTCCCTCCTGGAGCTGATCCCGCCAGGTCCATCTACTGCTCATCGTCGACGCTTCTCTGTCATCGTCCCTAGCTCCAGATCGTGCGGCCTTCTTCTGCTCGCTCCAGATCCAGTCGGTGTGTTTCCTTTGTGTCAGATCCAGCGTTTCATTGGATGCTCCTCATCCACGCCATCTAGAGCTTGTCTTCGTCTTACAACAGCTGCTACCCCTTCCGGGGTGTTGAACTCACGCCGATGCTGACACTTTGTGTTGTTTTGGTCGTTTTTATGTGTCTATAAGTGTCTTTATCGTCCTAATGTTTGTTTTATGAGTTGTGTCTGCCCATATGCATGTGTGTCCCACGTGAGGAGAGTGTTTGGGACGAAGGCTACTTGGATGGTATTTCTCGACTCTCGCCTTAGTCCCACACGACCCTCCAGACTTATGCCTTGTATTGTTTGAGTCTCCCCAATTTTCTACATTGATTGGTATGTGGTATGGTCTTTGTTGGTTGACCTGTATTCCAGCGGGTTGTGTCGTGTGGGAGTATCCCCGGTGGCCCGTTTGTTGACTTGATTCCAGCGGGTTGTGTCGTATGGGAGTATCCCCGGTGGCCTGCTTGTTGACTTGATTCAAGTGGGTTGTGTCGTGTGGATCTGTGTCCCTGGTGGACCGTCTGTATTCCAGCGGGTTGTGTCGTGTGGGAGTATCCCCGATGGCTCGTCTGTATTCCAGCGGGTTGTGTCGTGTGGGACCTCTCTTTGTGCGGATTATCCCCGACGAATTATCCCCGGTGATCCGTCTGATGATTTGTCCCACTTAGCCTACCTCCATTAACTTTATAAAATGTTTTCAAGCTGGAGATTTTCCTTCCAACTTGAGGGGGAATGTTGAAGTTATTATTTTTAAATTAATATTTAGGTCCATATAAAAGTCTTTAGGTATGTATGGGTTTAGTCCCACATTGTGAGTTTAAGTTTATGCGTCCATGTAACTCCTATATATTACCTCTTTGTGGAGGAATAAAACACACTGAACATTTCTCTCTTCTTAATTTCAACAATTAGGTCTCTCAAATTCAATTCTGGAGCCTCAATTCCATGATAGAAGTTGTAAAGCATGAGCCAACATATCATAAAAAAGCATAAATCAAGAATGCAACTAAAGCGATAACAGATTTGAGATGAATTTATTGCATCGCCATACTAATTGCTGCTGAACCATAATAGCCCTACCAAACTAGTTTTTTTCTTTTCTACTTCTCGTAAATTTTTATTAATAAGTTGTAAAGGAAGAGCTAAAGACAATCAAACTGCAGAGTAATAAGAAATTTCCATGAAAGTACCTATAAAAACTTTATACGCCAAATTTGAGATGCTTTCGTTCAATTTGGAATTAAAAATAGTCAGCAAAAAGTCTCCCGGTTCTGAAACTACAAAAGAAAGCATTTGAACTCCATACTCGATATCCTGAAAGAACAAATCTGCCACTGGAACAGATAATCCTGTAGTCTTCTGTACAACTTGAGCATCAAATGGATAGAAGCCTGGTACAAGGTTCCCAAATTGATCTTTCTGGTGTATGAATATCTGCAACTTTGAGAAAATCTGTAGAGAGTTTATTCCATATTTCCATTTGACCATGCTATTAGTAATGTTGAGGAGCCCTGTAAGAATCAGGAGAAGCATTAAACAAATTCGACCTAGAAGTAACTGAGATAAGTATAGAACTATAGTCCAATCTATAAAGAAATATATGCGCAAGAACCCAACATTTTGAAGCAATCAATTTAGCAATAGTGGCCAAAAATTCATTCCTCAAGTTCTGGAGCACTTAACAGTGGTCCATCAGAGCTTTTCATTTACATCAGAGCTTTTCATTTCCAGAACCTTTGAATAATCTATCCAGATTATGGATACTCCTGAAAAGTCTTATGTATTGGCCTCTTGATACGATCTCAATTTCATAAAGTATCTATTTAAGAAAAATCTCTCAGACGATGTAGTTGTCTGAACAGGAAATGTTAGGAGTCTTCCAAAAGAAGAGGTCCGAGAGCAATAGAATTCAAGAACAGGGAAGAAGACAGGTAATTGTTTTTCAATGCTCCTACATCTACTCATGGTATCTTAGCTATACAGCAGGCAAATGGAAAATTACTAAATTGCCCTGCTACAGTAATAGTGGAGTAGTTGC
This sequence comes from Dactylorhiza incarnata, assembly GCA_033032865.1. Lineage (NCBI taxonomy): Eukaryota > Viridiplantae > Streptophyta > Magnoliopsida > Asparagales > Orchidaceae > Dactylorhiza > Dactylorhiza incarnata. The sequence goes on from JAWHQI010000247.1 coordinate 1,499,565, forward strand.
TAGCTAAATAGCCGAGCAGTTGGAGTCATCGAATGTTCGGCCTTCATGGTGCTTCATACGAAGGAAAATATACTTTATCAATAACAAACAATATTTTCCTAAATATTAAAAACAAAAGCACTCCACTTTGACATGACTTTTCTTTTAGGGTCCGTTCAGTTGGATTGAATTGGGGAATCATAATTGGAATTGAGGTTCAATTCCAATGAAAATGGAACCCCAATTCTAATTCTAGAGCCTCAAATCCATCCAAACGAATATGCATTTTCGTTCACGCTTTTACAGCCCAATATACAAATTCTTATTTGCTAATCCAACACCTTTTCATGTATATGACTATGCGACAACTCAGTTGCTTTCTCATGAACAACATTAACAACGTCACAACAAAATATTTAGCTTGCATAATTACAAATATATCATTACTTACCTCGAGCTTAGGGGTGCATGTGATTCAGTTCGCCATCCCAACGACACGTCGTTCGACCTCTGACTGTTCTGTGGCACACCTTCCGACTATTCGAAGGCACGTCCTCCAACTGTTCGTAATGCCACGACACGTCGTCCGACTCTCCAACGGCACGCCACCTGATTCTCCGACGCCACTGTAACGGTCCAGGCCCGTCAACACGGGACCCAGCTGGCACCGCCGGCACCGACGGCCCAGGCCCGTCAACACGGGACCCAGTTGGCACCGCCGGTTAAGCCTAACCAAATGGTCTGCAGACCATGCACCTCAACCCCTCCCTGTCCCGCCACTGGGCATAGTGGGTTGTTGGAGACCGCAGTCCCCATTTGCATGAGAAATGTTTCAGTTAAGCGGCAAAGCATGGACTTCCCAGGAGGTCACTCATCACATGACTACTCCAGCCCAAGCACGCTTAACACCCGTAATTTTTGATGTGAAGAATATCTGAATTTTAATTACAGGATCCAATTGCGAGCAAGGTTGTTCGATCCATCTTCGGATCGAGGCTTGAGTCTGTCGTGGTTGACCGTTGCATGCAAGTGAGTGGTTTGTTTTAAAAGTTTTATTTCGCCGCGTTCTGGTATTGGTACGAGAGCGTATCGTGTATTATTAAAATTATAGGTTTTAGAGCGAAATGTCAACCTCGTAATTAATTTGAAATGTCTAGTCCCCTTAATGGAAACCAAGTTACGTTTCCCTGTTTGCCCCCACGGTTTCCATAGCCGCACCCTATACATGTTACCGCACAGATAAATCTCCCGCAACCGACGCATAACCCTATTCCACGCGCTCATCCACACGCTAATCGGAACCGCCGTCTTCTCTTCCCCGCTTTTGTGCTTTTCTCAACCGTCGACGTTCTTCCCCCTCGCCTGGGAGTTCGCAAATAGTAGCCCGGGTAAGATCAAGCCCTCCCCCTTCCGTCGATAGAGGACACCGACGTTGTTTTCCGCTGAGGAGAGTTCGTCGTTTCGGTTTCGTTTGGCTGGGAGGGTTTCGACGAAGACCTTCTTTTCCGCCTAGGACTGCTTCTCTCTTCTCCGCTGTTGAGAAGGTAAATGTCGTAAAAGGCCTTTGATGACTCCTTCCTGTCGGGATGTGATTGCTAGTCAGTAACTGATGCATCCGTTTTTCTTATGTCCAGCCGAGACCAAGAATCAGAAGTCTGAGTTTTTCTTTTACTTGCCATGAGTGTAAGTCCCGTTCAGAAGGCCGCCTAACTCACCGATTCCGTTCAGTAAGTTAATAAATTTCCTCGTAGAAGATCTTCTTTTCTTTTCTTCTTAGTAAGCGTAGAAATCAGCCCCGTTTATTTGTTTTACTTCAGAAACAGTAGACCCCGATTCTTGTGCTGGTTGATCTGTCGATTTCAGCGTTGTGCGTACGTTTGGAAAGAGAGTTAGGGTGTGTTTGGACATATATATAAGAAGGTTTTCAATCGTCAAGCGACCGAGAAGAAATCATGCCGCCGCGTCAAGTGTACGAGCGCCGAAATCTCAAGCTAAGAAATTCTATTCTTTTTGGCTAGATATACCGCATAGTATTATGCACAAGTTAAGATGTTAAGAAATAATATTAAACCCATATGAAATATATGAATTTGTATAGTACATTTAACCACGTATTTCTTAGGACAAAAGAATATATATTAAACTCCAGAAAATGTATACGGGTTGGTTCTTTAGTGTGAAATACAACCAGCGGCATTCAATTGAATAAATATGAAAACCAACGGTTAATTAAAATAATGAGGAGGCATGATTGAGACTCTCTCCATCGTGAAAGATAGAGGCATACTATCTTACTCATGGGGCGTAGTAGACCCTATGAGCCTCAAGTGCAGGGAGACGTTTTCTCCATTAGAAATTCAGAAGATGCGAGTCTATGTCCGTGAGACACTAGAACCTCTGCGTTCGCTAGTTGGGACTCGGATCGTTAGAATGCGCACAAGCAGTTTCTCAGCATAAGATAATAAGAAGGATAATCACTAGACAAATAAAACTCAGCACAGATAGAAATTAGAAATGGTAGTATAGTTAACCTTTCCTTTTGGAGCTTGAATAATTATGCTTAAGGTGTTTAAGAACTAGAACAGACATTTATGTTAAGCATTTTATAGAAAAGCATGCATAGTATGACATTGTATAAATAGTTTACTTTTGTAGAATAACAGTATCGTTTTCAATAGAGAAAGCAAGAAATCATTTTCTTTATAAATTATTTTTAGTGTCACTAAGAAGAATGATCTTTCTTACTCTTCAGTTGGGTTGACCCTTTTTGGGGCTTCTCATTACAGGAGTCACAGGTGGGGTATTGCGCCTAGGATGAGCATGCCTGCAGATCGCCCTCCTTTTAGTTCGTTTACATGCTGTAGTTTGTTCTTTGAGTACTGTTCTGTGATTTGGACATGTATTGGGATTTTCTCTAATGGTTCTTGTATCAGACTATGTTTAAAGATTACAGTCTTTCAAACTTTGTGACTCTTATTTTTTTTTTAGTGACTCTGTGAATTCAAAACTTGAGGTACACTTTTAACCCTTAGCTTCTTCTACTGTTTTCGCTGTAAGTACACTTCTAGCACTTTTCATTTATCCTGCTATGTACCATTTTTATTACCGCTACTTGGTTTGCCTCTTATCACGGGGCCCGGCCGGACTGCTGTTTTGTGGTAAAACTGAGTTGGGGTGCTACAATTGGTATCAGAGCCAGGTTTAGGATCCCACGACACAGAAACTCACAGAGCCTTAGGATTTCAACTGAATCATTCTTTCGACGTTAGAGTCATCAAATATCATCTAGCTTAATTATGCGTTGTATAGAAATATCCTTCTAGTAGATCCTTCATGGTGTTTCGTACATCAATAACCATTTTCCTTCCATCGTGTAGGCACCGCGTACGAACGAGGCGGGCGAGCCTTCACGTCAGAATACCACTCCCGAGATAGTCATGGATGACGACGGTGCACCAGCAACAGCACCAGCAACACCATCAACACCGACAGTACCAGAACCTACCGACTTAGCAGGCGTTATTGCCAGGGCAGTGGTCATAGCTCTTCTGGAATTCAGAAATGGACTGCCTGCAGCAAATCCAACAGCAGTTCCTATACCAGCTTCCGGAGACTTAGGATTGGATCGTTATCTGAGGAATTTCCGGGATCTTCAGCCCTCCAATTTCAATGGAGAAGAAACACCGATGGAGACCGATGATTGGCTGATAAAGACCCGCGACCTGCTCGAAGTGATGCAGTGCCCAGAGAACAAGAAGGTTCCTTTAGCCGCCTTCCTCCTGAAAGGTGAGGCAAATCTATGGTGGACTAGGCATCTGGCGGACGATCTCGCTGGTAAGTAACGTTGTTCGATTGCCCTTTTTCCTAGATTACTGTCCTTTTAGCGTAATGGTAAAATGAGTTGTTCATTTTTGTTAGGTCGAACAACAGATATGTTCACGTGGATAGATTTCTCGACAGGGCTAGCTAGCTGGTTTGTGCCCCCATCCGAGCGTCGCAGTCTCCAGGAGAAGTACCTCCGGCTCATTCAGGGGGACAGAACTGTAATACACTGTTCCCAACAATAGCCTATGAGCGGGAGTTGACTCACTTGTCTCGTTATGCGCGAAATATGCAAGGGGATGAGAACGAGAAATGTAGCCGGTTCGTGGACGGGCTGCGTGACTCTCTGAGACAGCCACTGATGACGATGGTCAATGCTGATTATAGGAGCTTGGTGGACACTGCAAGGAAGCTGGAGGCTGATCAGCAAAATGTGCAAAAGCGAATTAACTTCCGTTTGAAGCGGACTCAGGATACACCACAGCAGCAGTAACAACAGAACAAGAATAATCAAGGTAAGAATTGGAACAAGAAGCAGAGAACTGATGATAGGAGAGGTGGTCAGCCAGGGGGCAAGGTCAAGGATTACCCCCTCTGTCCTAAATGCTACCGCCACCATCTGGGTGAGTGTTTAGCTACTGCAGGAGTCTGCTACAAGTGCCAACAACCGGGGCATATAGCACGCTACTGCCAGGGAACTCCCGTGGTTCAGGTAACGAAAGTTCGTTCATGCAATCATCTTAATTTTTTTCCCTTTCAACAGTAGTCCTATAATTATGATTCTTTTGTAGTCGAAGTTTGAGGTCGGTGGTCCTAGCGGAACCAACAAGGGTAAGGCACATGTCGGATCCGAGGTGAAACCACCTCCAGGATGAGGTCCGGTTCAACCCAGAGCTTATTGTCTAGGACAGCAGGAAGTCAAGGAGCAGGAGGACGTTGTGACAGGTATGTATAAGTCCTAGATAATTTAGTTCCTTCCTCCTTAGTGACACTAAAAATAATACTCATGTTGCATTCATGCATGTAGGAATACTTATGATATGAAACGTCCCCTCCAAGATTCTTTTTGACACGGGTGCCTCACACTCGTCCATAGCAGAATCTCTGGTGCATAGGCTAGATTTAGGAATCCTTCCAGAGTCTGCATCATTAGAGGTTATGATGCCTAATGGATCCTTTTTGCAGACCAGGAAGAAGTGTAGAGTTCCTGTGTGTTTTGGAGAAACTGAAATTTCAATAGAAGCTTCACTCCTCCCTATAGCAGGTTTTGATCTGATAGTGGGTATGGACTGGCTTTCAGCTATAAATGCAAGAATTGACTGCAGGAATAAGGTGATACAGTTCGAAGGACCCAACCAAGTTGCCTTTACCTTCCAGGGCATGCAGGGAGTCTCCAAATTAATAATCTCCTCAATCAAGGCTTTTAAATGCATCAATAAGGGTTGCGTGACCTTCCTAGTACTGATGAATGCTGAAGCCAAGGTTGTTTTGCTTGAAGTGCATGTTGTTAAGGAGTTTCCTGATGTCTTTCCAGAGGAGTTACCTGGTGCCCCTCCTACCAGAGAGATTGACTTCCAGATAGATCTTGTACCTGGAGCTGTGCCAGTGGCCAAGAGTCCTTACCGAATGGCTCCCAGAGAACTTGCAGAGTTGAAGATCCATTTACAGGGATTGATCGACTTGGGTTTCATTCGCCCCAGTACTTCACCTTGGAGTGCCCCCGTACTTTTTGTTAAGAAAAAAGATGGTAGCCTGAGATTGTGCATAGACTACCGTGAGCTTAACAAGCTGACAATTAAGAATAAGTACCCTATCCCTAGAATAGACGATTTGTTTGATCAGCTTAAGGGATCTAACACATTCTCCAAGTTAGATTTGAGGTCGGGTTACCACCAGATGAAAATTTGAGATGTGGACATTCAGAAGACGGCGTTCAGCACTAGGTATGGACACTTTGAGTTCGTTGTCATGCCGTTCGGGTTAACTAATGCCCCGTCCGCCTTTATGGATCTGATGAATAGGGTGTTTCGAGAATTACTAGACCGATTCGTTATCGTCTTCATAGACGACATTTTGGTGTATTCAAAAAGTCAAGAAGATCACGCCGAGCATCTCCGGATAGTGTTGAACACTCTCAGGAAAAATCAGATGTACGCAAAATTTTCTAAGTGTGAGTTCTGGCTTGTAGAGGTTGCTTTCTTGGGGCATGTTATTAGTCAGAAGGGTCTTGTGGTGGACCCGAAAAAGATAGAAGCAATAAAGGACTGGCCAAAGCCGAAGGCAATGACTGAGGTTCGCAGCTTTCTCGGTCTAGCAGGATATTACAGGAGATTCATTAAGGACTTCTCGAAAATAGCGCTACCAATGACTACACTCACCAGGAAGGGGAAAGCCTTCACGTGGACAGTGGGGTGGGAGTTTGCGTTTGAGGAGTTGAAATCTAGATTGATGACCGCCCCGATTTTGAGCTTACCTTCAGGTTCAGAAGGATTCCAGATATATAGCGATGCCTCGGGTCAAGGTTTGGGTTGTGTACTTATGCAGCATGGTAAAGTCATAGCTTACGCATCTAGACAGTTAAAGGTTCACGAGAAAAATTATCCTATTCATGATTTAGAACTTGCAGCTGTCATCCACGCTTTGAAGATTTGGAGGCACTACCTCTACGGAGTTCGTTGTGAGGTCTTTACGGATCATAAAAGTCCCAGGTATATATATGATCAACAAGAGCTTAATATGAGGCAACGTAGGTGGGTGGAATGCCTCTCAGATTATGATATTGGTATCCAATACCACCCGGGGAAAGCAAACGTGGTAGCGGATGCGCTTAGTAAAAGAGGTTCGAGTTACTCCCTCATTACTCAGCAGGAGGAGCTGGTGCGAGCTCTGGAGAGTTTGGAAATCAGTGTCGTACCACGCTCCAGTCTTGGTTCTGCAAGGTTAAACTGGATGGAAGACACTTGTGATATTAAAGACAGGATCAGAACAGCTTTGCCCCTAGATCCGAAGATGGTAGAGATATGGGATTTGGCCCAGGCTGGGCAGAAGGAGAAGTGCAGCATTCAGGAGGGTTTACTACTGCACGATAGTAGGGTGTGCATTCCTGACGTTAGTCACCTCCGAGAGGACATACTTTTTGAAGCTCATAACTCAAGATATTTGATACATCCGGGAAGCACGAAGATGTATGCAGATCTTAAAAAGTTAGTTTGGTGGTTGGGACTGAAGAATGATGTGGCAGGGTATGTTGGCAAGTGTGAAACTTGCAAGTTAGTTAAAGCCGAGTGCCAGAGGCCAGGACGAAAGTTGAAGCCACTACCTATTCCAGAATGGAACTTCGAAGATATATCAATGGATTTTGTTCATGGCCTTCCCCGATCGCAGAGTGGGAATGATTCTTTGTGGGTTATAGTTGATCGTCTCTCCAAGGTTGCCAATTTTATTCCTAATAGGAAAACGGATCAGGGACCGAGATTGGCCCAGTTGTATGTAGATGAGATAGTCCGACTCCATGGTGTACCCAAGACTATTATTTCAGATAGGGATGGCAGATTTACCTCCAAGGAATGGAAATATGTTCAGGAACGTTTGGGGACTAAACTACTTTTCAGTACGACTTTCCACCCTCAGACGGATGGGCAGACTGAGCGCACGAATAGAACCATGGAAGATATGCTCCATATGTGCATTTTAGATTTTGGAGGTAAGTGGGAGAAGTATGTCACCTTAGTAGAGTTCTCCTATAATAATAGTTTTCAGACAAGTATTGGGATGGCGCCTTTTGAGGCTCTCTATGGCAGACGGTGTCGTACGCCGTTGTGTTGGGCTGAAAGTGAAGAGAAGTCTTCCAACAAAGAATCATGGGTTGACAAGACCACAACTCGAATCAGACTTATTCAAGAGCGCATGAAAACAGCTCAGGATCGTCAGGCCAAGTATTATGATCAGAGGCATAAATCGGTGGAATTCAGCGTGGGAGATTATGTTTATCTGAAGGTCAGACCGGTCAAGGGTGTCTCTCGTATCAAGCGGATGAAGAAATTGAGTCCAAGGTTCGTTGGTCCTTTTGTGGTGCTGGAGCGCGTAGGTGAGGTTGCTTATAGATTAGCCTTGCCCGAGGAAATGAGTAGTCTACACGATGTGTTCCATGTCTCCTATACGAGGAAAGCAGTCAGAGATCCCAGTCAGATAGTCAGTACTAAGGAAGCACCAATCGAATCGAATCTTAGTATCAATATTAAGCCAGTCAGGGTAGTGGACTCAAGGATTCGGAAGCTCAGAAATAGGGAGATCCGTTTTGTTAAGGTGCTTTGGATGAATTGTGGTCGACCAGAGTGTTCTTGGAAAAGAGAAGATGAGCTCCGGAGTATCGAAGGGTGTGCCTTTCTGTTTGACCCAGGTATGTTTGTATTTTCGAGGACGAAAATCTTCTTAGGAGAGGAGATTTGTAACACCCGTAATTTTTGATGCGAAGAATATCTGAATTTTAATTACAGAATCCAATTGCGAGCAAGGTTGTTCGAGCCATCTTCGGATCGAGGCTTGAGTCTGTCGTGGCTGACCGTCGCATGCAAGTGAGTGGTTTGTTTTAAAAGTTTTATTTCGCCGCGTTCTGGTATTGGTACGAGAGCGTATCGTGTATTATTAAAATTATAAGTTTTAGAGCGAAATGTCAACCTCGTAATTAATTTGAAATGCCTAGTCCCCTTAATGGAAACGAAGTTACGTTTCCCTGTTTGCCCCCACGGTTTCCATAGCCACACCCTATACACGTTACCGCACAGATAAATCTCCCGCAACCGACGCATAACCCTATTCCACGCGCTCATCCATACGCTAATCGGAACCGCCGTCTTCTCTTCCCCGCTTCTGTGAGCACTCTTCTGTGCTTTTCTCAACCGTCGACGTTCTTCCCCCTCGCCTGGGAGTTCGCAAATAGTAGCCCGGGTAAGATCAAGCCCTCCCCCTTCCGTCGATAGAGGACACCGGCGTTGTTTTCCGCTGAGGAGAGTTCGCCGTTTCGGTTTCGTTTGGCCGGGAGAGTTTCGACGAAGACCTTCTTTTCCGCCTGGGACTGCTTCTCTCTTCGCCGCTGTTGAGAAGGTAAGAGTCGTAAAAGGCCTTTGATGACTCCTTCCTGTCGGGATGTGATTGCTAGTCAGTAACTGATGCATCCGTTTTTCTTTTGTCCAGCCGAGACCAAGAATCAGAAGTCTGAGTTTTTCTTTTACTTGCCATGAGTGTAAGTCCCGTTCAGAAGGCCACCTAACTCACTGATTTCGTTCAGTAAGTTAATAAATTTCCTCGTAGAAGATCTTCTTTTCTTTTCTCCTTAGTAAGCGTAGAAATCAGCCCCGTTTATTTGTTTTACTTCAGAAACAGTAGACCCTGATTCTTGTGCTGGTTGATCTGTCGATTTCAGCGTTACGCGTACGTTTGGAAAGAGAGTTAGGGTGTGTTTGGACTTATATATAAGAAGGTTTTCAATCGTCAAGCGACCGAGAAGAAATCATGCCGCCGCGTCAAGTGTACGAGCGCCGAAATCTCAAGGTAAGAAATTCTATTCTTTTTGGCTAGATATATCGCATAGTATTATGCACAAGTTAAGATGTTAAGAAATAATATTAAACCCGTATGAAATATATGAATTTGTATAGTACATTTAACCACGTATTTCTTAGGACATACGAATGTATATTAAACTCCAGAAAATGTATACGGGCCGATTCTTTAGTGTGAAATACAACCAGCGACATTCAATTGGATAAATATGAAAACCAACGGTTAATTAAAATAATGAGGAGGCATGATTGAGACTCTCTCCATCGTGAAAGATAGAGGCGCACTATCTTACTCATGGGGCGTAGTAGACCCTATGAGCCTCAAATGCAGGGAGACGTTTTCTCCATTAGAAATTCAGAAGATGCGAGTCTATGTCCGTGAGACACTAGAACCTCTGCGTTCGCTAGTTGGGACTCGGATCGTTAGAATGCGCACAAACAGTTTCTCAGCATAAGATAATAAGAAGGATAATCACTAGACAAATAGCACTCAGCACACGACAGAAATTAGAAATGGTAGTATAGTTAACCTTTCCTTTTGGAGCTTGAATAATTATGCTTAAGGTGTTTAAGAACTAAAACAAACATTTATGTTAAGCATTTTATAGAAAAGCATACATAGTATGAAGACATTGTTAAATAGTTTACTTTTGTAGAATAACAGTATCGTTTTCAATAGAGAAAGCAAGAAATCATTTTCTTTATAAATTATTTTTAGTGTCACTAAGAAGAATGGTCTTTCTTACTCTTCAGTTGGGCTGACACATTTTTGGGCTTCTCATTACAGGAGTCACAGGTGGGGTATTGCGCCTAGGATGAGCATGTCTGCAGACCGCCCTCCTTTTAGTTCGTTCGACTGTCCGACAAGCTGCCGTCGAAAGGCACCTCGTCCGACTGTCCGACTGTCCGACAAGGTGTCGTTCGACTGTTCGACCAACTGTCGTTCGACTGTCCAATGAGGTGTCGTCCGACGAGGTGACGTCTGACTATCCGACCAGGCAACGACAAGTCATCTGACTGTGCAACGGCGTGCCGTCCGACTGTCCGACGAGGTGTCGTCTGACTGTCCAACGAGGTGTCCTCCGACTGTATGACGAGTCACCGTCCGACGAGGCGTCGTCTGACTGTCCGATGAGGTGTCGTCCGACTGTCCGATCAGGTGTCGTCCGATTGTCCGATCAAGTGTCGTCGAAAGGCACCTCGTCTGATTGTTCATGGTGTCGTCTGACTGTCCAACGAGGTACCTTCCGACTGTCCTACGAGGTACCTTCCGACTGTCCGACGAGGTACCTTCCGAATGTCCGACGAGGTACCTTCCGAATGTCCGACGAGGTACCTTCCGAATGTCCGACGAGGTAACTTCCGATTATCCGACGAGCTACCGTCTGACTGTCCGACGAGCTGTCGTCCGACTATTCGACGAGCTACTGTCTGACTGTCCGACGAGGTGTCGTACGACTATCCGACCAGTTGTTGTCCAACTGTCTTACGAGGTTTCGTCCGACTATCCGACCAGGCGAAGACATGTCATCTGACTGCCCGACGACGTGTCGTCTGATCTACTTATATAGGTGAGGAAGGTTCCTGAAATAGGGAATTTAAATTCAGGGTTCGAAAGATTACTTTAAAATGTCATGAATCGGTCCTATTTGTCATCTTACATTTTCTTTAAGTACTCATATCACGCCGAAGATTCAAACCTTGCTTTGATACCAATTAATTGTAACGGCCCACTTATCGGCTACTGCTATAATTTAACATATTCATTTCATATATCTCATCAGAGACGCAAGGTAAGAACATCCAGTGCAAAGCATTACATGATATAGTACAAAAAGAAGAGTGCATGACAAAATAAACCATTTCATTTCATTAAGGATCTGATACATGGTACAAAAGTATAACATGTAGCCCTATATAACATTCAAAAAAGGGCTTACCAAAAGTTGTAACATACATACACGACTGACTCACAACAAAAGACTACTAGGTACAAACACATGCATCATATAAAACTATAGACTATACATGAAAAAGAACTGGAACTCCTCATGAGGACAACCTGGGTCTCTGCACCCCGCCCTGTGAGTATCCAAGACGTCGAGCACTGCTGCGGAAACATCTATCCATAAACGGTACTTCTCCTATCAAGAAGAACATGTTGGCAGCTGACTACTGGTGGTTAAAACGGCCTCTTCCTTGACCTAATTAGTTTCATTTTCTAATTAGTCAAAGGACTATGTGAATTCTTAATTTTCCTTGTTTACCTATGATAGATTAATTTAGCTTAATTAAAATCATAGGTTCTTGCCGACTTATATATGTATTTCTTCCTTATATCTTTTCTTGTGTCTGTATTTCTGTGATCATTTAACCCTCTTTTTCTTATTATTTCATATCACTGATTTTCTTATATCACAATTAAATGATACTACTTGAATTACTTGCAATTATGGGCAATGTTAAGGATAAATTAATATTTCATGTATTCATTTATTTCTATAGTGCGCTTGCAATATTCATTACGTGTCCTTGACTCACACGTTCATATTGTATTATTCATTTCGTGCTCTTGACTCGCACTATCATATTTCTTTTCATGTTCATGTCGGGAGGTTATTCTCTCCACCTCCCGGTTTGGGTTAACCCTTAACATAGCTCATTGCATTGATGCATTCTTTCGATTATTCATTTTAAAACTTGGAGAAGTAATTTTTCTTTTTCATTATTCAAATCATTTGAGAATTAACTCATCTTACAACTTGGTTTCTTATAGTTTTATATTAACACCTATTCGAATACATATCAATATCGTAGTATAAGTCATATGAAAAACAAACAAACAAATGAAAATGTAGGAAATAAGAACTCACCCCGATTTTCCCTTTGTCTTTATCTTGTAGATGTTCTTCTCCCTTTCCTCTACCTTGGGAAGTCATGTTCTAAATTAATTATCATTATTAGATGATCATATCGTAACCGCTAAATGCAATAGCATAAGATAATGACTTAGGATTCTTGTCCTAATATTGTTGTCCTTACATTTAATTATACGGGTCTTGCCCTAATATTATGTGGCGATGTTGATTATGGACTTAAAACAACATTCCTCTTGAAGCCCCTTCAAAATGAGCCTCTTTCTTTGTTAATAAATTGCTGTCCTAGCAATTAATGATGGAGATTTGTCCTAACCTAAGTTCCCTTCGTGTAAAAAGATTCCAAAATCAATACTCACAAGCATATATACTTGCATATAAGCCTTATAGTTATGGTTGCTGCCTTTAACGAAATCAGCACTATTATGTACTAGTCCCTTTCCTTATGAAGCAAAAGGAGGGTCAAATTGGCTAGGGTTTGCTGTCCTAATCCTATTCATAGAGATTTTTGCACTAAATAAGCAAGGGGACATCATAACCGCCTTTGTAGAAACTCTAAACGGAGAATTGAATCAAATGCCCTATTTCAAATGATGGAGGGTGTCGTTGCCCTAATATGGAGACATGAAATTATTGCGCCCTAACTTAGCGATGGATCTTCATTTCTACCCCCAAATCATAACTTACACGGAATATGTAACTAAAAATCCAAGCATGGGAGTCATCTACCCATCTAGGGTTTCGGATTTTTACATAAAAATATAGGGGAAACATAAGACGCATGCTAAACCTCCTCTGAAATTCAAGAGGAGAAATATCAGAAAATAGAGACTTTAGAACATGATTAGGGTTTTTGGATCTAGAAAACGAAGCCACCAATCCATACAAAACAGAAAAGAAGTGGAGATGAAGAGATTGCCTTGCTATAGGGAGAAAAAATGAAGGGGATTGGAGGTGATTTGGGGCGTCGACGAGCTTTGGTGACGAGCGACAGTCGTCTGCGTCTGGAGTCGGGAGAAGCAGTGTGTGAACTGGAAAGAATGAGGCTATCGGGTTTGTTTCCTCTTCTTAATCACATGACTCGTGTAAGACCCCTTTTTTTTTCTTTCCAAACACCGGGTCTTAGGCCCAGAACCGCCGCTTGCGGTGACACCTTCACTCGGGAAGGTCGCCACTACAAAACGCCGATCCTGCCGGCCAAATCGATCACAAAGAAAAGTGCATTAAAGAAGACAAGTCCACAGAATCGACATGAAAAATATAAGAATGTCCACATGATATAACTGAATAATAAGATAACAAGGGTTACAATAAATAAGAAGAAGGAAGGGCTCATGCCCAGTACATCATATCCTCACTACAAGATCACTCGCGGAAGCTAACACCTAACCACTCACTGATCCTGAATCCTGTGCTCCTGTAATGCACTGGCCTGCCTCCGTCTGCACCGGCCTCTGGTGCTGCTCCGTCGCCGTGGTCTCCTAAAATGATAAGGTCCACCGACCGTTAGTCAAAAAGACTAAGCTAATCCCCCACCCCTCCCCCGGTGACTCCTAGGCACCGAGCGGAAAGGATGAAGCGGAGGACAACAAGGGGTATAATCAAAAAGCAGATGGCAGGGGTACAGGGAATGTCTACACTACACATGTATATATACATAATTGAAGCAATAAAAGAGCATAGTAAAAGCAGGTAAAGAAGTACAATAGGTAAAGCGGGTACATAAAATGAAAGTAACCATTGATTTATAGGAATGCCCACACAAACCTATAGACCAAGGGGTCGTTTAGCAAGACCTATCGTATAAGAAGTCCCATAACCGACTTATACGATAGGGGTAGGGGTTGAAATGCAATGTTTATGCTATGTCAGGCAAGGTATGCAGTTATGCTATGTTCATACAAGTGCAACTCACCCACTTCGACTCTATGCGCATAGACCTTTAGTTCCCCCTTTTTGGAGCTAGCTAGACTCCCAGGATACTCCCGTAGTGGCAAACGGAAGCGGTGGGTTGGGCCTCGCCCACCTCTAGGTTGGTATTCACACTACCCAACCTAGACCTATCGTACGCCTCAACGCAAAACCGCGGAGGATCTGCGTACTCTTACTGGCTGGACCACCAGACTTTTAAGGCTAAGTGCAAATTCCACACTTGCCGAGTCAACGTATTGACGTCGGTGTGAACGATCGTCCAATACCGAAGACCCACCACCTTCATGCACATGCAACATGTTCTACTATATCCCGAGCCATAAAATCCCCGGGATAACCTGCCCGTCATCAATAACCTTCCGAGCCACCGGCTCGCTGGACCGACCCGTCCGTACCAACAAACACTACTGAGTCACAAGCTCACCGGACTAACTAATCCGCTGCTTCAACCACCGAGCTTACCGCTCGTAAAACCAAACCAACCAACCTCCCGTAACCACGGGGTGTGGGTGTGTGTATTGTTAAGTTAATCTTGTACATCAACTTATCCCTACAATTTATGGTTAATCTTGGACTTCCTAAGGATTACCCTGTGAGGGGCTCGCTACGGTACTAGGAACCATAATGGGATGAAACCCCAAAGTTCCCTTTCTCAAGATACTTAGTGTTGTTGGTATCTACCCGTAAGGATACCCTCCTCGTCATTACTCTTGGATTAACCCTAAGTGACTTATGACTTCTCAAGACGATCTTTCGTCGACCCCGAGTGCAACTTACCTCTAACTCACCAGGCACACCTTTACTATCTATAATCCTTCTTGTTGACCATCATACCTTCTCAACTAAACCAGGTAAACCACTTACCTCCCATCCCTCATAAGGATCCACTTGATTCTCAAATTTCACAGTTTTACTATACGCAGACCAAATGAGTTATATGACGCTCACAACTAGAGGTACTCCAAATATTTATCCAACTGACCCAATCTATTTACTGGAGGTCTATCATGATATTATAAGACTAATTCCAGAGAATCATATTTTTTCCCTAATTAATTAATATTTATTTTAATTTCTCCAAACATCTGCCAAGTATGGAAATGAACATGAAGTGTAAGTAAATCTTATGATATGACTCTCCAAAAGTTATGATGAATCTATGGTGACTAAATAACATCAGAAACAGCGTATCATATTTTTTACAGTAAGAAATTCTCCTCTAATTTAATTATTTATCATCTATCCAAAATCATAGTTTTATGAAGGAACTACCAAAAAGATCAACACTAAAATTATGGGAAAATTATCAAACTCTTGTATTCACCAGAAAAGGCTACTAACTAAGTTTCAGATTTTAAAGAAATCATTTTCTCACCAAACTAAATACTTTAAGAAAACCTCAAATTAAATAAACTGTGAAGTAGCCTACTGATTTAAGTCTTCAAAAATTCTATAAAATTCACAGAGATTCCTAATGTCCAGAAAGGTCCTATCACCAATTTTCACAATTTAACAATGAGTTTTGAACTCTCAAATATTTTTCTTAAGTCTAAATCAAAACAGGTGCCTTGTGAAAGAAGTACTGATTAAATCATTTAATAAAATTCACAAAAGTTACCAGAGGTCTAACCCATGATTATAAGGGCACCACCAAGGTTTCATCATCATCCAAGACATTTTAAGCATGTAAAAGTTTCTTATAAGAAGTTTCCCTAACGGGGTTATGTCCTAATTCAAAGGGAATATTGACTCCTAAAATTCTTATAAAATTATCCAGTGCCTATTTACACCCTATGAATCTATCCACCAAATTTCATAACCAACCAGGGACTTTTGACCACATGGCCTTCACAAGGCTCTAAATGCACACCTAGAAATAAAACTAGCATTCTAGGGTTTATCCACCTCTACACCACCCCAAACCACTCATGGGGATTCTTTAGGTGATCCTAAACCAGTTACTAAGGTTTCACTACATGGTGATGAGTTTTGACCACCATACCCCAAGGTAAACACCATACCCTAACTTTGACTCTATTTGTCCTAACTTGGGTTTACAAAATACTCAAACAAAACAGTCCCAATTGGGCTGATAATTTTACCAAGGTCATACAGTAACCCTAGGGAGCACCCACCAAAATTTGGAGGGCATTGGAGGTCATTTGACCCACTAATTAATTATTAGATGATTTATGAAATTATTTCAAAAACCTTAGAAAAAGGTTCTCCTAAAAATCCCATCTTTGGATATGATGTGTGTGTAGGTAAAACTAGGCTATGTTTCAAATCTCAAGTCCATATCATTTCTCAATCAAAAGT
The DNA here is from genome assembly GCA_033032865.1 of Dactylorhiza incarnata. NCBI lineage: Eukaryota > Viridiplantae > Streptophyta > Magnoliopsida > Asparagales > Orchidaceae > Dactylorhiza > Dactylorhiza incarnata. Next base: position 1,516,054 of record JAWHQI010000247.1, read on the forward strand.
TAATCAAGAAAAGGTGACTGTCCTACACTAGGGACCAGCCACACCAAAATGGACCTACAGGGAGCTACAGAACTCCTTTTGGGGTGAAATCAATTTTAAAACACAGTAGACTCCAAGGCCTACAACTTTGATGTTGACCATTTTTTCTGTAGAGGGGTCTAAGTATTTTTAATAATTAAATCTAAGTACAGCAAAATATATAACAGAAATCATGTAAACATTTAAATATATAACTGTTACAGCGTTCGACGAAAGTCGAACTCTGCGTTCGACGAAAGCAGATCAAGTCTGCAGTCGACGAAAGCAGATCGAATCTTCATTCGGCGAAAGCCGAACGCAGCTGAGCTCGACTAAATCAGAGCATAACAGCGCTCGACTAAATTCATCATAACAGCGCTCGACGAAAGTCGAACACCTCCCGTTCGACGAAATACTCGATCGACGAAATTCTAACAGAGCTCGACAAAGTAAATGATATAACGTAAACATTAAATTAAAGATCCGACGGCTCTCCGTCATCGTCCCCGATCGTTGGACGGCTCGCGACAGCCCGTCCTGGGACTTTTTGCGGGGTGATTTCCCGGCCACCTACGACTCTTTCCGGCCAGCCAATGCCACCACCACCTCCGTTGAGGTGGTGGCCGGCGATAGGAGGTGGTTGGCCGGCCGGAGGTGGTCGGATCTAGGTTTTAGAGCAGGGAAAAGAGGGCTCAATCCGAGCCCTTTCGGAAGCGAAATCCGAGCCCATTTGAGCTCGGATCTAGCCCCAAATCATGATATGATCTAGCACCAAGGGAGGGGTAACGGATCGGACCTGTGTAGAGTGGTGATTCCTTGTCGTTATCTGATTAGCCATGGCCGACCTCCCTCCTTGAGCTCCTTGCCGATCTGAGCCTCATTTGCACGATTCCTCCAAGTAAAAGGGGAAAAACACTCCTCTCAGCCCTCTGAAGCTTTTAAAGGGATCAATTAGGAGAGGGGGAGGTTACAACATTGAAAATCATTAATGGCCATCAAGCCTAAATTCGGCCATGGTGAAATCCATTGAATTCAGCCATCTTGAGGGCTGGAAAACCCCTTAAGCTTCTTGTAACAGTCTGAGGAGATGAATGGAGGGTGAGGGGAGAAGAATGAGGGATCAATTTTCCTTCAATGCCATTAATCCTCCTTTAATGGCCATTTTCTCTCTCTTCAAATTGGGGGAAACTGCCAATTTCTCTCTCCTAGTCACCATTTCCAGAAATTGGATGACTCTTTGAGTAAATCTCAGCCTCCTAGACTAATGGGCTACTCCAATTGGGCCTAGCCCAAGTGGATTGGGTCCAATTTGGGCAAACTAGGTTATTTTGACCTAAATTAAGGCAAATTTGACTTTGGTCAAATTAATCAAGTGGGTTGACCCCAAAGGATGGCTTGGGCTCCATTGGCTTCCCTGAAGGGTTAGGAAGGTCTAGGTAGGGTCAATTTGGCAAAGTGGGGGTGAATTGCCCCTTATTAGGGCACTTTGACCAAATTGAGATTTAGGGCAAATTGGTCAAATTGGAGGCCCCATGATGGGGCTTTTTGGTCCATTAGGATTCTAGTACCCATAAAAAGGTAGGGGCATGGTCAATTTGGCATGGTGGAGGCTAATTGACCTTAATTGAGCTAGTTTGACCAATTTAGGGTTAAGGTTGACTTTAGTCAAATTGGCCTCTTAGGTTGACCCCAATGGGTCACTGGTGCTTCAAGGAGACCTCTAATGGTTTAAGGATGATATTGTGGGGCCAAGGTTCAAGGTGGGGCCCCTATATCCAATCCTAGGCTTGCTAACTGGAAATTGTTATTTGCAGACCAAGGTGGTTTTCTCCTTCTCACCTATGTTCACAAGGTCTTGAGCTCTTCCTATGGTTTTGTCATGACCTAGCCATGACAAAACCAACTTAGGGGTCTAGCTGTTTGGGGGATGTTACAACTCGACTCCCCCTTCCGTTACACATTAATAGCGACCCAGAGTGAGTCACTTGGACCGACCGATTGCTCTTATCCGTCATGGCTTAGGTTGACCCCAATGGGTCACTGGTGCTTCAAGGAGACCTCTAATGGTTTAGGGATGATATTGTGGGGCCAAGGTTCAAGGTGGGGCCCCTATATCCAATCCTAGGCTTGCTAACTGGAAATTGCTATTTGCAGACCAAGGTGGTTTTCTCCTTCTCACCTATGTTCACAAGGTCTTGAGCTCTTCCTATGGTTTTGTCATGACCTAGCCATGACAAAACCAACTTAGGGGTCTAGCTGTTTGGGGGATGTTACAACTCGACTCCCCCTTCCGTTACACATTAATAGCGACCCAGAGTGAGTCACTTGGACCAACCGATTGCTCTTATCCGGCTACTTAGCCGGTCCCAAATTCAGCCCTCTTTTAATTTCTTTTTCTTAATAATTTTCATTAATCTAATTGTTTGAAACACAAGTAAGAATTACATACTACATATTATGTATGTCGCATTGATTTTTACGTTGTCGCTTCGATGTGCACGATAATTAATTTAAAACACTTAAATTAATAATACCTGACACAAAAGACGGCGTCACAGTTGATTTTTATCCAGCGAGTTGTGTCGTGTGGGACCGTGTTGTGTGGGACCGCCCTTTGTGCGGATTACCCCTGACAGATTCTCAGTAATTAGTGTTATTGCATTATTAGAGTCCTTTAAGAGTGTTTGGGTTTAGTCCCGTATTGTAGTTTCTACTTTATGAGTCCTTGTAAGTCCTTTAAATACCCCCTTGAGGGATGAATAAATTGCATCGTATATTTCTTTTCTTCAATTTCAACAATACCCATGCTCATATGGATATCAACCTCATAGGCATTTGATCTGATCCATCTCATGACTGCGTACCCATTCGCCTGGCGCTCAAATTTTTAGTAGGCCCCCAAGGGAGTCTCTCAGCGTGGATTCTCACCACCACCTGCTCTCCTTCATGAAATACTTGCTCCCGTATGTGGTTATCTGCATGAGATTTATAAGATTCATTACCAGTATTGATCCTCCGTCGGATTGACTCATGCAAATGACAAACAAGTGACTCAACAGACTCATACAAGTAATGCAAATGAACTGTAACAAACACGACGCGCGCTTTAGGGGAAAATCTAATAACGAACTGACTATCTCTAAAACGGGGTGGCCTATCAGGAAGGCTCTTTGGGTGGAGTGTACAAAATATTCATCGAGTGTGCAATGAATACCTAAATGACTACTTGAGGCATCGGTACTAAGCTGCAGAACTATGGGATGTGAAATACCTCCTAAGGGTTGAAAGTCATCGAGAGGCTCACCTGCTGGTAGATAGAAAAATTCATCGTGAATGATGTCATCACCCAAAGGAATGTCGCAAATGATGACAAAAGAACGCACCGCAAGGGTGGGTCGGGTACCTCTCAAATGGTAAGGCCTGATAGGTGTCTCTCCCGGATATATATAAGAAAAATCATCGTGAACGTAAAGCTCACTCGTGCGAATGCACAACCCATCCATACTAAGGTGAGTTCTCCCTAGGAAGGGATGCTCGTAAAATGGGTCTCTTGGGGACTCAACGAAGGGTTTCCCGAGGGGGTCAATAATGACACGATGATCCTCCAAAAGAAAATCATCACTACCGATAATGTCTATGGAAATAAGTGGGGGCACCCACAACAAAGTCAATGCTAGACCCTTGACCCTCACAAGGGAGTAGCGGCTTATCAGGAGGTTCAACAATGTAGTCAATAATAGCGAGATGATCCTCCAGATGAGTATCACCAATAGAGATAGTATCATCATAAGTGGGTGAGGAAGCCACTACGAGATCAACACTAGGCTCTCAGTCGTGATGTGGCTCGGGATAATGACAGAAGAAGAGTGGGAAGAGCCCATACTCAGGGGTGGGTGAATATGTAGAGTGTCGAGGAATGGGTCTCTAGCCGTGTTGGAACCAGGAAAATTGATTCCAAATGTTCAGACCAACGGGTAACCTAAGGTTAATGGTCCTGCGATCCAACTCTACGGAACCAGATGGCAAGAGCAAGAGAGAGAGAGAGAGAGATATGATCTACAAACACACCCCAGGTGCTGCAGCAGGGAGGTCTGTGGAGTTGGATCGCAAGACCAGTAACCTCAATATACCCGTTGGTCCAAACATTTGGAATCGGTTGTCCTGGTTCCAACAAGCTGAAAGAGTAACTAAGTTTAAATGTAGTGTAGAGGATAGATATACCAGCACAATGTCACTGGGCCGCTCGTCCTCACTCTCGTGACCATACTCACCAGTCATACTAATGTCGCTCTCCACCTGTAACATACAGTCATGATCGGACTCAACTTCAAAATCAAGTGGGCACTGAGTCTCATCAAGATGAGATTTACCAAAATCAGGTGTCGGGTCTATCATGTTAGTGAGAGCACTACTAGACGCATCAGGGGTTTGACCTAAACCCCTAGACTATATCTTATTGATTCCTCTTAAGGCAATCCTCACGCGATCAAAATGAGCATCCATGCGATCAAATCGATCAAGAACTAATTACTGAAATTCGGCTTCCGACATCTCCATTTTCAGAACACTAGGACGGTCTCTATACGTGATGTTGTCCTGATGATGGTACTTTATATTCATTTAGAATGAGGATCTCTCTGGAGGAGCTCTATGGGGTCGACCATATACGGACTCTGGTTCGTCAAATAGTCGCAAGGTGTGACAATGATGACCCGAACGATAGTCAGCTCTATCATCATAAAATCGTGTCGAGCAATCAATATAACTAAACATGGGTAACCTATTAACTTTATGTGACCTACTCAGCTCTCATCCGCTTGATTGCTCGGTCTCTTGCTAGTTCTTGCCCGCTAGGCTTCTAGCCGCTGTTGTTTGCCGCTTGATCTCCTGTCTAGCCGCTCCCTGTGTGTGTCTAGTCGCAGCAGTATGACAGGAGTGGTTGCCTTCTCTGACCGCCTGACCGCCGGATTCTTTTAACCGCAGGGGCCAAACCGGTTCCTTTCTCCTTCTCTGCTCGCCGCTTGTTTGAGCCTGACCGCAACTTCTTGCCGCTTAGGCGTAGCTCCTGACCGCAACTTCTTGTCGCAGGTCTCTCTGTCTGATCTAGTCGCCTGTAAGCTCCATGGCGTCGCCTGATGCTCTGTCCCTTCCTGCTCGTGCTGCGACACCTCTTCCTGAAGTTCGTGATGAGTTGCGGATCACCACTATTTCTCTTAGTGGGAAGAAGAATTTCATTGAGTGGGTGCACTCCGTCCGCTGTGTTCTTCAGACAAAGGGCTTTTTGCATCATCTAACTAAGGGCACCCCTTCTGCACCCACTGAGGAATGGCTTCGAGATGATGGTCGTGTCAGACATGGATCCTCAACTCCCTAGATAGTGAACCTTATCGTATGGCCGTGTATCATGAGACGGCCAAGGTTATGTGGGATAAACTGCATTCCCCCTATTCCGGAAAGAACATCCTTCAACATCTGTTTGACATCATCACGGACCTTCAATCTCTCGACTCAGGAGGTGTTGGCGACTTAACCTTCTTTGTTGCGCAGTCCAAAACCTTAGTCGAGGCCTAGCTTCAGCATCAACCTCCTACTACTGATCTTGTTGCACAACGTGCTCAAAAAGAGGATGTTGGTATTGCCATGAAGACGACTCGTGTTCCACCTCATATCCACAGTGTCCGGGCTCAGATACTCTCCTCCTCCACCATTCCCTCTCTCTGATGTTTGCTCAATGTTGTTGAAGATGATACCACCCCCAGATGCTCCTGGACCTCCCTCTCCGGCTCTCCTACAACACTCATTAATATCTCACCCCCCTCCTCCATCTACCTGAGGAGGTCGCACCGGCTACTGAGGTAGAGGTCGCAACGGCCGGCCTAGACTCAAGTGTAATCAATGTGGCAGGGATGGACATCTTAAGGCAACTTGTTATCGTAAACATGGTCTGCCTCCTCCGCCCCATGTCTTTGTTGTTGCTGACACACCTTCTACCACTCGCGCCGATATTGATGGCATGCGCCTCCAACTTCAGCATCTCCAAGGGTTACTCAATCGTCCGCCTCGCTCAGTTGCATCTATCTCAAATGAAGGCATCTCCTGTCTCTCCCATAGTCCACAGTGGATTGTGGACTCTGGTGCCACCCACCATATCACTACGCAGAAACCACCTCAGTACTAAGACTCTGCATCCCAAGTTTATCACAGTGGCCAATGGTGACACTGCCCCTGTCTCCGGCTCCACTAATATGTCTCTCAGCCCGGCTATCTCTCTTCGCTCGGTTCTTCAAGTCCCGGGCTCTCCTTTCAATCTTCTTTTTGTTAATCACCTTACTGAAGACCTTGGTTGTTCTGTGGCCTTCCTTCTTCTTCTTTTGTTGTGCAGGATCGACGGACGCAGAATATCATTGGTAAAGAACGATTGCGAAACGGGCTCTATCTTCTGGACATTCTCCCACCATTCTCTCCTCCATCACCTCTGTGGATTGACATCGACGTCTTGGGCATGCTCCTCTTCCAATTCTCAAGAAGGCTCTCCCTACTCTACATCTTCCTGACTTTATCTGCGAGTCATGTATCTTCGGCATTCTTCTTTTCCTCCTTATTGTACACGGAGCGATGCTCCTTTTGATCTAGTACATTCTGATATTTGAGGATCATATAAAATTACTAGTATTTATGGTTATCGTTACTTCATTACTTTTATTGATGATTATTCTCGAATGACGTGGTTATACTTACTTCATGATCGATTGGATCTAACTAGTGTGTTTTGGGCCTTTATTGATGGAGATCGGCAGCGACGATGGCCCACGCACGTATATTCCCTCCGCATGCGGGCGTGATTTTCTGATCCTGCACTTTGAGAGCCCTTCCGGACGATCCGAGCCATCGTCCGGAAGGTCGACGAGAGTATATTTTGTATTTTGTTTTATCTTATTCGGACAAGTTTTGGCGTTATTTTGGCACCCGAAAGATCGGGCGATCTGAGCCCTTGATTCTGGATGCCCTAACTCTTATTTTCTATTTATATGGAGCCAAGAGGAGTGGTTTAGGGACTGATTGATTTGAGAGATTCCTGCAGCCGGTTAGTTGGTGCGACGCCAACACCCCAGGTGCGACGCCTAGGGCTCCCGATCCGTCGTTCGCCCCTTTCCCCGCCTACGCCAGCCTCCACGCCGCCGGTAAGGCTTCTACGCTCCTTCTCCCTTCCTCCACCAAGCCTCTCCTGATCCCTTACAGCACCGGCAGCCTTCCTTGCCCCTCCTCCCATCCCGACGATCCACTGCCAACCTTCCTTCCTCCCCACCGAGCCTCTCCCTGCCTCCTAGCAACCCGTCGACCACCCTCCAGCCTTCCCTCTACCCAGCCGACCACCCTCCAGCCTTCCCTCTACCCCGTCGACCACCCTCCAGCCTCCCCTCTATCCCGTCGACCACCCCACAGCCCTCCTTCACCCCGCCAGCCCCACTTCCAGCCCTCCTACAGCCGATCAACCCTAGCACACCCCACCGCCGTTGGCCACCAAAGACCCGGATTTATTCCTCTCCACATTTGGTACCCCATCCGATTGGCTCCTTGCATGGTTGTAAGTTGTGATTTGGTTTTAAGCTTAAACTTGAGTTTTCTTGCTTAGATCTCTAATTACCTTGTTTGTCAATTAAGTGGTAGTTTGGATTACTTGAATTTGTGCTAACCTTGTAGGGCGTATCCGCTTATCATTTATTATTTGCGCTCCGATTTGGAGTCACTCTTGTGTGCATTTTCTATTGCTATAATCCTTCTCGTGGAATCCGCAAAAGGCTTAATTCTAAATCTTTTAAAAGTCACTTTAATTCGTTGGACTCGTGAGGCTCGCGCTGTGTTGAGTTCCCGTCACCCGAGCGCCCATCGTGAGTCTAGTTTCATAGACCCTAGCCTGCCCCTGCGTCATTTATTAACGAGACTCGTACTCAATTTTCACGAACAATTAAAACTATTCGTACAGACAATGCTCGTGAATATACCAGTCATGCATTTGACGATCTTTGTACTGAGTTTGGGATCATTCATCATACTTCTTATACTTATACCCCCCCCCCCCAACAAAATGATGTGGCTGAGCGTAAGAATCGTCATCTTCTTGATGTTGCTCGCTCACTTATGTTTCAAATGCAGGTTCCCAAGGCTTATTGGCATTTTGCAGTATCTACAGCATGTTATCTCATCAATCGCCCACCCTCCTCTATTCTCAACTATGCCACTCCGCTTAGTCTTACCTTTCCCTCCACGCCGCCCTTTCCATCACTCCTCGGGTCTTTGGTTGTACATGTTATGTCCATAATCTTGGTCCTTCCGCTGCCAAGCTTGCTCCTCGGGCTACCAAATATATGTTCGTTGGTTATTCCCGCAAAAAGCGTGTGTGCTACTCTCCCCCTGATTGCAAGGTTGTCGTATCTGCCGATGTCACTTTCATAGAAGATCAACCATTTTACTCTCCTCCTACAGCTCCTCTTGCACCTCTGTTATTACCACGTCCTGCCGTCCCTGTTACATCGCCTCTTCCCCCACTCCTTCCAACCCCGATTCTCGTACCATCCCAACCACCTCTTCTTCGTGTATACACTCGTCGTCCTCCTCGCTCCGACGCCACCAAAACAGTCTCCCTCTACAAGTGGTACCTCGCGGCCTGAAGATCTGGCTCCTGTATCCACAGCTCATCCCCCGACAAATTATGTATCCTTGCATCGCCTCTCCCCGGTTTTGAGACCACGGGGGAGTCACTTGTTTGTCACCTCAAGAAATCTATTTATGGTCTCAAACAGTCTCCTCGCGCGTGGTTTGACAAGTTCAGTAAGGTTGTCTGTGATGTTGGATTCACTCAGAGCTCATCAGACTTCTCTCTCTTTACTCGTCATCGATCGACAGGCACAGTGATTCTCTTAGTTTATGTCGATGATATTCTAATTACAGGAGATGATTCCAAAGGAATACAAATGATCAAGCAGCATTTGAATTCAGTCTTTCAAACTAAAGATCTGGGAAATCTTCAGTACTTTCCTGGCTTTGAGGTTGCGAGACGTCTTGATGGCCTCATCCTATCACAACGAAAGTACTGTATGGACCTTATTCATGACGATGTCTATTCTGGATGCAAGCCTGTTGATACTCCTATGGATGTCAACCACAAGCTCTGTGATCATGCTTCTGACTCCGATCTACTTCTTCCAAACCCAGAGTATTATCGTCGCCTTGTAGGAAAATCGATTTATCTTACAGTCACAAGACCAGATATCTCATTTGTTGTTGGAGTTGTCAGTCGATTCATGCATTCTTCACGGATGTCTCACCTCCAGGCCGTCGAGCACATCCTCAGATATTTGAAAACTACTCCTGGACAAGGGCTTGTATACAGTCCCTCTTCTTCTTCTCCTCTATCTTTGATTGCCTATTATGATGTTGATTATACTGCTTCCCTGGATGATCGACGTTCCACAAGTAGATTCTGTACTTACTTCAGAGGACACATGATTACCTGGCGCAGCAAGAAACAATCTGTGGTTGCTCGCTCATCTGTTGAAGATGAGTATCATTCAATGGCAGCTGTTGTGTTTGAGCTTACATGGCTAGAAAGTCTCCTAGATGATTTGGGAGTCAAACTTTCCTCACCGGCCACTTTACTTTGCGACAGTCAAACGGCTATACACATTGCTAAGAATCATGTATTCCATGAACGTACCAAACACATTGAAATCGACTGTCATTTCATTCGGGAGAAAGTTCAATTGGAGAAGCTGGAATTGAAGCATGTTCCTGCTACTGAACAAGTTGCTGATATTTTCACCAAGGCCTTACCACGCCCATTATATTATCAGTCCATGTCCAAGATGGGTGCTTACAATTTGTATGCTCCAGCTTGCAGGGGAGTGTTAGAAGAAAGATTTGTAAAGGCCCAATGCAAGGCCCATCTTAGGCCCTCTTGCTCTTTAGTGTTTAGTCCGACATCTTAGATTAGGATTTCTTCTCCTCTCTCCCATCCTATAAATGTACAAATACATGTTGGTGTAATGTATGATTGTAGAGATTAATAAAAAATATATTATTTTTTCTCTTTCCGTTCATGTTTTTCCACAAATTTATACATTAAGTATTTTCGGATAAAACAATATAGGAAAGCCTTAGCACAAATTTTGATTAGATTACATGATGCCAAGAAAGTTTAATAACAATTTTTAGATTTTTGGAGAAAATAAACCAACATCATATTATTTTTAACATTTCTTGGTCATAAACTTTAAAATGCTAAGGAAGAAAACTTACATACAAATTTTTTAACAACTTCTGAATAAAACATAGAAATTGGAACTCTATGGTAGAAATTGGAACTCTATGGTAGGTTTCATATGCTTCAAAAATACAGTGGAAGAGGAATCAGTAGTAAAAATCATATTTCACTAACTTAGAAACAATTATTCATCACTACAAGTTCCTAAGATCATTATTTTTTTAGATTTCATATATTTCTAAGACATTTAGAAGAATATGGCAAGAAGAAAAATCACCTCATCAACGATTTGAGCCTTCCCTTTCCTTGCATATTTTCTGGAATCCATTGAGAAGCTCTTGTAGGTAAGAAGAAAGCAAGAAGACCTCGGATTAAGGCTAGGGCAAGAGAGAACTCACTGGTTTTTGGTAAAGGGATTTTTGAAATGAGAAGAGGAGGCTTTAAAATGAGGTGGAGAAGCTTGGAGAGGGTCGGCCGCCGCCCATGGAAGGATCTGCATGCATCGTCGAGCGGTGGAGGGGTCGACGGAGAGCTTCCATGCGTGCGTCGAGCGAGAGAGAGGTGTCGGGTTGTTTCTTTCACGCGTGAACCGAAAGATGTGCGTCGGCTTACTCCTTTTGTGTGACCGGCTTTAAGGGCTAGGATTCAATTTCAATTTAAGGGAAGCCCATTTATTAATATATGAATGTAAATATCTTTTTAATTCTTGCTCTTATCCTAAAAATTTCTATTAGTAAAATATAAATTTTTATCATTATATAGAAAATTTCTTTATTAGACTTTTAATCATAAGTATATATAATGATTGTTTAAAATAGAATATATTTTCTCTTTTTTTAATTAAAAAATCTTAAATTACTTAAAAATTCACAATAAAATTAAAGTAAATTTATCAAGATTAAAAATGAAGCTTTAGTAACTAATTGGATCATTAATTAGTGAATTATTACTTGAGGGTTATAGGACTTGGTGTGACGAAATTTCCAGGATGTCACAGTTTGTGAGTCATGACATGACTAGGGAGTTTTTCAGACTCCCATTTCAGCCAATTCAGTGCAGTCTGATTGGGTTCCATGGTGGTGCCACTACCATGTCCAAACATCCGCCGGCTTTTCAGGGCAAGGGTGATAGAGCAAGCCCATGTAAGATAGTTGGAACCATTCAATCATATAATGGTAATTTGAGGTGTGTTATGATAATGACTTGACTAGATAGATCCCACGAAAATCAAGGGAGATGGAGAGGACCGTCTCAAGATAAGAATATTCCTTCTGCGATAAAGTAAAAATGCCTTGCTCAGAAACCATGTTGAAGTGGATAAATTCTATCATGCCTTAAACAAGAGTAAACACTCCTTTATATATAGGAGTGGTGGGTTACAAGAGAAAATGAAAAAAATACAACTAAATAATAACACTAAATACTAACAATAACCAAAGACATGAAGAGGAACTTGATAAAAAAATTGTTGGAGAATAAGACACGATGAGATATATTAGATTTAAGAATAGAGGAGGGAAGACAATTAATCAAATGATGGACAGCTTGCACAACCTCATCCCAGAAATGTTTAGGCATATTCATGTGAAATAACAATTTTATGAGTAATTTTGAACATATGCCATTTTTTGTGTTCTGCTATCTCATTCTATTAATGTGTATTAGGATTTGTTGAAGGATGAATAATCACATGTATTGACACAAATTTAGTGAAACTATTAGAAAAATATTACATGGCATTATCATTACAAAGAGCACGGAAAGTGATAGGATAATGAGTTAATTTCAGCTCAAAAATTGTTGAATGTTAGAAAATAATTCAGAACATTCTTTATTTAAAACAACACAATCATACAAGAAAAATCATTAACAAAGGTGATGCAGGACAGACGTCACACCTGCATGCCACCCTGGAGTCCCACCAGGGCCCCCTGTCCTGCATCAAAAGGTGATAAAGTATTTTACTATGTGTATGCATTACAATGATGCTTCACAAACATGCATGGCTTACACTTGTAAGTAGTAAGACAATACCAGGATCAACAAGTCATCCTGGATGCAGCAATTACATCTTAGGAAATAGCAGGGTCAACAATTCATCCTGGATGCAGCAAAACACTAGAACATAACATAGAACATATCGGTTCATAGTGCTTAGGTTAGGAGTTAAATCTGTAGATTATTCAAGTGTGTCAAAGTACTAACTACTAAGGTGCTTTATTAAGAGAGATGGCTAACCAACGAATAGATTAAATCAAAAGCATGCTTGAAATACTTCCCAAAACAAAACAAAAAATCTCCTCAATTAGTACACTGTCTACTAGTAAAAAATCTATAATACAATTAACCAACCTGGTTTTACCATAAACGGGAGCGGAGAACCGTTTAAAGTCTGATTATCAGCATAAGCATGTAACAGGAGCCTTCCAGCAATGGTGGGAAGAAAATCGATGACAAAATATCCCACTTCATCCCAAGCAATAGAAAACACAATGAAAATCTCTGCTGAAGTTCCATTCTGATGAGATACTGACAATGTAAAATAATCTTTGGTTGGCATATTCACTGATGAGACATTATTTCCAAAGGCATCTTTTGGATATACCCGCAGATAAGTTTTTGTTCCAGTAACAAGCTCATTAGAAAAATCTATCCATGAAAGCAGGCAAGCAGACGGGTACAGAAGTCCTTCAAATGGAATGTTGAAGATGGAATAAGTATGAGGCTTGTGAAAGAATATATCATGAATAATAATAATTTAAAGATCTAAAAAATGACAAATAACTAAGTTACTCCTAATTCACCAAGAAAGGAATGGAATAGGAGGGCAGGTATCATGTTCAAATCCATTGCTAACCAAGCTTGAAAGCTAAGGCGCTTCAAATTATTTTTAGCATTTCTACATGATAATTATTGGGTAGATGGGAAAGAGATATTGAGAACAAGATAGGGGTGAGAGAGGAATTTGGGATTAGGAGAGACGAACATAAAGAGAGACTTAAGGGAAAGAGAGACCAATTGGGGGGGACTTATAGAGTATTATTCCATGGATATCAATATTACAGCCCTAATGTTCTATTTTTAGGATTAACAAGCCATTACAATGGAAATCACTGCCGTAATAGCTTCTTATTAGAAGATATAAGCCTGACCCTGCAGGCCCTGCTCAAATCAGATATGGCTGAACCAACCTGAATTGGTGCTTAACAGGTCTAAGCGACCTGTAACCCACTGACCCTATACTGGCTCGACTCATTACACCTGTTACACTATATTTTGCATGCATAGATGATTGAGAGCTCCAAAATTGAGGATCATAAAAAATTAAGAGATAATATGAGGCAATTAAGAGCATACCAGGAGTAACACTGAAATGAAGTGTTGAATCAGTGACTCCAGAAAGATCTTCAACAACAACCACAGAGAAGTCCCCAACTTTTATGGGTGTAAAAGAAATATTCCAAAAGGTAGGATCACCATCAATGTAAGGAAATACAGCAGATATATATGAGCTATTTCCTTTCTTCCCACTGACAGAAACTGAGAAGTGCATTTTGTATGTACTAAGGTTACCACTTAAGGAATTGTTCAATAGCTTAATCTTAATAGTTGCCACATCACCAGCTTGATAAGAGATTTTATCATCCAGCCAACTGATAGCAAAACTAGGATGAGGAATTTTAACTCCAATACCTAAAAGAGACAAATCTTCACATTCAAAAATAACTAGTGAGACATTATCATCATCAATAGGTAATATTTAGACAAAATGCTATTAAATAGATAATACCATTGGTTCGGCCAAGTAAAGTGGTCTAGGATATGTTTGAAAGAAAAGTACATTAAATAGAATTGGTTCTGCCACGCAAAGTAAATGTTGTGTAGGATTCCCTGACCCTTCGAGAGGAAATGTAGAGAATTTGTACCATGTATCAGATCTTATTAGGGAGTTAGTTTCCCAGGAAAACAAAATTAAGAAGTCTATTTGCCGAGATACATGGTACAAATTCTCCCAGAGATGCAACGACCTTTATGGATTAACTTATATTTCTCAATTAATTATGTAATTGTCCTATATGTATTTCGTCTTGTAGTGTCCTTGTCTTGTAGTGGGGTCTCCATCTATATAAGGAGCCACTTAGGTTGTGAGATCTCATATTTGGAATCTTAGTGTCTTGGGCTCTCTTTGGAGAGAGAAGTGCTTTGGAGGACCCAGGCTCCGGGTGTTTGGAGAGAGCTCGTCTCTCGAATTTGTATCTTTGATTTCATGCAATGCATGTTATTGTTTGTGTGTTTGTTCTCGATACAGCGCGGCTAGCTCGTATCAATTGGTCCGACCTGCCGCTTATTCAGGGTTTCGGTCGGAACCCTAATTGGATCTACATCATGTTCCAGCCACACCGACCGGATCGCGCTCCTCCTTGCATACATCGCCGCTCAATGAACCCGCTCCAGCACCGCTCCCCTCGCAAATGATACGTCGTCGATTCCGCTTGATGACACCTCTGCCAACCATTCCCTCGTGCGTTCGACCCTCCCCGTGCGTCTGTCGCTCCCGTCTGCCCTCCTGCCACCATCAACCACGGACGCCGACATCGCTTGCAGCCGCATTTCTTCCGCTCATCCGCAGTTGGCCTCCCTGTTACCGTTCATCCGCCATCATCCTTCCCCTTACAGATCAACGCAAACAGCACCGCTCCAACCGCGTCCAGAACCGCCTTCTACCGCTACCATGTCTGGTCGCACCTCCAACGCCTCCTGCAGCCTCTCGACGGACTCCAGCGTCTCCGCCAGCATCCCGTCGGCCACCTGCACTTCCCTCTGCTTCCCAGCGGCCCTCCTGCGGCTCGTGCAACATTCTGGAGGCCCTCCAAAGCCTCCTGCCGCATTTTGTCGGCCCTCATCCCCCTTTTTACGCCATGGCCCTCCTCCCAAACTCAGTGCATGCTCGATACGATCGAATCGAAACTGCCATGGATAACCTCCTTGTCATTGTGCTTGCGCTTCGTCGTCGGCTTCTTCCACACACCCCATTACAACCCATGTCCTCCTCACTGCTTCCCAACGAGCCTCCTCCCTCCATCCCACCGCCACCCCCTAGTGGGTCTTCGACAATCGGAAACACTTCCGCTTCCTCCTTTCCCAACACCCTCTTCGTTTTCCCACTGCCGACCGCGACACGCACCCCTTAATACCACCCATCTTCCAATTTGCACCAGCTGCCCTCCAATCTGCTCGCCTTCCGACAAATCCCTGACAGAGGCTCCACCTAGAGGTTCACCATCTTTTCACACGACGCCACATGCTTCTTCTACTCCTCGCCGTTTCTTGGAGACCCCTGCCCGCCTATCAGCTCTCTTATCTCCCAACTTCTCTTTTCCAACATGTTTCAAGCCCACTATTACCCCAGTCTCACATTTTGTCACTCTCCCACTTCGACCAAACTTCCCACAGGGTTTCATTGCAAATCAACACTACATACTCATCATCGTCCTAATGTCCGGCCCCGCGACACTCGTTCAGGATCTGGAGAGGTTTCCTCTATCAGTCTTCATAGCATTCGGCCTCCGCCCGAGACCGTGGCCCAACTGGCGCATTCCGGTCAATATGGCAGCTTGCACGCCACCTCGCTCAACCTTGAGTACAAGGTCAATTTTCAAACCAGGGGTGTTGATACGTATATGCCTTGCACATGCGTGTGCTCGGACGATCGTCCTTACTACACGAGAGTTCTCCTGGAGATGCGAGGACCTTTACGGATTATCTTATATTTCTCAATTAATTATGTATTTCATCTTGTAGTGTCCTTGCCCTGTAGTGAGGTCTCCATCTATATAAGGAGCCCTTTGGGTTAGATATTATCTTTGGAGTCTTAGTGTCTTGGGCTCTCTTTGGAGAGAGGAGTGCTTTGGTGGACCAAGCCTCATGGTGCTTGGCGGGAGCTCGTCTCCCGAGTTTGTATCTTTGATTTCATGCAATGCAAGTTATTGTCCGTGTACTTGTCTTGAAACGGCGTAGCTAGCCTGTATCATAATGAATTTCAAATTAATTGATAAAGAACAATACAATGCAAGCTGTATTTGACTTTAGCAGTATATGATAAATATGAAATGGTGCAGCCTATGCTACTCAAAAATCCTTAAGCAAAACTTTCAGCTTTTAAATGAGATATTGACTATGATGACTCAGGCTGCTGGGGTATAACAATAAGATCGAACTTATATTCTGGCATGTATGATTACCCAAGACCGTTATAAACAAATATACCTTAACTAAAATTCAACCTAATGTTATAAGAATTTATTCCATTATGCAGTGATTGTCACTAGTATATCGCAACTAAAGGTAATCCAACTAATAACTAAGCACCAAACAAGTATTTATCATCAGTTGTTGGGGTTTAACAAATAGGACTACAATATTCTCTCAGAAATGAGAAAGTTGGTAATCAACCGTGCTGTTTGTGATTAAGTATTCACAGTGACAGATTTTGGTCATGTCTACTATGGGTCTTCACGAAAAAAGTTGGACAAAGAAAAAATACAATAAATAGGAAGGACGGATTAGGACATCAATTGTGATCTCCAGTAATGATTTCTCTGTTGAATCTATGTAAAAGGAGATTTGGACAGAGAGAAGAAGACGGTACTAAGAAAGCGTCCTGATGGGTGTTTTCCATATTGGTAGAATCTCAGCCATGATAGCAGCAAGAAAAAGGGATACATAAAATATAACTACTAAGAAATAACTGTGATGTCTCTATAACAAAGAGGGAACCCGAGCTGCATGATAGAAATAGCGAGTTCAGACTTATAAGGTCGCACGGGCAAGTTCGGCTAGCTACGGATTTGTGTTATTGATGGAGATCGCCGGCCTTCATACGCCTATTCCCGCAAGAGGTGGTGATCCGCTACTTGTTCAGACGATTCGATTCCATTCCACGGATATGTCAGGATGGTTGTTCTGAGACAATTTTGTGTATTTATTTTTTACTTTAGAGTTATATTTGGTACTCAATTGGTCTGGACGTTATGGGCCGTACGATTTGTATGCCCTAGTTATTCCCCCTATAACTATGTGTGAAGGATGCCTTGTAGAGGGATCGAAGTTTTGGAAGTTAATACCCAGAACCATCAGTCCCACAGTACGACGCCGTAACCCCAAGGTGCGACTCCTTGGGTTTTTCCCGTTTTTCCTTCTCCTTGCCTCAGCCTTCACGACCCTCTCGTGCGTAAACCGCAACCCTGGCCGCATCCACCCTCGCAAACCGCCGCCTCCACCCTCGCAAACCACCGCCTTCACGACCCTCTCCTGCGTAAGCCGCAACCCTCGCCGCATCCACCTTCGCAAACCGCAACCTTCATGACCCTCTCCTGCGTAATCCGCAACCCTCCCCGCCTCCACCGCGTCTCCCTTGACATCCTCCAGTGCAATCCGTAACCCTTGCCGCTTCCTCGTTCGCAAACTGCGTCATCCACGACTTTCCCTACCGCCAAACCCCTTCAGTCACGCTCCTCTACCCACAGTCCCACCAGTTCCATCCATCCTCCTCCCTCCAACAGCGCCTTATCTCGCCTACGCCCATACATGTAAGTCGTAATTGGGTGTTTTTTCCCTACTATTGTGTACTTGAAATTTATTTTGATGGATGCCATTATTATGTTTTATTTCCGTGAAATCGCCGGATTTGCAGGGCTTATTCGTTGTGTGCATGAAAATACTTACGCTCCAATTGTCTAGGAATTAATACTTGCTACTCTATTCAATTTCTGCAAGCGAATGCGCTCCTGAATAGACTCTATTTTAATCAATTAATTATTGTTAAATTTTAATTGAACTGTTCAGTTGCATCTGCATCTGCATTTGCATCATCATTAGGTTACTCAGTAATCATTCTTCACTCCAGTTAGGGCTGCATCTCAGAGCATCCACACTCACAACCTACCCTGCATCAAATTGATATTTTATTCATTGGATTGCGTGCATGCGTTCATGACATTCTAGAGTTGGGCTTAGGTTCATAGCATTTAATTGTGATTGCTCGCATTCATTTAAGGTTAGGGTGTCGCACATCCGTCACCTGTAGACTCGTCCTGCGTCAATTATGGTCCCAGACGACAAGATATATACGTCGTTAATTAGTGTTGTCATGTATTCATGTTAGGTATCTTTCATTAATTGAGTAGATGTACGCGTTCGTAGTGTTTTACTGTTTCGTGTAGTTCTCTTTGTTTTCGGGTTATTTACACTCATGCGCTTGTAGTGTTTTAAATAGACCCCTTGGGTCATGTATAAGGTTATGAGATGAATTAACCATGTTCATTTATCTCTCTAAGTTCTTCTCTCTGTCTCTACCTCTCTCATCTTCTTCTCATTTCTAGGGTTAAGGTTGATTGAGGCTCCCCTTCTTCCTCTACCCTCGCATTCTCCGCTGGTTGAGCTCAGCTCACCCTTTATATATCCGCCTCTCAAGCATATTTTATTGAACATTGTGTTCTCCTATTTGTGCACTGTATTTTGTTGGATCTAATAAAATATTGCAAAGTTTGTGTTCTTGATTTATCCAACATTTATTTTGCACTTGGGAGATCATCCGGATTGGAAATCCCAATACAATGTGATGCAGTGGAGGGCGACTCGAGGTGGACACGCTAAATGTAAACCTAAATGTGATATACTTATGATGTAAATGCAAGAGATGGTCCGCACGAAATTAACAACAGTAATTAATTAGAATAAAGCTAACAGAGGCTCAGTCAGTTACAAACTAAAAATAAAGAGCAGCAAGTTCTATTCGGAAACGATCGAGGCGCAACTATTTAAGCACAATCCGAATAAACCCTGCAAATCATACGTTGTCCAACACAAACACATAATAATAGCATCCACAACATATATAGTGCCAAAGTTTCAACAATAAAAAATAATAAAACTCCAAATACAACTTACACGTGCAGGCGGTGGTTGATTGCAGGTTTCCAAGGTTGTTGCGGGGAGAGGGGTCTGGCCTGGTTGGAGGCTTGGGAGGGATCTGTAATGGTTGGGTGAGGTTGATGGTTGTAGGAGTTCACGGTAAGAGGGATTGGGGGCTGGCGACATTGGAAAGTCCGAAGTGGGCGGCTGCTGGGTTGGGGAAGACGTGGGAGGGCTCGGCTACAGTAAATAAAACAGGGCAAGGTGTGAATTGGTGGATGGGGAGGTTCCTGGATGGGTGGAGGCCAGCGGCGAGTGTGGGAGGGGCGGATTGAGGAGGGATGAGTGGGATCGGGCTTGGATGGTGAGAACGACGGGAAGGGGGCGCAGGGGGAAGAGGAATGAACGACGGGAAGGGGGCGCAGGGGGAAGAGGAATGAACGACGGGAGGGGGACAACGATGGCTTGGCTGTGGAGGGGGAGGAGAAGAGGAGCTACCTTGGAGTCGCACCAAGGAGGGGAGTGTGACCGCTTCTGGCATCGCACCAAAAGATGGAGACCGACGGTTCGCAGAACTGCCGCAAGACTTCGATCCCCCCAACCAGCCAAACCCTGCATATATTTATACTTAAACAAACTTAGGGCACCGGAAACGGACGGCTCATATCGTCCGGTCTGATTGGACTCAAAACATAAAAGCTAATATATCAAATCGACTCGGAACAACCATCTAGAAGCAACTGTGTACTCGGTTCGCCCGAACGGGTGGTGGTTCACCGCCTCCTGCGGGAATAGACTTGTGTCGGGCATTGTGCGCCATCAACTCTCCCCGACTTGAAAGCACTCATCTCCGGTGAGTGAAGACGGTCGTACTCTCTATGCAGCTATGGGGCGAGTCGGCCGAGCACTTCTGAAAAAGATCCATGATGTATCATTAGCGGTCGACCGCTCCAACGAACAAGATAGCGTACAACAACTCGTCCAGCGGCGGTGTAGAAATCATGACCCATGATCTGAAGTATGTCGTCGGTAAGAGTAAGTGGCTCTGACTGTAATGTATCTTCTTCTGACTATAGGATCGGTGGAACCGTCGATGGTGCAAGGTGACCCTCCTGGAGCGACTCCATAGGTGGAAACTGGGAAGGACTGGTAGGGGCCAAAGGAGGCAAAGGCTCGGGCATGGGTGTGGATAAAGGGTCCACATACACGCGCTCCTCGTAGTAAGGAGTCAAATCCTCTACGTTGAATAATCGGTTGATGCCCATATCATGAGGGATGTCAATTTCATATGCGTTCGTGCCAAACTGCCGCACAAATGTATATGGGCACATTCGGCGAGCGCTTAATTTCTTTGTTGGTCCTTGCGGGACCCTCTCAGGTCAAATACGAATCATCACTTGCTCTCCCACCTCAAAGATTTGTTCCCGTCTGTGTTGATCTGCTCGATCTTTATAGTAATCATTACTATATGCAATTTTCTTACGGACCGACTCATGAAGTGCACGCACATGCTGAATGAAAGACTCTGCTGACTCACTGGGTCGGGACTCAAGGGGTACGTCAATCAAGTCAATAGGCTTCCTAGGTTCATACCCTAATATGATATGAAATGGACTCAAACCTGTGACCCTATTGACGGAACTGTTATATGCAAACTCAGCTATAGGGAGAACGGAATCCCAAGTAGACGAACTATCTCCAACTACATAACGCAGTAGTGTCCCTAGACTACGGTTGACAACCTCAGTCTGATCGTTCGTCTATGGGTGGTAGGCAGAGGAGAACTTCAGATTCGTACTAGTCTTTGCTCATAATATCTTCCAAAAGTAGCTCATAAATCGGACGTCGCGGTCGGAGACAATAGAAGTGGGTAATCCGTGATACTTAAATACCTCCCTAAAGAATAACACGACCACTTGAGAGGCGTCAGCGGTCTTCCGACAAGGAATAAAGTGGGTCATTTTAGAAAAATGGTTCGCCACAACAAAGATCGAATCGAGCTTCCTCAAAGTGCGAGGGAGCCCGAGTACAAAATCCCTACTAATATCAATCCAAGGCCTCTCGAGGACGGGCAAGTAGAGTGTATAATCCAGTGGGCTAACGAGATCCCTTCTCGGTCTGACAGACTCGACAATGTCTCACAACCCTAGTAACGTCCTTCTTCAGTCCATGCCAGAAGAAGCGATCCTCGACTAACGCAATCGTCTTGTCTCGCCCGAAGTGCCCTGCGGCTCCGCCTGCATGTAGCTCCCAGATGAGGAAATCTCGGAGGGACGTCTAAGGAACACAGAGGCGCGAGCCCATGAATAAATACCTGTCAGAAATCGTGTAGCCCTCACGAGGGTCAGGGGCCCCTCGATAGCGCGGTATAAATCTCACAGAAATCTGGGCACTCTGGGTAATCGTAAGCTAGTCGCTCAAAGCCCACTACCCGGGTGCTCATGGTGTGGAGGATACTGACTCGACGACTCAAAGCGTTAGCCAATTTGTTAACAACACCCGCTCGGTGTTTGAGAACATAATGAAACTCCTGCATATACTCCACCCATTTCGCATGACGGTGGCCTAATTTCTTCTACGAATCAAGATATCTCAGATTCTGATGGTTCGAATACAGAACAAACTCCTTGTGCAGGAGATAGTGGCGCCAGTAGCGAAGGGCCTGTACGATGGCGTAGAACTCCCGATCATAGTTGGAATATTTTTGTCGGACGTCATTCAGTTTCTCACTGAAGTAAGCAACTGGATGACCTTCCTGACTAAGTACCCCGCCAATACCAACTCTGGACGCATCACAGGCCACCTCAAAGGGCTTGGAGAAATATGGCAAACGAAGAACAGGAGCAGAAGACAGTTTCTCCTTAATCTCCTCGAAGGCCCGCGTAGCAGCCTTCGTCCACACGAAATCGCCCTTACGGAGGCAGCTCTTAAATGGGGACATAATAGAGATAAAGCCTTGGACAAACCTCCTATAGAAGGTGGCTAGTCCATGAAAATTACGGACCTCATGAATATTCGACGGAACCGGACACTCAGGAATAGATTTGACCTTGTCCGGGTTAACTGAGATACCAGAAGAGGAAATAATATAACCCAAAAAGTGGACATACTCGGATAAGAATGAACATTTCTTCAGCTTGATGTACAGATGCGCCTTTCGCAGGAGATCAAACACGAGGCGAATATGGTGCAAGTGGTTGGTGCGGCCCTGGCTATAAATCAATATATCATCAAAGTATACTACCAGAAATTTGCACATGTAGGGCACCAAGACCTGTGTCATCACCCTCATAAATGTGTTGGGCGCGTTCGATAACCTGAACGGCATAACTAGCCACTCATATAAGTCATCCTTCGTCTTGAAGGTCGTCTTCCACTCATCCCCCTCTCTAACTCAGATCTGACGGTACCCACTACGAAGGTCAATCTTCGAAAAGATCTAGGCACCGGCCATCGAGTTTAGGAGATCGTCGAGGTGGGGAATGGGAAAATGATACTTCACCGTGATCTTGTTAATGGCACGGCTATCAATGCACATGCGCCAAATTCTGTCCTTCTTCGGAGTAAGAAGGGTCGGTACTGCACAGGGACTCAAGACTCTCCCGTATGAACTTCTTCCGCAGAAGATCATCAACTTGTCGTTTCAGCTCGGCATGTTCGGTCGGATTCAGACGATAATGGGGTAGATTAGGCAAAGATGCCTCTGGGACTAGATCGATCGCGCGTTGGATGTCCCTCAACAGGGGGAGCTCATCGGGGAGCTCCTCGGGCATAATATCTACGTAGTCATCCAGCAACTGACGAACACCAAGGTCAGTAATCTCAGTCTCAGTAGTGGCCTCAGATGTCATCGTGGTTTCCACTACAAACATAACCCCTGCCTCTAAGCTCTCTCGCAGGAAATCACCCTTCCTCAAGACATGTAGAGGCCTCGATGACCACGCACTAACAGACGACTCAACCTTGCCCTTGGGAGGATCCCTGAGCTGGGTCGGGGTAAGGGTAATCTTCCGACCTTTGTTGAAGAAGACACATGTATTGGATCGGCCATAACACGTGGCATCGTGGGCGTATAACCAAGGTCTCCCGAGTAATACGTGTGCGACGTCCATAGGGATGACGTCACACCAGACCTGGTCCTCAGTGGATGCTAAGCTAATTGGTACCAAGCATCACTGCGTAACCTGGATGGTGGATTTGTCCACCCAGAGGACACGGTAGGGATGCGGATGTGGCTCGGCAGTAAGTTGCATCCTCTCCAACCCTTTCTTGATGATTATGTTTACGCAACTACCACTATCAATGGCGAGCTTGCAGGGACTTCCTGCGCTTGGGAAATACGTGAAGAAAATCGTAGTGCGTCGCCAATCCTCATCGGCTCGTGGGGTGTGCAGAAGGCGATGTACGACTCCTAACTCTAGCGACCTCTCAGCGTCGCTCTCCCATCCCTCCTCTACGACGGCTATAATCTCTTCAATGGCGGCATCCTCAGCCTCATTGCTGGGCTCGCCCAATTCCTCAATCAGTAAATTCCTAATCATGCATTGCGCCGCGAAGTGCCCTCTGCCTGAACACCGATAACATTGGACGCCCTCAGGCTTGGGGCCTCCAGGGACAATAGTTTTCCCCGTCGCATCTGCGGGAGTGCGGGGAGGGGCAGTGATCGAGGTGGTAGTCGGTCTCCTAGTCGTGGTGGAATCCGGCCTAGAAGTGAACTGCCTCGGGCCGGCAGTGCGCAAATACTGCTCGTACTCAAGCGCAAGCTGAAAAACTTGCTCGACCGTCTCAATCCTGTGGGGAATAAGTTCCCTTCGGATGTCAGCCCTGAGTCCTGTCCGAAAACAGGAGGCAGTGGCAATGGGCTCCTCTAGGATATCACTACGGACCACCACCTCATCGAAGCGTCACATGTACTCTGCAACAGAAAGGGTCCCCTGTCGTAGAGCATTCAGCTGATCTATAAGTTGGTCACGATAAGAAGCGGGGAGGTATTTATCTTTCAGTCGTTGCTTCATCTCGTCTCATTGGGTGACAGGGTAGCACCCGTCCCGCTCAAGCGATCTCTCCACGCTCGACCAATAAATCTTCATCTGCCCTATTAATTTCATCTTGGCGAACCGCACACGCCTCTCGTCACTCATCTCGAACCAATCAAAATAATGATCCATGTCCATAAGCCAATCGCTAAATGCCTTCGGGTCCAGGTGACCGTCGAAGGAAGGCGCATCAATGCGGATGCGCCGAGTGATATCATCTTCCTCGGGAGTCATCCCGCGGCGTGGCTCATGGTATTCGTCGTACTGATCATCATAGTCGTAATCATATCGTGCGGGTGGGGCTCGACCTCTACGGCCAGGTGGGGGTGGGGGACGAGGATTTCTCCCTGGGTCCTGCCGATACTGGTAACCACGATGGAAATTCCCTCTCGCGGGAGGAGGGAGGCCTCGGCGAGGAATGTCTCTACCATGTCTCTCACAAGGGGGTGAAGCATATAGGGGATCCTCGGGTGGCTCATCATTAGGGCATGGAGCCACTCGACCTCTAAGAGTCTCTAACTGAGACCCTCGTGCTAACCCTAGCGATGTCGCCTCTAAGGGCGTCGAATTGGTCCCAATCCGATCAAAACGATCAAGAATCATTTTTGGAATTCAGCGGATGTCATGTCAAATTGTGAGATGGCGGCCCTATCGTCGGTGAGATTATGGTTTGACATAAATTGACAATAAACCCTACCACTACATAACATGCAATGACCCTAACATAGGGCTCTGATACCAATTTGATGCAGTGGAGGGCGACTCGAGGTGGACACGCTAAATGTGAACTTAAATGTGATATGCTTATGATGTAAATGAAAGAGATGGTCCGCGCGAAATTAACAATAGTAATTAATTAGAATAAAGCTAACATAGGCTCAGTCAGTTACAAACTAAAAATAAAGAGTAGCAAGTTCTATTCGGAAACGATCGAGGCACAACTATTTAAGCACAATCTGAATAAACCCTGCAAATCTTACGTTGCCCAACACAAACACATATAATAATAGCATCCACAACATATATAGTGTCAAAGTTTCAGCAATAGAAAATAATAAAACCTCAAATACAACTTACATGTGCAGGTGGTGGTTGATTGCGGGTTTCCAAGGTTGTTGCGGGGAGAGGAGGGCGCCGGGAGAGGGGTCTGGGCTGGCTGGAAGCTTGGGAGGGATCTGTAATGGTTGTTGGGTGAGGTTGATGGTTGTAGGAGTTCAATGTAAGGGGGATTGGGGGCTGGCGACAGTGGAAAGTCTGAAGTGGGCGGCTGCTGGGTTGGGGAAGACGTGGGAGGGCTCGGCTACAGTAAATAAAATAAGGAAGGGGGTGCGACTTGGTGTCGTCGGGGGCTGGGGAGGTTCCTGGAAGGGTGGAGGCCAGCGACGAGTGTAGGAGGGGCGGATTGAGGAGGGATGAGTGGGATCGGGCTTGGATGGTGAGAACGACGGGAGGAAGACTACGGTGGCTTGGCTGTGGAGGGGGAGGAGAAGAGGAGGAGATGAGCTACCTTGGAGTCGCACCAAGGAGGGGAGCGTGACCACTTCCGGCGTCGCACCAGAAGATGGAGACCGACGGTTCGCAGAACTTCCACAAGCCTTCGATCCCCCCAACCAGTCGAACCTTGCATATATTTATACTTAAACAAACTTAGGGCAGCCGAAACGGACGACTCATATCGTCCGGTCTGATCGGGTTTCAAATATGACTCAAAACATAAAAGCTAATCTATCAAATCGACTCGGAACAACCATTCGGACGCAACCGTGGACTCGGTTCGCCCGAACGGGTAATGGTTCACCGCCTCCCGCTGAAATAGACTTGTGTCGGGCGTTGTGCGCCATCACAATGCGCATGCAGCATATGCAATTCAATTTTGAAACTTCTACACAAACAAATACAGTGAAACTCCGATGTCAAAAGGATTGTTGAAACGATGTTTTAATGAAAGAAGCATCGTGCCTAAGCATATCAACAACCAATTAGAAAAACCATTACTTACTCTCAATCTCCTCATCTCTCTACTCCCTTTCTTAACTCTCTAGATTCTAACTTCCAACTCCCTAAATTTCGATACAAAATCAAACTGTGAAGGTTTCTCTGAACCATTTCAAAAATGACGAAAAGGAGAAGTCATCGTCTTCCCACTAAATCTGAAACTGCACGCACCTGTTTGAGATGTAAATCGATACTCCTCTGCTTGAATTGGAGGAGGAATCAAGAGCCCAAACCATAATGCAATACCGCATAACTCGATCAAACGCCCCATTGAACCCAAAGTAGGGAGCATGACTGCGATTAAGAACTGCACCGCTCGCAGACACACTGTCGTCACAGGCCGCAAGACTTGCCGAGTTGCGTCGCAGGAAGGGGAAATGAGCAAGCTTTGGTCGCTGGATTTGGAGTGTGAATACTGGAGTGGCTGAGTGGGGATGCCGAGGACTCTGGATGGCCGACGTCGGACGGCTCTAGAGCAACAAACTCCCTGCAAAGGAACGGAGGAAGCTCAAGGCTAGAGCGAGTTTCGCGATTTCTAAACCCGGGCGGTTGTGTCTCTACTTTGGTCCGCCCATGGCGTCGACGCCGGCGGTTTTGACGAAGTGGGGAACACCAAACACTGAACTCTTCGCGGCGAATCAT
Source organism: Dactylorhiza incarnata (assembly GCA_033032865.1). Lineage (NCBI taxonomy): Eukaryota > Viridiplantae > Streptophyta > Magnoliopsida > Asparagales > Orchidaceae > Dactylorhiza > Dactylorhiza incarnata. The sequence continues at coordinate 1,542,919 of JAWHQI010000247.1, forward strand.
TGGGACAACGGTTTTTGAAAAGTTTTTCCAGTACTTTCTCCCGTCACTTTAAAAAGCGTCCGTTCGGATCGCTCGCGGGTTTTCGAGTAGTCGGAATTTGAAGCGATATAGGGTTCTCTTGGCACCGGAAAAAAAGTTATATTTTCTTCACAGTGATTTTGTGCTCATGATTATCTAAAATATGATTATTTTTCAATACAGCCGTATTACACAAATATGGCCGTATTGATTCGCAACCAATCTATGTCGCTGTGAATCACAGATCATACGGCTGTATTTGCTCCCGCACGATTATATATTATGATCACTGTGAGTTACCCGTACCAAAATATCTCTCCTTGACACGGTGGTCATGAACAGTTGTTAGTGAATGTTGGACCTCACCTAAGCAAGTCTATTCATTTTTATGTTTAAATTTAGGTTTTTTTTCTTGTTGGCGGTCATAATTGTTGTCATCTTAAACACATATTTCATAACAATAACGCTTTTGTCCAAGCTTTCCGGATCAAAATGCTGCGGCAAACGGATGACGGTTCGTAACTACTGTGTTCATGACCGTCACCGCCGTGCCAAACGGGCCCATATTTTTGATGTAGTGCATCACCGCACTGCACCACACTCGATTTATGAAAGTCCTAAATCGCAATACACAGAAACTAGCAATTCAGAGATGGATGAAGCCGAGGGCCAGGAGTAAGCACCAGAGCTTGGCTGAGGCGGACGAGTGGCGAAATCCATCGCTTTAAAAGATGAGGGGGAAAACCCTAGCGCCTAGGAGAGAAACAATACATTTCTTGTCTTTTATAGTGCGAGGTCTCGAAGATGAGGGGAAAGCCCTTTGATTCGCCGGCCTTTTGGCGAATGCCGGATCTTCTTTTTTCACCGAGCCTCCCAGCCCTATTCGAGAACTTCATTTTTAGGGAGAGAAAAAATCGCCTCTCCACCTCTTGATTCTGCTAGACGATTGGACAAGAAATCGGGGAAATTAATGACAAGGGAGTTAACATTTGAGCGGGATTTTGAAACTGACGAAAATGTCCATATTTTTTTAAAAAAAAATTGAATTTTATAATTGATCAGTTGAGGGTATTATGAGGAATAAGAATGTTTCACCAAAGGGATGGTTTCCCTTTCAATATAACGAGTGACAGACACTGGGCTTCTCCCCTACGGCCAAATGCGACAATACCACGACTGTGATAGATACAGAGCTTCTCCCTTTATCAATTAATTAATGCGGCTTAAAATAAACATACTATTAATTAATAAATAAGGAAAATAATTATACACAATTTTTTTATTTTTGCTAAGAAAACCATGATCATGATACATTTATTATTACTTTGTTATCAGTATTTTTTTTAATCAACTTATGAGTTTTTATCATCACTTTTGTATACCAACTCTAAAAAAGTTGACATGTCTAATGACAACCTATCATAGTGTAGGTATAGGAGCTCTACTAAAAACTTTTTTGATTTTATGGATTTTCATCATTACTTTTAATTTGAGGATATATTGTAATTACTTGAATGTAAATTGTATTTTTTTTTTAAATTGAAATATTATTATATATGTTAAGTCATTAGATTAAAATAATAAGGCTAAAATTGGCAATTTTGAATGTTGCACCAAAGCCAATAATTTGAAGGAAACGTCTTTTTAAAATGGTCGTCAATCGATTTTCGCAAAGTGAAGAGTCTGCAATTAATAAACAAAAGTTAGATATAATTGAATCTCACCACTTATAAAATATAAATTTCAATTAAATATTAACTTTCTAAACCAAAAAAGTAATTTATACTAACCTTATGATTTAGAAGGTATCCAAATCTACTAGCTCGCTTGCTGAACATATTTGTTGATCTGGAATTTATAGCCGTGAAATGTGTACATCATCTCATTTGTTTGCTATTGGATCACAAACCTTCTCCAAAAGTAGACAATAATACGAGGCAATGGACACACTTCATGCTTCACAAAATGCACAAAATGATTGTCATCTATGTAACTCATTGCAACTAGCCTTTGTGTAGGCGGCGGCGGGGGGGGGGGGGGGGGGGGGGGGGGGGGGGGGGGGGGGGGGGGGGGGGGGGGGGGGGGGGGGGGCGGGGGGGGGGATTCAATGGTAGAAAAGTGAAACTTTGAAATTGTGAAATTTAGACAAAAGCTATATTATAGCACGAAGCCATAACATATGGACACTTACTTGTGCCCAATTTTTACCCATCCCTAATGCTCGCCCAACATTACAAAATTCATAATGACCATCCCTAATTACATTAAATACCTCTTTGATGTGATCCGTTAAATATACTGCATTTGCTTAAAAACTTTAATCTAGAAATGCTTTGTTGTAGTTAATATATGCGTCCTCAATTGGTTGCATGTTCTCTTCCTTGTCAATGCTTTCTTTGAAAAATTTTTGTGCACCTCTACATTTCAGACATAAAAAACGTGCTCAAATAGAGATGAATCATGTTTTGTTGATTTATGGTCAACTCTTAATTTTTGCTTACAAACTTTAATATAGAAATGATGAGTTGTAGTTAGTATATGTATCCTCAATTGGTTGCATGTTCTCTTCCTTGTCAATGTTTTCTTTGAAATTTTTTTGTGCACCTCTACATTTCAAACATCAAAAACGTGCTCAAATAGAGATGACTCATGTTTTGTAGATTTATGGTCAACTCTTAATTTTTGTGTAACTCCTCCTCGACCTTCCCTTTAAACTATATGGAACTCTTGACTCTATTGTTTGTGTTGAAGTTGGATCCATTATTTCTCTCAAGTTTTTTTTATTTCCTGTATTTGTTCTCTACTTATTTCATTAAATCTTTTGTTAATTCATTCGCATTCTGATGCAATATCATCTAAAAACTGAACCTCAGATATTTGTTTCAATGATAATTGCTTCCAATGATGGTGTATCATGCATAAAGGGAATGATTTAGACTAAGTAATATATGGGACTAACTCATGAGCACAATGTAATCCCATGAGCAGATCATTTCTAAGACTGTGGCCATTGCCTCCTCCACCTGTGCAGATCAATTCAAGTGGCCTCTCAGGCTAGGAAGTTTGATAGAAAATACTCACAGATGAAGGGTGAGTTATTAAGATTTCAAAGATCCTTTCAGAGCTTAAAAGAATTTGTGTCTTCCTCCATGGTGTCAAAAGAGTTCTTAACTTCACTGGCCAGCAAGGTCAAGAAGGGGGAGAATATCTTAGAGGAAGAGAGACCTATCCTTAACTTGAGTGGACAGGATCAGGGAAATACTGATAATGAGCCTGCTCCTGACAAAGTGACTACCTTCTAGGGAGCACAAATCCAGGGGGAGCTCCAAAAAAGGTAAATGATGAACAAATAGATGCAACAATTCAGGAGGAGCCTGCTCCAGATATTCAGAGAAATCTGGATATGAAATTGGAAGCTGTAAGCACAGCAGAGGATCAGAGGAAGCCTCAAGATGAGAATCTATTAGATGAGGTGACCAAGATTGCCAAGGAAGCTGATGTGGATGCTGAGCAGAATGCACAAGCACAGGGGGAGCATGACAAAGCCAATGTTGCTGAAAATCCAGCATTGTCCCTTGATGAAGATGAGCCTTTGAAGATAGCTCCAAGGAATGTCACCCCAGTAGTATTCTCAAGAAAAAGGAAGACTCCTGAGAAGGATTCCTAAATTTTTGCTCATTAAGGTATTCTATGATTATTCATTTTGAACACAAATATATTCTGGAAAGAACAAATGTTATACAACTTTACTGTCTGTCAAGTAAATGGAACTGCATATGACTTCAGTCTGTCATATGATTTCACTCTGTCCTATGTTATGTCTATTTTGTATTGCATGTATTGTTATTTATGAAATGAAAAATTGTATAAAATCACTCTAAACAAACTGTAAAATTTGTTAAGATAAATAGGGGAGATTGTTGGGAAAAACCCTTGATTTATCTTAACAAATTAACTAAAAGTGATTTTATCCTCTAGGAGTAAATTACCCATTATATAGTAAGGGTAATATGGTCATTAGATGTCTTAGGATGTCATACTCAACATAGAGTATCAGGACCAGATTAAGGGAAGCAAAATTGGGCTAAATTAATATTTACGTCGAATAGAATTCGACGCAACATCGAGTCCATATCGACGCTGCTATGACTAGAAGTCCATGTGATTCAACCCCTCCGTCGAAGTAACCCAAGTCGACGTTACGTCGAATAGATGTCGACGTAGAGGTTAGGGACTTGTCGGAGTAACTAGTAAAGTCGACGCAGCTTCTACTTCAACTCGACGCAGAAGATGCCATCTATCGAATCCATCTAAAGTCGACACAACGTCGACTTCATCTCGACGCAGAAGATGAAGTTCAGAGCCAGGAAGATCAACTCGACGGATACGTCGATAAGATATCGACGCAACGTCGACTAGCAGAGTTCAGTCAGAGCACAGATGAAATCGAAGCTACTTCTACAAGAACTCGAAGTCACGTCGATAAGAGAAGAAATGAATTCGACGCTACGTCGAATACAGTCTGTAAAAGTATATCTTTTCAGCTGTCGGTCTGATCCTTCTTTCATGGCCCACATCCTTCAAGACCGTTCCCCAACGACTCAATAATTGCCTGAAATAGAAAGGAGCATTAAAGAAGGACACAAAAGGTTTCTTGGAACCAAATTCCTTGTAGGTGGACGGGCCAAACATTAAAGAGGAAAGAAAGAGAATGTCATCAGTAGATTACCTTTTCAAGGCATACCAAAAAGGGAAAGGAATTTGAAATTGAATAGGGAGAATAAAAGGAAAAGAGAAGACAGAAAACAGACAGAGTATTAATCACAATCGGCTGTTCTTCTTCTTGCTGGGGTTTCCTCTTCCTCTCTCTCTCAGGAACCCAAACACAGAAAAGAGAAAAGAAAAGAAAAGTTTTGCTGATCTTCATCTAATAGAACAGAGGATCTGAGAGCTTCTCATCATCACAATCTCATAGCTGCCAGATCTCAATCAGCAGGAGCACAAAAGGATCTGACATACAAAGCACCTGCAATTCATCACTATCTAAAGCAGGGGCTAATCAAGAGCAGATTCTGTGAAACATAATTGGCTGTTCTTCATACAGTCCTCACAAGAATTCTGAGAACATAATTCCTACAACCTTCTTTCCTCTCCTTCTTTCTCATTCTGTAAAAGAGTTTTATTAATCCCTCTTCAAAGGATTCAGTGGTTCAAGATCTCCTTATCAAAAGATCTAGTGGTTCAAGATCTCCTTATCAAAAGATCTGGTGGTTCATGATCTTCTTGTCAAAAGATCAGTGGTTCTAAGAGTCTCCTTATCAAAAGACTCAGATATTGTGGTGCATCCCTACCAGGTAGTAGAAGAGGGGATTACCCATATTTTGGGGAACCTCTATAAAAATCTGTGTGTCTTTTGGTTGCCAATTTTCTGTGCTGTCTATATAGCTAGTTTATTATACTGTTTCTGCTTTACTTTTCAGCACAAGTTTATTCTGCTTGAGATCTTTTGTGAGCATAAATCCTTAGATTAATTTAATTGTTTTCACAGTTAGAATATAAATAACTTAAATCCCTATTCACCCCCCTTTAGAGGATTCTCAGAGGCACAATGTGCACTTTCACTTGTGCAGGAACTACGCCGAAGTAGTTAAGGAACTCCTTCACCTCGGGCCATAAGGGGAGGCGTAGTCTGACCTCAAAGTGAGCAAGGGGGAATGCAAGCCAGTCCCCGTAGAAAGAATTAATAGCCTCACCCTGTAAGACCCCATTTTTTTTTCTTTTTAAACACCGGGTCTTAGGCCCAGAACCGCCGCTTTGTGGTGACACCTTCCCTCGGGAAGGTCGCCACTACAAAACGCCAATCCTGCCGGCCAAATCGATCACGAAGAAAAGTACATTAAAGAAAAGACAAGTCCACAGAATCAACATGAAATATAAATGTCCACACATATATTAACTGAATAAAAGAGATACAAGGGATACAATAATAAAGAGGGCTCATGCCCTGTACATCATATCCTCACTACAAGATCACTCGCGGAAGCTAACTACTAATCACTCACAGATCCTGAATCTTGTGCCCATGTACTAGACTGGCCCGCCTCCGTCTGCTCCGGCCTCTGGTGTTGCTGCGTCTCCTCGAACCCCTAAAATGATATGGTCCACCGACCGTTAGTCAAAAAGACTAAGCCTTATGTTCCCCACCCCCAATGGCTCCTAGGCACCGTGCGGGAGGATGAAGCGGAGGACAGCAAGGGGTATAACAAAGAGCAGGTGACGATGGTACATGGAATGTTTCTACACTACACATGTGTATAAATATATAATTGAAACAGTAATTAAGAGCATGGTAAAAGTATATAAAGAGCAGAAAGCAGTAAGTGTAGTAGCAAAAAGTAACCATTGATTTATAGGAATGCCCATACAAACCTATAGACCAAGGGGTCGTTTAGCAGGGCCTACCGTATAAGAAGTCCCATAACCGACTTATACGTTAGGGGTAGGTTGAATGCAATGTTTATGTTATGTCATGCAAAGTATGCTGTTATGCTATGTTCATACAAGTGCAACTCACCCACTACGACTCTATGCGCATAGACCTTTAGTTCCCCTTTTTGGAGCGAGCTAGACTCCCAGGATACTCCCGTAGTGGCAAACGGAAGCGGTGGGTTGGGCCTCGCCCACCTCTAGGTTGGTATTCACACTACCTAACCTAGACCTATTGTACGCCTCCACTAAACCCGCGGAGCGTCTGCGTACTCTTGCTGACTGGACCGCCATACTTTCAAGGCTAAGTGTAGATACCACACTCGCCGAGTCAACGTATTGACGTTGGTGTGAATGACCGTTCAATACCGAAGACCCACCACCTTCAATGCACAAGCAACATGTTCTGCTTCCTATCTCTGAGCCATAAGCTTCCCGGGCTAACCCGCCCGCCATCAATAACCTTCCGAGCCATAAGCTCCACGGGCTAACCTGCCCGCCATCAATAACCTTCCGAGCCATAAGCTCCCCGGGCTAACCTGCCCGCCATCAATAACCTTCCGAGTCATAAGCTCACCAGACTAACTAGTCTGCTGCTACAACCACCGAGCCCACCGCTCGTACAACCAAACCAACTAACTCCCGAAACCACAGGGTGTGGATGAGTGTGTTATGAGTTAATACCCATAAGGAAACCCCTTGAATACTTTACCCGATCTAAACCTAAGGCTTAAGACACTAAAGGGACAAGACGATCTTTCGTCAATCCCAGGACGACCTACCCCAAGGGTGGCACCCCACCACCCTAGGACTCTTCAAACCCTAATTAACTCCAGGGATACTCACATAGTCATATGATCACCATTAAACTCTCACATCTCCAATCAATATACCCCAATTTGACCTATAACTCCAAAATTGTCAAATTGCTAAACGCAGACCACCCTTAACGTTTTGATGCTCATGAAGGGAGGTACATTAAATAATCATCTCTATGACCCAATATTTTTACTGGGGTTCCATGCCACTTATTTAAGATCAAACCCAGAGTTTCATAATTTTCCCATCATTATTAATATTTAAGACATTTTTCCAAAACACAATTTCCTAGGGTTTGAACTACAAGTATACTTTTCTGACTCCCAATGACTACCACAATTTTTACATAAATCAAGGGTACCTAATAATCAGCAGATATAAAATTTTAGGAAATTCCAGCAAGATCTACTATTAATAAAAAATTCCAAAACCCATTTATTTCCAATAAATTCCAAAGGAGGTACCCTCATATGAACTCCAAACCTTATGAAAATTTATACAGAGGTGATTCATACTAAAATATTCAGCCCTACAATATTTGTCCATATTCCATAGAGGTTACACTTGTAATTTTCTCAAGGGATATATTTGCAATTAATTCCAAATTGAACTATAGGTACCAAAAATAACAATCCATTATGAGAAAAATACTATGGGTTCATAATGGTATTAAATGTCATCCAGCAAGGTTTCATGCAATTACAGAAAACTAACACCCTAAAATTGTTCATCCCAAAAATTGTCAACAATATGAATAATTACAATTTGGACCTCCAAAAGTCTTCCAATGGCTCTAACAAAATATCCAGGGATTAATAACATCAAAACTAAGTTGGTGACAGAAGATGGTTAATCACTAAGTATTATTTCTTCCTAAATCCCAAAACCCTAAATATTTACAAATCTACCCAAGGATTTATTACCTAGGTTTGGCAACTCCAAACCCCACCAATTTCTCACAGTAGCATTTTCTGGTCACCAAGATCATCTCCCCAAAATTTCAAGTCAAACCATTAAGGTTTAACCCCTCTTCCTTCATTGGCCTCTAATTGCACCCCTTTAGGGTTTAACCTAGGGTTAGGGTCAAAACCTCTCCAAATCCACCCAAACTTCTTGTGAGGGTGTTATAACACTTATAGGACTCAGGGGAGTCCAATACACCCCTCTCCAAGAACAAACTCCCTTATGTCCTTCACAACCCCAATTCCACTCCATAGGGATCAACCCTATGGTCTCGAGCAAATCAACTCTAATGCTCACCAATCTTCCTCATGGGGTCTCAAATTGATCCCACTGACCTTTCCAAGAAGACTCAAGTCTCTATGGACCCATTTGGCCAATGGATCCCTACTTGGCTAAATGCACCCCAAAGTGCTCCAAACCCATGACCTAGGGCAATCCAACTCCCCATGGCCCATAACTCTCTTGGAGGTGATTTGGGTGATATTATGGCAGTGGTCAAAATCCCACTCCAATAGGAGGTGGTTTGACCATGAAAAATCCCAAATAGCCCTTATTCACAAATTTCCCCCTAATGGACAAATCTTTGGCCTAATGATTACCTAACCAACTGAACTCCAAATGAGTTGAGATTTTAACCAGGGGCTTATCATGACCCTAATAACACCCCACCAAAATTTGGTGGTGATTGGAGGTCATTTGACCCTCCAAATAATTTATGCAATGATTATTAAATTTCTACAAAAACTTTAGTAAAATGTTCTCCAAAAATTCTCATTTTTGGATATGTTATAGTCCTAGGCATGAATCACTCCTAGTCCAAATTTCAAGTCATTTGGACTAGTGGTTTGGTGTGGGCACCCATTCAAAGTTCAGTCAATCTTTGCACCAAAATGGGTGCTGAGGACAAACCAGGACTTCTAATTGGGTGAGGTCAATTTTGTATGATCCTAGGGGTCAAGGCCTACAACTTTCATGTTGGGCATTTTCTCTGAAATGGCCTCTAAATAATTCCTATAATTAAATCTAGAATCAGCATATAACTAACACTATTAATTAATAAATATTAATTTCTGATTTGTTTTAAGCGGAGGATCGGATGACTAATCCATCGTCTTCCCCGGCGCGCCTACGGCCAGATTTCGCCGCGCCTGGAGCGGCTTTGATCTCGATTTCCCGGCCACCTGAGCGCCGCCCCGGCCAATCAACGCCACCACCACCTCCATTGAGGTGGTGGCCTGCGACGAGCGGTGCTTGATTGGCCGGAGGTGGCCGGAATGGTGGATTCTGGGTGGAAGCCCAAACCCGATCTACGGGTGGCTTGGCTGGCTCGATCCACGGTCTATCGGCCACGATTCGAGCCGCCGATGAGTTAGATCTGCACCACTGAGGGAGGAGCAGAGAACCAGACCTGTGTGGGGGCCTGGTGGTGCGTGCTCCGGCGGTTGCCCATGGCCGGTGGTGGAGCTTTTGGTGCCATGCCGATCTAGCCTTCCTCTGCCCGATTTTCTCTGGGGGCTTGGGGGTTTCACTCCTCTCCGACCTCTGAAGGTGTTTATGAGGTTAATTGGGGGAGGGGAAGAGCCATGGCAGGAATTGCCATTATCACCATTAATGGTGATTTCGGCCACCTCTAATTCCCCTTTGATTCAGCCCCCTTCAGCCCTGGAAAACCCAGGGATTCACTTGTAATTGACAGGGGAGATGAATGATCATCAATTGGGGGAGGATTGAGGGGTCAAAGCATTCAATCTCCATGAATGCCCCTTCTCTCTCTCTCCAATTTGGGGCTTTCTCTCTCCTGGCCGAATTCATTCAAATTGAATGGCCAAGTCAGCCACTTACAATCACCACTAGGCTGGTCAAGTGGTCAATTTGGGCTTAGCCCAAAGGGATTGGGCTAGATTCAAGAGATTTAACCTAATTTGGGTAAATTTGACTTTTGGTCCAATTGACCAATTGGGTGACCCTAGGATGGGGCTTTTGGGTCCATTGAATTCCAAATTAGGTTTGGAAACTATTGGTGGGGTCAATTTGGTCACATGAGTCTTAGTTGACCCAATTTAAGCTGATTTGACCAAAACAGGCTAGTTTGACTTTGGTCAAATTGGGCCATAGGGTTGACCTAGTCATGGGGCTTTTTGGTCCACTGGGTTCCCTATGACATGATAACACTATGGGTATGGTCAATTTAATATGGCGATGATCAATTAGGGCACTTTGTGAAGAATTGCCATTTTGACCTAAAAAAGGGCATTTTGGTCAATTTGCACCACTGGGGATCCCATGATGGGGCTTTTAGGTCTTCTAGGTCCCTCATGGTATTCTAGACCTAGATGAGTGGTCAATTTGGCATGGTGAAGGTTAATTGGCTCTAAATGGGCTACTTTGACCAATTTAGGGTTAGAGTTAACTTTGGTCAAATTGGCCTCTTTGGTTGACCCCAATGGGTCCTTGGTGCCCTAAGGGGACCCCTAAAGGGTTAGGGATACTATGGTGGGGTCAAATGATCAAGTTGAGGCCCTAAAGTCCAACCCTAAGTTTGGTCACTGGAAATTGCTATTTGCAGTCCAAGGCACTTTCAACCCTAGTCTTGCCTACGTTAAAGGGATTTCTACACTACCAAGGCCTTCTCATGACCTGGTCAAGATAGATTCACCTGGGGGGTCTAGCTGTCTGGGGGATGTTACAAATCCCAATAAACAAAAAAATAATAATTTCGTCCTCGAAATTCAGGTTAGGCTTGCGGGGTTTTCACCGCGAGTGACTGAACGTAACATCCCCTAAGAATTGAAGTTATTCTTGGCTCGGAGAGCACTGACTATCTCTGCCACACCAGCTCTAGTGGCTCCAAGTTGTGCTTCTCCTGACCCCAATTTTGCCACATGTCCTAACCTCTGGAATCTTCTTGCGCCGCAAGACTCGCACCGTCGTATCATCTATCCTGACTGGGGTGACCTAGCTACCTTGGTCAATCTATCCTCGAACTTCCACTCTAACCTGGGCAGACTCTTATGCCTTTAAAGTTTTCTTCTCACATTCAAATTCTTACTCTTTCAGGTACGTCCGAGTAATCAATCAACTCTAATTTACACTTTATCTAGTTCTTACTATTGATGGAACTAATCCAATCGTCTAGCGTCCCAATCATCCTTAAATTTTAATGGGGGTGCACTTGTGAACCTTTATGAGTATATGCTAACCAATCATAAAAGTAAGATGACTCCCGATCATTTTCTACGTGAAGTTTGATTCATATGGTATACGGGTAAAATCTTTTGAAACCCTAAGATTTTTCACAAGCCAATTTCATCAAAAAAAAAAAATCTTCACACTTATTTCACCAAATTCCTATCACTTCACATATGCTAATCTCGATCACTTTCGAATGGTCCAAAGCAAGATAAACTTAGATCATTCTTACCATAGTGAAATCAAACACAATATTCCAAACATACTGTTACATCGTCTCATCTTCTTTTAAGTAACATTGAGTAAGATCGACTTAAAAATCATAGTGTTCACGACACAAAATTTCTAACTTAAGTTTAAGGGAAATCCAAGTCTGTCATTAATTTGCCCAATAAACAAAAGGGTACGCCCCAATAAACAAAGGACCAGCCCCCAATAAACAAAAGACAAGCCCCCAATAAACAAAAGATAAGCCACTATCTATTTTGGGCTGAGTATCTTCAATATCACCAAGGTATATTCGTCCCAAGTATGTAAACAGTTCTTAGGGCATACAGCCTTAGACTTGGGGTTCTATCTTGGGGCTTATTGGTACACTCCATACCTTAGACTCTTCTAGGTATCTTCTACTACTACCTTATCAGGGTCACTATGTCACCCAATCCCAAACGGGTCCCTTCTGAACTTCAATTCTTATCCGACCCTTGGTGTTTGTTATGGTGGTTGTCTTAATGTAATCCTGGCACATATACGAGGATTGAGTCTAAGAGTCTCTTACCGTTCTGCTTATGTGTCAATCTTCCTTTCTCTAGCCTCTTTTGAGTATCCTCGTACCTTCACCAAAAGTTATACTTACGGTCTATTTCAGACTAGGTCATGGTATAAATTGTCAAAGTAAGTCACGTGTCCTAGTGGGGTTGAGTCTAACTCATTGACTAAGGTATTATCTAAAGAGTTCTTTGCAGCCGGAGGTATTCCCTGCAGGGGGCAGGGTTCGCCGTAGGCTACAAAAGAAAACTTGACACTCGTAGGGAAAATAACTAAGAAGATTCAGTTAAAAGTGGACTTTTTCATGTGATTCCCATATGGGCACACCACTGCTTCCGCTGCTAGTTTGTCCTCAAACTAAGCTTGCGCGGGGTGGCCCAGGGTTTGTGGACTTCTTTTCTTCGGATCGAACCTACCTCTGATACCACTTGTAAGACCCCATTTTTTTTTCTTTTTAAACACCGGGTCTTAGGCCCAGAACCGCCGCTTTGCGGTGACACCTTCCCTCGGGAAGGTCGCCACTACAAAACGCCAATCCTGCCGGCCAAATCGATCACGAAGAAAAGTACATTAAAGAAAAGACAAGTCCACAGAATCAACATGAAATATAAATGTCCACACATATATTAACTGAATAAAAGAGATACAAGGGATACAATAATAAAGAGGGATCATGCCCTGTACATCATATCCTCACTACAAGATCACTCGCGGAAGCTAACTACTAATCACTCACAGATCCTGAATCTTGTGCTCCTGTACTAGACTGGCCCGCCTCCGTCTGCTCCGGCCTCTGGTGTTGCTGCGTCTCCTCGAACCCCTAAAATGATATGGTCCACCGACCATTAGTCAAAAAGACTAAGCCTTATGTTCCCCACCCCCAATGGCTCCTAGGCACCGTGCGGGAGGATGAAGCGGAGGACAGCAAGGGGTATAACAAAGAGCAGGTGACGATGGTACATGGAATGTTTCTACACTACACATGTGTATAAATATATAATTGAAACAGTAATTAAGAGCATGGTAAAAGTATATAAAGAGCAGAAAGCAGTAAGTGTAGTAGCAAAAAGTAACCATTGATTTATAGGAATGCCCATACAAACCTATAAACCAAGGGGTCGTTTAGCAGGGCCTACCGTATAAGAAGTCCCATAACCGACTTATACGTTAGGGGTAGGTTGCATGCAATGTTTATGTTATGTCATGCAAAGTATGATGTTATGCTATGTTCATACAAGTGCAACTCACCCACTACGACTCTATGCGCATAGACCTTTAGTTCCCCCTTTTTGGAGCGAGCTAGACTCCCAGGATACTCCCGTAGTGGCAAACGGATGCGGTGGGTTGGGCCTCGCCCACCTCTAGGTTGGTATTCACACTACCTAACCTAGACCTATTGTATGCCTCTACTAAACCCGCGGAGCGTCTGCGTACCTTGCTGACTGGACCGCCAGACTTTCAAGGCTAAGTGTAGATACCACACTCGCCGAGTCAACGTATTGACGTCGGTGTGAATGACCGTTCAATACCGAAGACCCACCACCTTCAATGCACAAGCAACATGTTCTGCTTCCTATCTCTGCGCCATAAGCTTCCCGGGCTAACCCGCCCGCCATCAATAACCTTCCGAGCCATAATCTCCCCGGGCTAACCTGCCCGCCATCAATAACCTTCCGAGCCATAAGCTCCCCGGGCTAACCTGCCCGCCATCAATAACCTTCCGAGCCATAAGCTCACCAGACTAACTAATCTGCTGCTACAACCACCGAGCCCACCGCTCGTACAACCAAACCAACTAACTCCCGAAACCACAGGGTGTGGATGAGTGTGTTATGAGTTAATACCCATAAGGAAACCCCTTGAATACTTTACCCGATCTAAACCTAAGGCTTAAGACACTAAAGGGACAAGACGATCTTTCGTCAATCCCAGGACGACCTTCCCCAAGGGTGGCACCCCACCACCCTAGGACTCTTCAAACCCTAATTAACTCCAGGGATACTCACATAGTCATATGATCACCATTAAACTCTCACATCTCCAATCAATATACCCCAATTTGACCTATAACTCCAAAATTGTCAAATTGCTAAACGCAGACCACCCTTAACGTTTTGATGCTCATGAAGGGAGGTACATTAAATAATCATATCTATGACCCAATATTTTTACTGGGGTTCCATGCCACTTATTTAAGATCAAACCCAGAGTTTCATAATTTTCCCATCATTATTAATATTTAAGACATTTTTCCAAAACACAATTTCCTAGGGTTTGAACTACAAGTATACTTTTCTGACTCCCAATGACTACCACAATTTTTACATAAATCAAGGGTACCTAATAATCAGCAGATATAAAATTTTAGGAAATTCCAGCAAGATCTACTATTAATAAAAAATTCCAAAACCCATTTATTTCCAATAAATTCCAAAAGAGGTACCCTCATATGAACTCCAAACCTTATGAAAATTTATACAGAGGTGATTCATACTAAAATATTCAGCCCTACAATATTTGTCTATATTCCATAGAGGTTACACTTGTAATTTTCTCAAGGGATATATTTGCAATTAATTCCAAATTGAACTATAGGTACCAAAAATAACAATCCATAAATTATGAGAAAAATACTATGGGTTCATAATGGTATTAAATGTCATCCAGCAAGGTTTCATGCAATTACAGAAAACTAACACCCTAAAATTGTTCATCCCAAAAATTGTCAACAATATGAATAATTACAATTTGGACCTCCAAAAGTCTTCCAATGGCTCTAACAAAATATCCAGGGATTAATAACATCAAAACTAAGTTGGTGACAGAAGATGGTTAATCACTAAGTATTATCTCTTCCTAAATCCCAAAACCCTAAATATTTACAAATCTACCCAAGGATTTATTACCTAGGTTTGACAACTCCAAACCCCACCAATTTCTCACAGTAGCATTTTCTGGTCACCAAGATCATCTCCCCAAAATTTCAAGTCAAACCATTAAGGTTTAACCCCTCTTCCTTCATTGGCCTCTAATTGCACCCCTTTAGGGTTTAACCTAGGGTTAGGGTCAAAACCTCTCCAAATCCACCCAAACTTCTTGTGAGGGTGTTATAACACTTATAGGACTCAGGGGAGTCCAATACACCCCTCTACAAGAACAAACTCCCTTATGTCCTTCACAACCCCAATTCCACTCCATAGGGATCAACCCTATGGTCTCGAGCAAATCAACTCTAATGCTCACCAATCTTCCTCATGGGGTCTCAAATTGATCCCACTGACCTTTCCAAGAAGACTCAAGTCTCTATGGACCCATTTGGCCAATGGATCCCTACTTGGCTAAATGCACCCCAAAGTGCTCCAAACCCATGGCCTAGGGCAATCCAACTCCCCATGGCCCATAACTCTCTTGGAGGTGATTTGGGTGATATTAGGGCAGTGGCCAAAATCCCACTCCAATAGGAGGTGGTTTGACCATGAAAAATCCCAAATAGCCCTTATTCACAAATTTCCCCCTAATGGACAAATCTTTGGCCTAATGATTACCTAACCAAATGAACTCCAAATGAGTTGAGATTTTAACCAGGGGTTTATCATGACCCTAATAACACCCCACCAAAATTTGGTGCTGATTGGAGGTCATTTGACCCTCCAAATAATTTATGCAATGATTATTAAATTTCTACAAAAACTTTAGTAAAATGTTCTCCAAAAATTCTCATTTTTGGATATGTTATAGTCCTAGGCATGAATCACTCCTAGTCCAAATTTCAAGTCATTTGGACTAGTGGTTTGGTGTGGGCACCCATTCAAAGTTCAGTCAATCTTTGCACCAAAATGGGTGCTGAGGACAAACCAGGACTTCTAATTGGGTGAGGTCAATTTTGTATGATCCTAGGGGTCAAGGCCTACAACTTTCATGTTGGGCATTTTCTCTGAAATGGCCTCTAAATAATTCCTATAATTAAATCTAGAATTAGCATATAACTAACACTATTAATTAATAAATATTAATTTCTGATTTGTTTTAAGCGGAGGATCGGATGACTAATCCATCGTCTTCCCCGACGCGCCTACGGCCAGATTTCGCCGCACCTGGAGCGGCTTTGATCTCGATTTCCCGGCCACCTGAGCGCCGCCCCGGCCAATCAACGCCACCACCACCTCCATTGAGGTGGTGTCCTGCGACGAGCGGTGCTTGATTGGCCGGAGGTGGCCGGAATGGTGGATTCTGGGTGGAAGCCCAAACCCGATCTACGGGTGGCTTGGCTGGCTCGATCCACGGTCTATTGGCCACGATTCGAGCCGCCGATGAGTTAGATCTGCACCACTGAGGGAGGAGCAGAGAACCAGACCTGTGTGGGGGCCTGGTGGTGCGTGCTCCGGCGGTTGCCCATGGCCGGTGGTGGAGCTTTTGGTGCCATGCCGATCTAGCCTTCTTCTGCCCGATTTTCTCTGGGGGCTTGGGGGTTTCACTCCTCTCCGACCTCTGAAGGTGTTTATGAGGTTAATTGGGGGAGGGGAAGAGCCATGGCAGGAATTGCCATTATCACCATTAATGGTGATTTCGGCCACCTCTAATTCCCCTTTGATTCAGCCCCCTTCAGCTCTGGAAAACCCAGGGATTCACTTGTAATTGACAGGGGAGATGAATGATCATCGATTGGGGGAGGATTGAGGGGTCAAAGCATTCAATCTCCATGAATGCCCCTTCTCTCTCTCTCCAATTTGGGGCTTTCTCTCTCCTGGCCGAATTCATTCAAATTGAATGGCCAAGTCAGCCACTTACAATCACCACTAGGCTGGTCAAGTGGTCAATTTGGGCTTAGCCCAAAGGGATTGGGCTAGATTCAAGAGATTTAACCTAATTTGGGTAAATTTGACTTTTGGTCCAATTGACCAATTGGGTGACCCTAGGATGGGGCTTTTGGGTCCATTGAATTCCAAATTAGGTTTGGAAACTATTGGTGGGGTCAATTTGGTCACATGAGTCTTAGTTGACCCAATTTAAGCTGATTTGACCAAAACATGCTAGTTTGACTTTGGTCAAATTGGGCCATAGGGTTGACCTAGTCATGGGGCTTTTTGGTCCACTGGGTTCCCTATGACATGATAACACTATGGGTATGGTCAATTTAATATGGTGATGATCAATTAGGGCACTTTGTGAAGAATTGCCATTTTGACCTAAAAAGGGCATTTTGGTCAATTTGCACCACTGGGGGTCCCATGATGGGGATTTTAGGTCTTCTAGGTCCCTCATGGTATTCTAGACCTAGATGAGTGGTCAATTTGGCATGGTGAAGGTTAATTAGCTCTAAATGGGCTACTTTGACCAATTTAGGGTTAGAGTTAACTTTGGTCAAATTGGCCTCTTTGGTTGACCCCAATGGGTCTTTGGTGTCCTAAGGGGACCCCTAAAGGGTTAGGGATACTATGGTGGGGTCAAATGATCAAGTTGAGGCCCTAAAATCCAACCCTAAGTTTGGTCACTGGAAATTGCTATTTGCAGTCCAAGGGACTTTCAACCCTAGTCTTGCCTAAGTTAAAGGGATTTCTACACTACCAAGGCTTTCTCATGACCTGGTCAAGATAGATTCACCTGGGGGGTCTAGCTGTCTGGGGGATGTTACAAATCCCAATAAACAAAAAAATAATAATTTCGTCCTCGAAATTCAGGTTAGGCTTGCGGGGTTTTCACCGCGAGTGACTGAACGTAACATCCCCTAAGAATTGAAGTTATTCTTGGCTCGGAGAGCACTGACTATCTCTGCCACACCAGCTCTAGTGGCTCCAAGTTGTGTTTCTCCTGACCCCAATTTTGCCACATGTCTTAACCTCTGGAATCTTCTTGCGCCGCAAGACTCGCACCGTCGTATCATCTATCCTGACTGGGGTGACCTAGCTACCTTGGTCAATCTATCCTCGAACTTCCACTCTAACCTGGGCAGACTCTTATGCCTTTAAAGTTTTCTTCTCGCATTCAAATTCTTACTCTTTCAGGTACGTCCGAGTAATCAATCAACTCTAATCTACACTTTATCTAGTTCTTACTATTGATGGAACTAATCCAATCGTCTAGCGTCCCAATCATCCTTAAATTTTAATGGGGGTGCACTTGTGAACCTTTATGAGTATATGCTAACCAATCATAAAAGTAAGATGACTCCCGATCATTTTCTACGTGAAGTTTGATTCATATGGTATACGGGTAAAATCTTTTGAAACCCTAAGATTTTTCACAAGCCAATTTCATCAAAAAAAAAATCTTCACACTTATTTCACCAAATTCCTATCACTTCACATATGCTAATCTCGATCACTTTCGAATGGTCCAAAGCAAGATAAACTTAGATCATTCTTACCATAGTGAAATCAAACACAATATTCCAAACATACTGTTACATCGTCTCATCTTCTTTTAAGTAACATTGAGTAAGATCGACTTAAAAATCATAGTGTTCACGACACAAAATTTCTAACTTAAGTTTAAGGGAAATCCAAGTCTGTCATTAATTTGCCCAATAAACAAAAGGGTACGCCCCAATAAACAAAGGACCAGCCCCCAATAAACAAAAGACAAGCCCCCAATAAACAAAAGATAAGCCACTATCTATTTTGGGCTGAGTATCTTCAATATCACCAAGATATATTCGTCCCAAGTATGTAAACAGTTCTTAGGGCATACAGCCTTGGACTTGGGGTTCTATCTTGGGGCTTATTGGTACACTCCATACCTTAGACTCTTCTAGGTATCTTCTACTACTACCTTATCAGGGTCACTATGTCACCCAATCCCAAACGGGTCCCTTCTGAACTTCAATTCTTATCCGACCCTTGGTGTTTGTTATGGTGGTTGTCTTAATGTAATCCTGGCACATATACGAGGATTGAGTCTAAGAGTCTCTTACCGTTCTGCTTATGTGTCAATCTTCCTTTCTCTAGCCTCTTTTGAGTATCCTCGTACCTTCACCAAAAGTTATACTTACGGTCTATTTCAGACTAGGTCATGGTATAAATTGTCAAAGTAAGTCACGTGTCCTAGTGGGGTTGAGTCTAACTCATTGACTAAGGTATTATCTAAAGAGTTCTTTGCAGCCGGAGGTATTCCCTGCAGGGGGCAGGGTTCGCCGTAGGCTACAAAAGAAAACTTGACACTCGTAGGGAAAATAACTAAGAAGATTCAGTTAAAAGTGGACTTTTTCATGTGATTCCCATATGGGCACACCACTGCTTCCGCTGCTAGTTTGTCCTCAAACTAAGCTTGCGCGGGGTGGCCCAGGGTTTGTGGACTTCTTTTCTTCGGATCGAACCTACCTCTGATACCACTTGTAAGACCCCATTTTTTTTCTTTTTAAACACCGGGTCTTAGGCCCAGAACCGCCGCTTTGCGGTGACACCTTCCCTCGGGAAGGTCGCCACTACAAAACGCCAATCCTGCCGGCCAAATCGATCACGAAGAAAAGTACATTAAAGAAAAGACAAGTCCACAGAATCAACATGAAATATAAATGTCCACACATATATTAACTGAATAAAAGAGATACAAGGGATACAATAATAAAGAGGGATCATGCCCTGTACATCATATCCTCACTACAAGATCACTCGCGGAAGCTAACTACTAATCACTCACAGATCCTGAATCTTGTGCTCCTGTACTAGACTGGCCCGCCTCCGTCTGCTCCGGCCTCTGGTGTTGCTGCGTCTCCTCGAACCCCTAAAATGATATGGTCCACCGACCATTAGTCAAAAAGACTAAGCCTTATGTTCCCCACCCCCAATGGCTCCTAGGCACCGTGCGGGAGGATGAAGCGGAGGACAGCAAGGGGTATAACAAAGAGCAGGTGACGATGGTACATGGAATTTTTCTACACTACACATGTGTATAAATATATAATTGAAACAGTAATTAAGAGCATGGTAAAAGTATATAAAGAGCAGAAAGCAGTAAGTGTAGTAGCAAAAAGTAACCATTGATTTATAGGAATGCCCATACAAACCTATAGACCAAGGGGTCGTTTAGCAGGGCCTACCGTATAAGAAGTCCCATAACCGACTTATACGTTAGGGGTAGGTTGAATGCAATGTTTATGTTATGTCATGCAAAGTATGCTGTTATGCTATGTTCATACAAGTGCAACTCACCTACTACGACTTTATGCGCATAGACCTTTAGTTCCCCCTTTTTGGAGCGAGCTAGACTCCCAGGATACTCCCGTAGTGGCAAACGGAAGCGGTGGGTTGGGCCTCGCCCACCTCTAGGTTGGTATTCACACTACCTAACCTAGACCTATTGTACGCCTCTACTAAACCCGCGGAGCGTCTGCGTACTCTTGCTGACTGGACCGCCAGACTTTCAAGGCTAAGTGTAGATACCACACTCGCCGAGTCAACGTATTGATGTCGGTGTGAATGACCGTTCAATACCGAAGACCCACCACCTTCAATGCACAAGCAACATGTTCTGCTTCCTATCTCTGAGCCAAAAGCTTCCCGGGCTAACCCGCCCGCCATCAATAACCTTCCGAGCCATAAGCTCCCCGGGCTAACCTGCCCGCCATCAATAACCTTCCGAGCCATAAGCTCCCCGGGCTAACCTGCCTGCCATCAATAACCTTCCGAGCCATAAGCTCACCAGACTAACTAGTCTGCTGCTACAACCACCGAGCCCACCGCTCGTACAACCAAACCAACTAACTCCCGAAACCACAGGGTGTGGATGAGTGTGTTATGAGTTAATACCCATAAGGAAACCCCTTGAATACTTTACCTGATCTAAACCTAAGGCTTAAGACACTAAAGGGACAAGACGATCTTTCGTCAATCCCAGGACGACCTACCCCAAGGGTGGCACCCCACCACCCTAGGACTCTTCAAACCCTAATTAACTCCAGGGATACTCACATAGTCATATGATCACCATTAAACTCTCACATCTCCAATCAATATACCCCAATTTGACCTATAACTCCAAAATTGTCAAATTGTTAAACGCAGACCACCCTTAACGTTTTGATGCTCATGAAGGGAGGTACATTAAATAATCATCTCTATGACCCAATATTTTTACTGGGGGTCCATGCCACTTATTTAAGATCAAACCCAGAGTTTCATAATTTTCCCATCATTATTAATATTTAAGACATTTTTCCAAAACACAATTTCCTAGGGTTTGAACTAAAAGTATACTTTTCTGACTCCCAATGACTACCACAATTTTTACATAAATCAAGGGTACCTAATAATCAGCAGATATAAAATTTTAGGAAATTCCAGCAAGATCTACTATTAATAAAAATTCCAAAACCCATTTATTTCCAATAAATTCCAAAGGAGGTACCCTCATATGAACTCCAAACCTTATACAAATTTATACAGAGGTGATTCATACTAAAATATTCAGCCCTACAATATTTGTCCATATTCCATAGAGGTTACGCTTGTAATTTTCTCAAGGGATATATTTGCAATTAATTTAAAATTGAACTAGAGGTACCAAAAATAACAATCCATAAATTATGAGAAACATACTATGGGTTCATAATGGTATTAAATGTCATCCAGCAAGGTTTCATGCAATTACAGAAAACTAACACCCTAAAATTGTTCATCCCAAAAATTGTCAACAATATGAATAATTACAATTTGGACCTCCAAAAGTCTTCCAATGGCTCTAACAAAATCTCCAGGGATTAATAACATCAAAACTAAGTTGGTGACAGAAGATGGTTAATCACTAAGTATTATTTCTTCCTAAATCCCAAAACCCTAAATATTTACAAATCTACCCAAGGATTTATTACCTAGGTTTGGCAACTCCAAACCCCACCAATTTCTCACAGTAGCATTTTCTGGTCACCAAGATCATCTCCCCAAAATTTCAAGTCAAACCATTAAGGTTTGACCCCTCTTCCTTCATTCGCCTCTAATTGCACCCCTTTAGGGTTTAACCTAGGGTTAGGGTCAAAACCTCTCCAAATCCACCCAAACTTCTTGTGAGGGTGTTATAACACTTATAGGACTCAGGGGAGTCCAATAGACCATGAAAAATCCCACTCCAATAGGAGGTGGTTTGACCATGAAAAATCCCAAATAGCCCTTATTCACAAATTTCCCCCTAATGGACAAATCTTTGGCCTAATGATTACCTAACCAACTGAACTCCAAATGAGTTGAGATTTTAACCAGGGGTTTATCATGACCCTAATAACATCCCACCAAAATTTGGTGGTGATTGGAGGTCATTTGACCCTCCAAATAATTTATGCAATGATTATTAAATTTCTACAAAAACTTTAGGAAAATGTTCTCCAAAAATTCTCATTTTTGGATATGTTATAGTCCTAGGCATGACTCACTCCTAGTCCAAATTTCAAGTCATTTCTACTAGTGGTTTGGTGTGGGCACCCATTCAAAGTTCAGTCAATCTTTGCACCAAAATGGGTGCTGAGGACAAACCAGGACTCCTAATTGGGTGAGGTCAATTTTGTATGATCCTAGGGGTCATGGCCTACAACTTTCATGTTGGGCATTTTCTCTGAAATGGCCTCTAAATAATTCCTATAATTAAATCTAGAATCAGCATATAACTAACACTATTAATTAATAAATATTAATTTCTGATTTGTTTTAAGCGCAGGATCGGACGGCTAATCCATCGTCTTCCCCGACGCGCATACGGCCAGATTTCGCCGCGCCTGGAGCGACTTTGATCTCGATTTCCCGGCCACCTGAGCGCCGCCCCGGCCAATCAACGCCACCACCACCTCCATTTAGGTGGTGGCCGGCGACGAGCGGTGCTTGATTGGCCGGAGGTGGCCGAAATGGTGGATTCTGGGTGGAAGCCCAAACCCGATCTACGGGTGGCTTGGCTGGCTCGATCCACGGCCTATTGGCCACGATTCGAGCCGCCGATGAGTTAGATCTCCACCACTGAGGGAGGAGCAGAGAACCAGACCTGTGTGGGGGCCTGGTGGCGCGTGCTCCGGCGGTTGCCCATGGCCGGTGGTGGAGCTTTTGGTGCCATGC
Organism: Dactylorhiza incarnata; assembly: GCA_033032865.1. Lineage (NCBI taxonomy): Eukaryota > Viridiplantae > Streptophyta > Magnoliopsida > Asparagales > Orchidaceae > Dactylorhiza > Dactylorhiza incarnata. The sequence continues at coordinate 1,566,192 of JAWHQI010000247.1, forward strand.
CGATCTAGCCTTCCTCTGCCCGATTTTCTCTGGGGGCTTGGGGGTTTCACTCCTCTCCGACCTCTGAAGGTGTTTATGAGGTTAATTGGGGGAGGGGAAGAGCCATGGCAGGAATTGACATTATCACCATTAATGGTGATTTCGGCCACCTCTAATTCCCCTTTGATTCAGCCCCCTTCAGCCCTGGAAAACCCAGGGATTCACTTGTAACTGACAGGGGAGATGAATGATCATCAATTGGGGGAGGATTGAGGGGTCAAAGCATTCAATCTCCATGAATGCCCCTTCTCTCTCTCTCCAATTTGGGGCTTTCTCTCTCCTGGCCGAATTCATTCAAATTGAATGGCCAAGTCAGCCACTTACAATCACCACTAGGCTGGTCAAGTGGTCAATTTGGGCTTAGCCCAAAGGGATTGGGCTAGATTCAAGAGATTTAACCTAATTTGGGTAAATTTGACTTTTGGTCCAATTGACCAATTGGGTGACCCTAGGATGGGGCTTTTGGGTCCATTGAATTCCAAATTAGGTTTGGAAACTATTGGTGGGGTCAATTTGGTCACATGAGTCTTAGTTGACCCAATTTAAGCTGATTTGACCAAAACATGCTAGTTTGACTTTGGTCAAATTGGGCCCTAGGGTTGACCTAGTCATGGGGCTTTTTGGTCCACTGGGTCCCCTATGACATGATAACACTATGGGTATGGTCAATTTAATATGGTGATGATCAATTAGGGCACTTTGTGAAGAATTGCCATTTTGACCTAAAAAGGGCATTTTGGTCAATTTGCACCACTGGGGGTCCCATGATGGGGCTTTTAGGTCTTCTAGGTCCCTCATGGTATTCTAGACCTAGATGAGTGGTCAATTTGGCATGGTGAAGGTTAATTGGCTCTAAATGGGCTACTTTGACCAATTTAGGGTTAGGGTTGACTTTGGTCAAATTGGCCTCTTTGGTTGACCCCAATGGGTCCTTGGTGCCCTAAGGGGACCCTTAAAGGGTTAGGGATACTATGGTGGGGTCAAATGATCAAGTTGAGGCCCTAAAGTCCAACCCTATGTTTGGTCACTGGAAATTGCTATTTGCAGTCCAAGACACTTTCAACCCTAGTCTTGCCTAAGTTAAAGGGATTTCTACACTACCAAGGCCTTCTCATGAACTGGTCAAGATAGATTCACCTTGGGCGTCTAGCTGTCTGGGGGATGTTACACACCCGACGATGGACGGCGAGAAGTCTACCCCTCAGGAAGGTAGGAGCTCTTGAAGGCCGAGAACTCCTCCTTGGACACATTTCCTTCAGGGAAAGAGTGTTCAGAGAAATTGGTCGCGCTTTGCTCTCGACCATTCCTAGCAGCAGAGGGGCGGTTAGGAGCCATCTCACAGGGCAAGGATAGAAGGATAGAACTAGCCTTGACTAGGCGCAAGGAGGGATAAAGGTAAGAGAGAAGCGAGTGGAATGACAAATGGGAAGAAGGGAAGGGGGGATATTTATAGGGGGAAGGTTAAAAGCAATCGGAGTAGACCGCGTGGTCCACTCGCCTGGTGCAGGGGAGTGGACCTCGCGGTCCACTCCCCTGGTGCAGGGGGTGGACCTCGCGGTCCACTTGCTTGGTGCAGGGGAGTGGACCTCGTGGTCCACTCGCCTGGTGCAGGGGGCGGACCTCGCGGTCCACTCGCTTGGTGCAGGTAAGTGGACCTCGAGGTCCACTCGCCTGGTGCTTCCCCCTCAAACCCCTATCTCCTACTTTACCTTGGAATTACCCACCTAAGGCCTCTACCTCTCACTCGCGGGTCGGTTATACCGATATTATATCGCTCATACGGGCATTCATCCGGCAAATGCGCAGCGATCTCAACAAAGCTTAAGTAAGAAAGGGCAATTAAAGAGAGCAAAAGCAAAGCAAGATAAAGCATTCGGTCGCAAAGTGGATCAAACCAACACGCATAGACCAGTCCTTATTTTTACATGACAAATAAAAGGTCTCTAAGAAGATTCGGTTAACGCGTCGTTCACTTCCAGAAGCCTTGACTTCGTGTGTAAGGCGTCACCCCATGCAGAGATCCAATGTACTCCCTCGCTGAGGCAACCTCCTCACTCACAGTGCGTACGGTAGCCTCTGTTGGGTTTTCTTTAATAACACATCATATGTTCGCAGCGAAAATAAATAAACAAGAACAACCCAAAAGAGTTTCGGATCTTACGACTTCATGAATCAAAAAATAAATAAAGCAACACATCGCAATATACCTGAGAGGGATTGAGTTAAAACTCAACCAAGGTGCTCCGAAATATGAGCCAGAATCTAGTGGAAAAGTTCCTAGCACAGAAAGTGTATCCGCGCCTCTATAGCAGTCCACACGAGCGAAGGAGAACCCCAAACTTCTTGTCCAACAAGATCTGGGTCGGAGAAGGAGTGTCCTCAATGTCTCCCATTGCTAGATCCGAGCAAGTGAGAGGCGGCGATGGCGGACTGGATCTCGCGGAAACCTAATGGAACAGTTCCGCCTCTATCTCTAAAAAGGATCGGTTATTGAAAACCTAACCGATGCCCTATTTTACCCAGGGCATAAAAGAGATATCTGCAGACCCCAATCTATAATAGGTGTATTAAGTTAGCATCGGCGTGATCACTAAATATCGTTGAGACGATCTCGATGATATCGACGTGTTAACATATATCGTCGAGACGATCTCGACGACATCGTCTTGATGTCATGCATCGTCTTGAAGACATATATCGTCTTGAAGACATATATCGTCAAGACAATCTCGACGATATCGTCTTGACGACCTATATCATGTTGAAGACATATATCGTCGAGACGATCTCGACGATATCGTCTTGAAGACCTATATCGTCGAGACGATCTCGACGATATCGTATTGAAGACCAATATATCGTCATGACAATCAAGACGACATTATGCAACACTTAGCCGATTTGACCTAACTCCAGTGAGTCATAGGATTGGTCCTTCACTCATATACAATATGAGTAAGCCCAACACAATCCTTCCTCCAACTTCTTCAAACACTCTTATGTGTGACCCCATAAGCTCATATCGCGTTGGCAGTGCGACTAACTGGTTGATTGCTTTGAGATCACTCTGGAAATGCCAACAACCTCCACCCGACGTAGATGGTCTTCGATCGTCGCCGCCATACCTCTGGACGCGAGCTGGACCTCTTCCCTAAGCAGCTTGATGTCGGTCTCCAACCTCTCTATCCACTGCTCCAGGACGGAGACACGGACGGGAAGGTCAGGACCTGCAGACCATCTCCCCTCTCGTAATTCATGGAGAAAAATCTCTTGCCCCCGTACTATATCAGTTAAGTGATCCAAACACTCAACGACGCTAGGTTGATCTTCGACAAGTTCTTCGACCGCGACGGGGAATGGAGTGGCCAGAAGACCTCCCTCCGGCTCGACTAACCCGTCGAGGCCTTATCCCCTCCTGCAAGATTACATCATTAGCTATCAAAATGTTTGACCCAGTGGAAGCTCTCGCGGCAGAACTACCTTGCGAACTCTCAACTCCTTGACTTTTCAAGGAAGGATCGTCATGAGTAGGAAAAAAGGCGGCAGGACCCTGAATAAGAGTGGCAGGGCTTACTCGAGCGCCCACACCTATCGGTTCCATCGTCCTCCGGGTGGTCTCGGCATCGTCCGAAATGAACTGTTAGCATTTAAGAAGCATTTCTCAGTTAACACGTTTGTGATCGCGAAAAAGGATCAGATGTGAATAATGAATCGGCACCATGTCTATTTCCAGGTCCTGGACGAAGTCAGTCAGCCCATGAGAGGATGACGACGCCACCTCCCTCGCCGGGTCAGGTCAGAGTTTCTTCTGCGGCGATCGCACCGCCGACAGGGCAGGCGAGAGTGAAGGTCCCTGAACCATGGCCCTGAGCTCCGCCAGGTCATTCCGACTCCTCCCAGAAAGAGCCTTAAAGTGAGCTTTGAAGTCTCGAGGAGGGTCCATCCTACTCAAAGGAAGGAGAGTGGGGAGAGCCCTTAAGGATGGTGCTCTCCTCACCTCCCCCTTGGAGGCTTTTATAGCCATTTCGCGGGGCCCTCCGCAGATTCCCCTAAAGCCCCACCTACTCGTCAAATAGGTGAGTTGGACTTTTTTTTCGAGCTTGAGACAAGCTCGAAAAGAGCGGAGATTGTGTACAACCCTCATATTTGTCGAGCTGGTGTGACCCGGTGCAGATGAGGTCTCGGTAGATCGACTAGTTAGAGGTAAGTGAAGGCTGACCGAACCAAGAGAAAGGCCCGAGAGGAGGCTTCCAACTTGGGCGAGAAGGCTTTGGGCGAGTGGACCAATGGTCCACTCGCCCCCTAGCTCGGGCGAGTGGACCATTGGTCCACTCGCCCGAGCTAGGGGGCGAGTGGACCAATGGTCCACTCGCCCGATTGGCTGAGTGGACCGTAAGGTCCACTCGCCCAGTTCAGCTGGTGGACCTCAATCCACTTCTTTTAGCCTTCGGCAAGGGGGGAATGGACGTCTCGACTTCCACTCGCCCCCTCTCCTGTCTCGATCGTCCAGGTTCGTAGTTGAGCTGCAGATAGTAGGTTTTTGGCTATCCGCAGCCCAATTTTGGGGAAGTCTATAAATAGACCCCCATGGGCACCTTGGGAAGGGGCTGGACTCTCCACTCCCTCGCGTGTGTCTTGTGTGCAAGCACTACCCCCCCCCCCCCCCCCCCCCCCCACTGTCAGTTGAGGTTGACAATGAGGTGGTCCTTAATGCCCTCCAAGGTGCCCAGACTCAGCATTGACTTGGGAGGGGAAGTTCTCTTCAATCTTCTGGGTGTGTGGTGGGATCTCCTCGCTGCAGCTTAAGGGGTTCGTTTCATGTCCCAAGTGTTCTTCAGGGGCAAGATCTTTCGGTTCTCAGCAACTAGTCAAGGTTCTAGCTCAGGTCAAGTAATGGTCAGCTGCATACCCGTTGCGAACGTCGAGACCGGTTCTCTGATTTCAACATATAAATAATGATAATTTTTTTAACAAAAACAAAAAAATGGTGCATAACTTTTTTCCAAATTAATTAATTAATAATATATTTATTTTAAAGTGCATTAATTAATTGATAAGGGAAGAGCCCCGTGCCTCTCGCGATCGGGGTACTATCACAATCGGGGTACTGTACAGTCGGGGTACTGCCGTGGTTAACTGTATGGGCGTAGCCCCGTGTCTGTCACTCATATATATATATACAAAAACACCCTTTGATGAAACATTACTTTTACCCATTCTGCCCTTGACTAATTATAAAATAAAAAAGTATGTGCATTTAGGTAATTTACAAAATTTTGACAAGCCTCTCTCATCGATGATTTTAATGTGATCTAAAATTGTGTTGGAATTATTTCGGCCTGCACGACAAGCGTGAGAGGAAGAGAGAGGGGTCGGCCTAACTTTTAAGAAAATAAAAAACTCGGTGTCGTGTTTTTTTTATCGTTTCGTGCTTTTTTTGTTTCCTTTTTTTTCTTCCGTTTTACATTAGTAGTGATGAAGCTGGGGAGCATCAAAAAGACGACTCCATCCGAAAGACATGACGGTCGGAAAAAGTGACATCTCCAGACCAAGAACTCTTATCATAAATAAAACTGACTGAATATTGTCCACAAAAGCTTTCTGGGTAGCCAGCCCCCCCCCTTTCTACAATTCGTTATTCGCCACTCAGTTGCTCCTCATACCTAACCATTGGCCTTATCCACCCCGCTCATTTATTATGTTGAAAGAAATATACGAAGAGGAGAGACATTATTATGACCTCCAAGCAGAAACATTTTTTCTTCACTTGCCGGCTTGCCGGGCTGGGCACGGTGCCGGCGAATCTGTCAAGACAGTGGACTTCGTCCCGGCTAATCTTGGCGCCGCATGGTAAAGAAATAAGCGTTTTCTGTTTGATGAATTTATTGGTGCTCTGTTTCTCCTCCAAAACCAAAAAAGATTTCAGGTGTTTTGGCAGCATATGTGCTTGCCTGATATTTGCAAGGGATGTTGTTTTTAATAATTAATTAATGTTTATTTAGGTGATAATATGAATCAAGGTTGAAGCGTGAAGAGAATGGTATTTTTTTCTCTCCTTCAAAATAAACAACAGATGTAAAATATGATTTCAATGATAGCTTCCCAAATAAAAAGTTGAGTAAATGTACTTCAATTCATACATTTTGAAAATGTTTTTGACTTATATTTTAGATGATTTATATGGGCAGACTCATAACGACTATGGGCAAACCGCATTGTAAAGAAAACTACAAGAATGACTATGGGTTCACAAATCTCTATGAATTTTTATTTTGATCTGTCGTTAGCCTTGATCTGCACTTGCTGAAATTGATCTGCCCATAACAGCGGCCATATTTTAATGGAACTAAAGGGATAATATGCGTGAACATGCCTGACCCATGTCTTTATGCATCTTGCAAATACAAAAACAAAAAGAGTAAATTTGGTATAATACAAAGACACTTTTACAAAGAGTACACTTGGTATATACTTTCAAAGTTTGCATAATTACAACTTTCACCCTCTAATTTTTGAAATTACAAAAACCTACCCCTCAATGTTTACTTTTCATAGCATCCATGCACAAAAGTACCCGCTTAGAGTAAAATTTCAAAGTTTTTTTTGTGCATAGATGTTATGAAATGTAAGCATTGATGCAGGCTAATTGTAATTTCAAAAGTTAGAGGGGCGTAAACGGTAACTACACAAACTTCAAGGAGAGGTCCCAGTAAATAACCCCCCCACCCTCTCTCTCTCTCTCTATATATATATACATATATATAGTAATAAGAAAAATCTATTGGATAATCTAAAAAGAGAGTGGAGAAATATAACTAATCCCAATCCCAGAAGGGTCCTAAAATTAGAGGCTGCCATTACTAAATAACTTGGGGCCGAGCATTCAACTATTAAATGCTATTGAAAATAGAACTACTTGTTCCAGTCATAGTACATGATTTCCTAAAATCACTCATTAGGAATTTAAATTGAAAAAAAACTTTTTGTTAGCAAATTCTATTTATAAATGTATTTTCAACTGCTTAAAAATAATTTAAACAATTTAATTAAAAGTTGTAGGGAGCCTTTTTTAACATCCGGGATTCAGGCCCAATAAATTTGAGATAAACATCATGTAGTTTTTGACACATGAGCCTAAAAGATAAAAAACAAATCCCCTAAAAGATCATAAAGATCACTTTTTTGGGAACTGTCGGCAAAAAAGAGAGGCAGTTTTCGCCTTTTACATGACTGTAGCACAAGCAATTAAAAAAATATTCCCAACATAAAAGGGCAGGCCGCTACACAGCATCCCCGCACGGCGAGGGTCAGGGGAGCGCGCCACCACAAGGGTGAAATGTAGGCAAACCTTACCCTGCATTTTTGCAAGAGGTTGCTTCCAGGACTCAAACTCGCGACCTCAAGGTCACACAACAAGACCTCAACCGGTGCGCCAAGGCTCCCAACATATTAGCAAAAAATATTTTCAATTTTCTTCATTCGCGGGCCCTTCCACCTATGAGAATTTAGTCCCAGAAAACTAAAATGAGAATACTAGGGCCCTTCCACCTATAACCAAGTGGTCTTATGCTGGATCATACATTCCAACTGTCCAACTAACTATAACCCATTTAACACTTAAAAACATGAAAACTATGCAATATCTTGTAGCATAACAAAATTTTCCATGACAAGCAAAATCCACAGGCATAGAACAGAACTGGAAAGAAGAATGATGCAAAAAAAGAGAGCAAATTGTGTTTTCACTGATGTTGTAAATACAAAATCGATTGAAAGAACAAATAATGCAAACAAAATTAATGAACTTTATGTTGGGAGCGAGATTCGATCAATTTCGAAACAACTCGGCCTTTCGTGGATTATTTAGGGTCAATTACTGGGACCTCTCATGGGACTTCACGCAAATACAGGGACCTCCATTCTACTCCCCTCCAAGTTTACGTAATTATTTTTTAGTATAATTAACCTCACCTCCAACTTGGAGGGTGCACACATAGTGTGTGTTAACTAGGAAGGAATGTCTTGTAGCATTGTAAACTATGAGGGGAGGTTTTAGTAACTTCAAAAAATAGAGGGGAGGTACCAATAATTATGTAATGTCTCAAGGGGGGCCTAGTAATTACCCTATTATTTACCACAAAAACTTTAAGCATGCAACTAAACTTTTTCTCGTGGTTGAAATATTCATGAATTCTCGCGAGTTTAAAGGAGCGAAAAGTAGACCAGCATGTTTTCCCTAATTTCGACGAAAATTTAACAAGCGGTAATGCGGTTGATGAGTAGATCTACATGGTGAGGCTGTCAGGTAAAGAAGTGGGTGCTCCTAAAATCTTACCACCAACATCAGGAAAGATTTCTTGATCAGGTAGAGGAACAACCTTACCATCAAGCTCCACCTTCACAGGGTACCTGAGAAGGTGGCCTTTCAATGTTTTCATTTCGTCCGCCGTAAAATTCGCCCAGTTTTCGTCCGCTATCTCGTTCACCAGCCTAACACAATCCAAACTGTCGGGCGTCTCGAAGAGCTCGTCCAACATGCCGGTGTGCTCCGACCACAAAGACATTCTGTATCCATATATCTGCAATAGAAACCGTCCATCCAGGTTTTCAGCAAAGGAATTGTTGTAAAAATAAAGGGAAAGCACATTATTCTATTTTTTTTATAGTTGGATCATTTTGCACAGTTACTGTAAAAATCAAGGCAAAAAAAGTAGAAACATCAGATTTTATCACTAAGTTTTTCTAAGGTAATTGACAAAAGTAATGGAGAAATTTCACACGGTGTAAACCTTTTCATTTGAATTTTGATGATGGAATAATTACCGAAACTTCCCCTAGAAGTTAGCATAATTACAGGTTGCACCCCTCTTACTTTTAAAATTACAAAAGCCTCCCCTAAAGTTTACATTTCATAACATTAACCTCCCTTGAAGTTTATATTTCATAACATCCATGCACAAAAATACCCCCCTCAAAATTTACTCCGTGAATAACTGCATTTGCATTAAAAAAGAAAAAAAAAAGAGTCTACAAAAAGGGAGAAATGATGTGCATGCCATTCATGACTAACTCAAGAAATTATGGATTATTACAATCACTTGCATGCCAAAGAAAATGAGAAATCAAAGCAAAACGAGCGCAAAAGTCGGCGACAAGGTTCGCTCCCGCGGGGCATGATGAAAGAGCATCTGGGAGAAGTCCGATAGGAACGCAAGGTCCTCCACCACATCGATGTTGCCAGCCCACCGACCAAGCTTGATGCTGGCTTGGCAGTAATCAATTAGGTTCTTTCAATCACCCTCGATAATAACACCCTTGGCTTCCAACATAGAAGGCAAAATGAAGTCTCCTCAAAATTTACTCCCAAGGGGGTATTTTTGTGCATGGATGTTATGAACTGTAAACTTCAGGGGAAGTTTTTGTAATTTCAAAAGTAAGAGGGGTGCAACCTATAGTTTAGCAAACTTAAGAGGGGACGTCCTGGTAACTGTGAAAATTGTAGAGAAAGTAATGTGCTGAGTTCAAGAGTTTGTAGCAGTAAGTTATCAAAATATTGGAACGCATACTTATCTTTTTCCTCTCCACAAATCCTACTTGGAGTTCAAGAATGTTAATCGAAGCGGTTGCTTGATTCCACTTAGAATTGCCAGATGAGTTCAGAGGCAAGCAGAGAATAATGGGATGTTTAGTTGAATTATGTTGTTAAAACATATGAGATTTGATTGTTTCTACACTAACATTAAGGGAATCCTCGTATTTGGACGCGATTGTTAAATAGAGTTCCAGTTTAGTAGTTTTTATTATATATACATTTTGATGGGATCACAGATCGCAGACGGACCGACACTTACCAGAGCCCGCATGAGTCTACATACGCAGGAGGTTAACATACGAAATGTTTAACTTTTAATTTAAATCTTTAATTCAGGGTTGGATAAGGGGTAGCGCCGACGTTGTAGCCATCGTTCAAGGTAATCATGTGTTTTAGACTTGGTTTTAGTAACAAATAAAGTATTTTACGAAGTTTACTTGGGAGAATTGGGGATTTTCGGCGAGTGTTCAGGGTTTAAATAGTTAATACTATGTTTATCGGATTTATGTCACGACCATCATATTCATTGGCTTGCTTGTGTGCATTTGCATATTCTTACAAGATTAGGGCGTTGCGTTAGTCTTCTATAGATTCATCTTTATTTCTGGGGGCGGGGTGGGGGTGGACAAGTGCAGAGAAGCCCTCAAAGATCATATTGATTGTTTAACGTTCTTTTTGCAACCACGGAAAGGAGAATTGTTGATTTCATTTTTCAAATAGGCAACCTTGAGTTTTTTATTTTCTAGATATAGATGAGAAAAGTGAAGGGGGGGGGGGGGGGGGGGGGGGGGGGGGGGGGGGGGGGGGGGGTGCTGAGTGAGCCATGTTTTATGTAACTACAATATCTGTACTTTGTAAATCTCTTTGTTCTAAGGTAAATAACTGATCTTTCATCTCACATGCCGGTAGATTAATCACACGGATTAATCAAAGACTACAAAGACACGCGCATACACACGCGTATATATATACACATTGGATCACATTATTTTACAACACATCATATCATTATTTTTACAATGAATAAGAGGCAATTTGTAGAAATAGCCTGTTAACTAAATTTCATGGTAATCATCATGCTATAAGAGATAAATGCAAAAACAGTAAATCCTACTAAACTAAAATCTAAATGACTCAATCAAATCTATCCAGATCATCATCAATTAGACCACAAGGTGGATCAGGGTGTAAGGACAGATTACAAACTTGCTAACATGGACTTCTAGTAAATGTAAAGAAAGTTGTCAAGAGGAATATTTTTAATTAAAATATTTAAATGAAAAGTAAAAGAAGTACTTTGCTATCAATCTCTAAAGTTCCTACGTTAATGATTCAATTTTAAATCAGTAAGAAATCAAGATATGGCTTTGCCTGTGTATTCAATACATCATAGGTCATGACTTTCGTTTTTTCCCGATTATTGATGTAAACTAAAGGAATAGCAAACTTAGATTGTACGGATTGGTATATAGCTATAGTACATACAACTGATGAGTAATCTGCAGAAAGCACATATTTGAAGGTTAAGTATTTAGTATTTCAAACATGATGTAATACTTAAAAAACGCAACATAAAATAAGTGGTTGACCTGGCCATGTGGGTGCCTATTCTTCTCAGCCCATGTGTGGTGGGGTTGATAAGCGCCCATGGCTATTTCAGTGTCTCTAGAGCCAGATAGAGATCTTTGGTTGATATTGGCGGAACCCACAATAACATATTCATCATCTACGATCATCCCTTTTGCATGAACATATATCATGAACCGTCGAAACTTTTGGCTCAAAATCTGAAAATATTTATATACATATATATCGATTAATTTAGTAAAGAGCACATATCAAGGTACAGAAATTTTGCTTGTTTAAGGTTTAATAACCCAGTCTTCATATTAAGCAATATTCGCTCCAAGCCTTAGACAAGTGACTATGATTTCACTTTAGTTATATAACAAATTAATTAACTTGGTATCAATTATACAAAAAATATAGGAATGGAGGGGTAGCATAAAAATGATAGACATGGGAATAATGCTTCAGTTTCTCCAATTTTAAAAATTAACAATAATGTGAGATCGGGTAACATGCATAACATTTGGATTTGTTAAAGAGAAGGAAAAACTTTTATCACAATGAAACAGAGAAAAATCCCAAAGAAAATTGTCACCAATTAAACTATCTTGGTCACCCTCATTTTAGCTTACTAAAAAACATGTTTCCATGAACCTTCAAAACTATTGATGTCACTAAACTTAACTGTGATAGTGATGAAGTTGCTAGACATCATTGCATCTCCTTTCCTTGAAATAATAAAAGATCCTCAAAACCCTAATCACTTATTTATATGGATAGTTGAAGCACATCCAAACTTCTTAATATTTCAGGTGAATGGTGGCATGGATTTACTTATGAAAGAAAATAATGAAGTCAACTCTATTTTTTCAACCATCCAGAAAACTCAAAAGTTATCATTTATTTATTGTTGCCACGTCAATTATTTTTCAAGGAAACAACCCAAAATATCTATAGGGGGACAATTCATAGAGCGATTTCTTTATACAATCCTTTACAACGGAACTTTTATTCAAACAGAGCTTCAATATAACTTCACTCTTTTATTAGCTTTCACACTCATATATTTAGGGGTGTATTATATCAATGTGTCCATACTCACCTACAATATAAAGAGAAACTGGATCACAGAGTGGTAAAATGTGTATCCATAGGATAGTCAATCTCACCCCAGTGGTTACCATCACTCCCACAATTAACCTATCCAAATGCCAAACTGAAATAATCCAAGGAAAGAACCATCAGAGCTCTAGGAATATCTAGAATATTCAAGAAGTCGCTCCTACTCTGATACAAAACTACAAATTTAACATGAAGTTAGATACAATTTTTTTTATCTCCTTGGGTATAATCAGCTGAACCTAAATTAGAACTACATACTAATTTGAGAAAAATCTAGAGAATTATAAAGGAGCTAGTATACTCCATATCATATTTTTTAACCTTAATATAGATTCCTCACAATAGTAACTTCCTCACAACCATAAAAATTCTATTGATATCCATAAAACCACCCAAGAGGCATTAACTATAGAAATTGGTACAAGTTATGGAAGAGGAAATGAATAAACCCTAAACTCAAAAAAATATTTCTAACCTAAAGGGAAACAAATGTAGGAAATGGATAACAAATTTGAATATTGTGAAAATCTTGTTGACTGTTGCAGGCTTGCAGCCACATCTAATTGAAATTCACAATAGTACGATGCAAATAAAAATTCATATATGTAGAATTGGAAGATGAAATCTTTATGGAATAATTTCTGAGATTTATGGTAATTTTGGGCATGACAAAATATTTCAGAAAAAAGAAAATATATGGTTTGAAATAATATCACATCACTTCGTTTAGAAGGTTCAAAATACTCATAATAAACATATAATACAGTAAGAGCCAACGAGATCACAAAGTATTCATAAAACACTTCGACATGGGTAAAATCACAATGCTCATTGTATGCGTTGATGGCATTATCTTCACAAGAAATTATGTCACAATAGGGGAAAATTTACAAAAAGAACTTGAGAACTTAGGATCAAAGAGAGCGCGAGACCCAAAAATTTTCTCTAAATTAAAATTGATGTGTCGTAATTGTATCAAGAGCGCGAATAAGAAACTTGCATTGTATTAAACGAAAGTATAAGATACAATCAGGAGATAACTCATGGCAAACATCCAGAGGTTGTGTCCTCCTTGACACTCCACTCTCTAAGAGAGCAAAACATTCAAGATTCCAAAGATACATCATAACTCCCTAAGGGGCTCCTTATATAGATGGACGCCCCACTACATGACTGAATACACCTCGCGTGCATAGACTACATGACTGAATACACTTCGCGTGCGTATCAAAAACACACAAAATACTCATTGTGTTTCCCCTTAAGTTTGATTTTGTCCTAATTATGATCATCTCCCCTAGATACTGAAGACAAATAGGATGTCAGACAAATTGAGAGAGTATTTTGGTACACCTTTGTATAAAAACAAATGAGATATACAAAATTGTGTCAATTACAGGAGAATTAAATTAATGAATTATACTATGAAACTATGAGAACGAGTAATAGAGAGAAGGGTAAGACAAGAGACTAGCATCTCAGATAATCAATTTGGATTCATGCCAGGGAGGTCAACCATGGAAGCTATACATCTCTTGAGGAGACTCATTGACAACTGTCGGGAAAGACAAAAAGATTTGCATATGCTGTTTGTCGATCTGGAGAAGGCTTATGATAGGGTTCCAAGAGAGGTCTTATGGAGTCTTAGAAAAGAAAGGTGTAAATGTATCATACATTGACGTAATCAAAGATATGTATACAAATTCAGTGACCAGGGTGAGGACATCTGGAGGATTAACACAGGAATTCCCTATTGTTGTTGGCTTACATCAAGAGTCAGCTTTAAGCCCTTATCTCTTTACCCTTATCTTAGATGAGCTCATCGGACATATCCAACAAGCAATATCTTGGAGTTTATTATTTGCAGATGATATTGTTTTGGTCGATGAGACGCGCGAGGGTGTAAACGCAAAACTTGAATCTTGGCGAGACACTTTAGAAAAGAAGAGTTTTAGGTTGAGTAGGACAAAGACGGAGTATATATAGAGCTTAAATTTAGTAGTGCAAGAAGGTCGGATGACTCCGTCATTAAATTGGGTGACCAAGATATTTCCCGCAATGAGTGCTTTAAATATCTGAGATCGATAATTCAAAAAGATTGAGGTGTAGATAAAGATGTGATACATAGAATTCAAGCAGGTTGGTTGAAGTGGAGAGGCGCGTCTCGGATCTTATGTGATCGTAAAGTACCATTAAAACTTAAAGGCAAGTTTTACCGTACTGCAATTAGGCCAGCAATGCTCACCGATTCTGAGTGTTGGGCAGTGAATGATGATGTACATGAGCAAAAAATGGGAGTTGCAGATATGAGAATGCTTAGGTGGATGTGTGGTCACACGAGACTGTATAAAATTAGGAATGAATGTATCAGGGACCTGAGTGGCGCCATTTGTAGAGAAGATGCGAGAAGCTCGTTTAAGATGGTTCAGACATACATAGGAGACCATTAGAGGCACCTGTTAGGCGTTGTGAGAGTTTAGTCACTAGTCATGTTAAACGGGGGAGGGGTAGACAAAAAAAGACTTGGAATGAAACTATAAGGAACGACATGATGTACTTAGGCATTAGTGAGACTATGATTCAAGATAGGGCGCAATGGCGACAAAGGATCCATATAGACGACCTATGTTGCACCGACACGGGACACGCGACACGCGGCACGATACGACACGACACGCGACTCGTCAATTCTCAAAAAATACCATATTCCGACACGCTGGGACACATATATTAAATATTAATTTTTTATAATTATGAAAATCCTAAAACATTTAACAAAAAAAAAAAAAGAACAATTAACAAATATTCAAATAAACTAAGTCATGTTTAAATATTACTCATTAAATATTCAAATGCAAAACTTAACAAAATGTCAAAAAATGATAGAACATTAACACATTATCATTATATATCATCAGTAAAAATAATGGATTCTCAAGCAAACCTTTTATCCCACTTTCAATCTTCCTTTTTCTAGAGAAATATCCACCTCACTAGTAGATCCACGGCACCATCACTACTTGAAAGTTTAGAAGGGGGCAAAGACACTTTTTAGGAGCAAGACTCGATATTCTAGCATTCACCTATTCTTCTAGTTTTTTCACCTCAAATAAATCACTCCTTGAACTTTTACATATTTTCCAATATCTTTTCCACCAATCATTAACAAATGTGCTCTCACTCTTGTATATGAACTTATAAAACATTTTTCACAAAGATTGCACTTCCAAGACAAATTGTCTCCCGCCTTACAATGAGTAGCTAGCTTAGGGACACGCATGTTCGATTGAGCGGGACACGCATGTTCGATTGAGCGGGACACGCATGTTCGATTGAGCGGGACACGCATGTTCGATTGAGCGGGACACGCATGTTCGATTGAGCGGGACACGCGAGTCCCGTGTGAGCCAACGTGTCAGACTTCCGACACGAGTGTCGGAGAGTCGGACGAGTGTCGGAGAGTCCGACACCGACACGCTGGGCATTTTGAAGTGTCGGTGCATCATAGTAGACGACCCCACTATGGTGGGATAAAGGCTTGAGTGTTGTTGTTGTATGATCATCTCCCCTCCTCAATTGTGTATTTGATTGGCATTGCTTTGTTCAGACTTTTGGTCTCCTTATTTGAAAAAACAATCATTTTTTCTCAAAAATCTAATCTCTCAGGATATAAAACTATGGCATTGCCCATTGTTGACACTGTGAAATTCTCAACTCATGCCAATATCAGAGATACTTTGGTTTCTACCATGGGCGACATAAGGATGTTGTGCATAGCTTTCACTAAGTGACTATGGTTTATCCGCATCCACGATCAACTTCTTTATCATATAATACCACAAATGACCATCACTTTGGTCTGAGAAAGTGTAAATGAACATGTACTGCTATTGTATTATTCAGAAAGTGTAAATGAACATGTACTACTACTGTATTATTCAATGCGTCTCGACTGTTTATCACACCCCATGAATTTTTCTCCTTTACAATCTCCCTTAATCACGTTGTTATCTCTTTAGTGTTAAAAAACTTACAGGATCCTGATTGGACAATTGCTATGAATGAAAAAATGCAGGCTCTTTGATGAACGATACATGAGCATTGGTTAATCTACCACCTAGTTGTAAATTAATCAGTGTACGTTAAATTTTTATTGTAAAGCATGATCTAGATGAGATGTGATAAGATCCAAATGCAATGTAACAGTGGGAGGAACTTACTAAGAAATAACCAGGAAACAAGAAGAAAAACGCTGGAAAGTTCAACGGATACTGTAGAAGAACAGCGTTGGAAAACACTCTTTGGAATAATCAACCAAATAATATTTCATCTAACATAATACAAGAAGAAAAAGTCCTTAAATAGGACAAGGGAGAAAGGAAGAAAAAGAGTATAGGCAATGTGAGACTAAAGGAGCCTAAGGAGGAAAGGGCCTTTATACATGGGCTTTCTGTACATGGGCTTTTATATGTTCTAACACTCCCCCGCAAGCTGGAGCATACAAGTCGTAGGCACCAAGCTTGGAAAGGCACTTCTGGTACAGAGAGCGAGGTAGAGCTTTTGTAAGAACATCAGAGACTTGATCAACAGCAAGAACATGATGAAGACAAACTTTCTGAAGTCGAACCTTTTCCCGGACAAAGTGACAGTCAACCTCGATATGTTTGGTGCGTTCGTGAAACACAGGGTTTTCCGCAATATGTATAGCAGCTTGACTATCACAAAAGAGTATTGTCGGAGCCGGAAGCTGGACTCCTAAATCAGTGAGGAGACTCTCAAGCCAGGTGAGTTCAGAGACGGCAGCAGCCATGGAACGATACTCAGCTTTAGCGGAGGAGTGAGCAACCACTGTTTGTGTTGGAACCTTAGTTTTGATTTGAGTTAGGATCCACCTTTAGTGTCTAAGTTTATATCATAATATATCTTATAACTTAGATTAAATATCATTAAGAAAGAAAGCTAAAATATACATATATTTTATAAGGCAGGAAATAAGAAGAGAAATTAAAATTACATATAGTTCACTGGTGTTCGACGAACGTCGAACGACGCTCAGCATTCGTCGGACGGCGATCGACGAACAGATAACAGCGCTCGACAGATTACAGCAAGGAAGCTGCGGTCGACGAACATGGAACAGCGGTCGACGAATGACGAACAGCGGTCGACGAATTCCAACAGATGTTCAGAAACAGTAAACTTAATAATGAGGTCGACGAATCAAATGTTTGAGGTCGACGAATCAAATGTTTGAGGTCGACGAAAGTGGAGCTCAGCTAGACGAAATTTATGCAGAATTATATTTCTTATTCTAATATGCTGTCAGACTTTATTAAAGCAAATATTTCGTTATTCTATTTTATATATTGCTATATACATTGTTGTTCTGACATTACATCGTGCAAGCATTTAATGCTGTAGCCGTTTGGCAAAAGCATTAATTAATATAGTCGTTGCAGCAAGTCAAACACGGCAAGTTATCTGCTCAAGGATCTGGGAAATGAAAGATATAT
Organism: Dactylorhiza incarnata; assembly: GCA_033032865.1. Taxonomy (NCBI): domain Eukaryota; kingdom Viridiplantae; phylum Streptophyta; class Magnoliopsida; order Asparagales; family Orchidaceae; genus Dactylorhiza; species Dactylorhiza incarnata. The sequence continues at coordinate 1,584,027 of JAWHQI010000247.1, forward strand.
TTATTATATTCCTCTTTGGTCGGCAAGGATTTAAACAGAATATACAACAACAGATAATATATATCAGGATATATAAGCTGTTATCTCTCGACAGAACAACTAGGAAGAATAGAACAGAACATTGTTATATTGCTGTACAGGAAGAAAGAAGAAAAAGAAGAAGAGAAAATCAGAGGAGTAAAAAGAAGAAGCAGATCTTCCATTATTTATCTTCTTTTTGCTAACTCCTTCTTGCAGATCATATATCCTGAGACACCAATCACAATCACTTGCTCAGGATCATTACTGCATAAGAAGAAAGGAGTTTGTACAATCAAGAGAAGAGACCTCCACAAACTGTCAACAATTATATCAGACAGGGGGAGCTCTTCAACATCATCATCAAGATCCAAACACAACTACCAATCAGGATCATCAAAAGTCTTCTCAGCAAAAAGAGAAGAACAATATATCTTTTCCCTTTCTCCTTCCTCATCTTGTACAGGGTTAAAACTCCCTTCAAAAGTTTACCTGTCGGTGGCAAGACACCTGAACAAAAAATTTAGTTGGTTTATAAGCACCTGATCAAAAGCTTATAGGTGAATTGGGCACCTGATCAAACCTCCATTGGTGTGTGGACACCAGATCAAAAACACCTTGGTGTGAGGGCACCTGATCAACAACCTCCAGTGGATTCCTACCAGTGGGTAGAAGAGTAGATGTACCTAGTTGAGGGGAACTACTATATATCTTGTGTCATCTGGTTGTGCTTTGGTTTGCTTTGTTTTATTTCTTTATTTGTGCTGTGTTTTATTTATGCACTCTCACTGTTTGTTTTAATTACTCAATCAACAAACACACTTATATATTTATATATATCATTTACTTTAAAACAAAGTTAAACAGGAGTTTTAACAGATAATAAGAACTAGAACTCTCCTTTCAATTGGTATCAAAGCAGGTTGATTTTATCAATCACCCTCATCAGAGGATATCAATTGTCCCTTTCAATTGGTATCAGAGGAGGTTGATTTTATTTTTTCAATTTCTTGCACCTGATACTCAATTGAACCCCTTTCAATTGATATCAGAGGAAGTTGATTTTTTCACACAGGCTAACACCTGAAATCACAAAGATCACCTTAGTTTTTATTTGTTTTTAAAAAGAGTTTTTCCAAATGACACTAGCAGATTTTTTAATTTCAGATCCACCTTTATGTAATTTGAATAAATTTGATTTATGGCAAGTTAGAATCAGATTATATATGAATGCCATAGATGAAAGTATTTATAAATTTATTTTGACAGGAACTCAATCTTCAACCTCTTCTTCAACAGATGATCAAGAAAGGCTGAAAAGTGTTGATGCCATAGCCATGGAGATATTGGCTAAATCAATGTCAAAAGACATTTTTCTTAAAGTGGCTGATTGCACTTCAGCAAGGAGCATTTGGAAATCCCTCTCTAGGATGGTAAATGAACCATCTTCTTCCTATTCCTCTAACATCACTTTTGATGCAGAACAATCGGTTACTCTAACTGAAGAAGAAGACAAGGAAGAACAAAAAGCCAGAAAATTTTGCATGATGGCAATTTATGGTTCAGATTACATATCAGATGCTGAATCTGATGAAGAAAAGGTAGAAGAGGTAACAACATTTACTAATTTTACCTCTGAAAATTTCAGATCTGTTTTCAATTCACCTTGTGCAGGTTTAAAAATTTCTGAAAACAGAATCAGTAAAAAGCTAATAATACACAAATTAATTTCTGTTAAAATTAAAGAAGATTTTAAAATAACAGCAGAACAATTTATTTGTTTAGAAAATAAGGCTGATAAGTTTAAACAGAATTTTAAAGAAAAAGAAATTTCTTATGTTCAGCAAAATAAAAATAAACTTTCAAATTTGTACTTTAATGAGATAAAATGGCCAAAATATTTATCTATAAGGCAAATTTTTAAACTTTTAATATTTTTACTTAAATAAATTAAAAGCAGCAGTTTTCTGTTTCTTTGAATTTTCTATCTTAAAAACAAGTCAGATAGACTTCACTCTCTTACAGATTTTTTTTCTCCAAAATCAGTTTGAGCATTCTACTCAAGTAGCATAGATCAAAAATGATCAGAGCTCTGAGTGTGAGTCTCTTCTGATTAAGGGGATTCTATAGAAAGAAGCTATCAGACTTTGTATTTTTGATTTTAAAATTCTTAGAATCTGTTAACAGCTAACAATTCATTTCATTTAAATTTCTATTTAAAATTCCTATCTAGGAAATCAGAATTGCTTAGTTTTTCAAAAGAAAAATAAATAATCTCTAACCCTTAAGCTTTTAAAGACTTTTTATGCTTAGGAATCCTAAACCAAATAGGGGGAGATTGTTAGAACCTAGTTAATTTGGATTAGGATCCCAACTCAAATAAGGGGAGATTGTTGGAACTTTAGTTTTGATTTGAGTTAGGATCCAGCTTTAGTGTCTAAGTTTATATCATAATATATCCTATAACTTAGATTAAATATCATTAAGAAAGAAAGCTAAAATATACATATATTTTATAAGGCAGGAAATAAGAAGAGAAATTAAAATTACATATAGTTCACTAGCGTTCGACGAACGTCGAACGACGCTCAACATTCGTCGGACGGCGATCGACGAACAGATAGCAGCGCTCGACAGATTACAGCAAGGAAGCTGCGGTCGACGAAAGTGGAACAGCGGTCGACGAATGACGAACAGCGGTCGACGAATTCCAACAGATGTTCAGAAACAGTAAACTTAATAATGAGGTCGACGAATCAAATGTTTGAGGTCGACGAAAGTGGAGCTCAGCTCGACGAAATTTATGCAAAATTATATTCCTTATTCTAATATGTTGTCAGACTTTATTAAAGCAATATTTCTTTATTCTATTTTATATATTGCTATATACATTGCTGTTCTGACATTACAGCGTGCAAGCATTTAATGCTGTGGCCGTTTGGCAAAAGCATTAATTAATATAGCCGTTGCAGCAAGTCAAACAAGGCAAGTTATCTGCTCAAGGATCTGGGAAATGAAAGATATATTTATTATATTCCTCTTTGGTCGGCAAGGATTTAAACAGAATATACAACAGCAGATAATATATATCGGGATATATATATAGCTGTTATCTCTCGACAGAACAACTAGGAAGAATAGAACAGAACATTGTTATATTGCTGTACAGGAAGAAAGAAGAAAAAGAAGAAGAGAAAATCAGAGGAGTAAAAAGAAGAAGCAGATCTTCCATTATTTATCTTCTTTTTGCTAACTCCTTGCAGATCATATATCCTGAGACACCAATCACAATCACTTGCTCAGGATCATTACTGCATAAGAAGAAAGGAGTTTGTACAATCAAGAGAAGAGACCTCCACAAACTGTCAACAATTATATCAGACAGGGGGAGCTCTTCAACATCATCATCAAGATCCAAACACAACTACCAATCAGGATCATCAAAAGTCTTCTCAGCAAAAAGAGAAGAACAATATATCTTTTCCCTTTCTCCTTCCTCATCTTGTACAGGGTTAAAACTCCCTTCAAAAGTTTACCTGTCGGTGGCAAGACACCTGAACAAAAAATTTAGTTGGTTTATAAGCACCTGATCAAAAGCTTATAGGTGAATTGGGCACCTGATCAAACCTCCATTGGTGTGTGGACACCAGATCAAAAACACCTTGGTGTGAGGGCACCTGATCAACAACCTCCAGTGGATTCCTACCAGTGGGTAGAAGAGTAGATGTACCTAGTTGAGGGGAACTACTATATATCTTGTGTCATCTGGTTGTGCTTTGGTTTGCTTTGTTTTATTTCTTTATTTGTGCTGTGTTTTATTTATGCACTCTCACTGTTTGTTTTAATTAATCAACAAACACACTTATATATTTATATATATCATTTACTTTAAAACAAAGTTAAACAAGAGTTTTAACAGATAATAAGAACTAAAACTCTCCTTTCAGTTTGCTTCTTGCTTCGCCAGGTAACTAGATTCCCACCAAAGTATGTGCAGTACCCGCTGGTGGAGCGACGATCATCGAGAGACCCAGCATAATCAGCATCACAGTATGCCACAAGGGATAGAGTGGTGGAAGGCTTGTATACCAGGCCTTGTCCAGGAGCATTCTTTAAGTATCTAAGAATTCGTTCGACGGCCTGAAGGTGGGAAGTCCGGGGAGCATGCATGAAGCGGCTGACCACACCAACCGCAAAGGAGATATCAGGACGTGTGACAGTAAGATAGATAAGCTTGCCCACGAGGCGTCGATAATAATCTGGATTAGGAAGGAGCATATATGAGTCCGATCTGCGAGAACTCAGTTGATGGTTTGTATCCATGGGCGTGTCCATAGGTTTACACCCAGAGTAGCCAGCATCATGGAGGAGATCAAGACAATATTTCCGCTGAGAGAGAACCAAACCATCCGGTCGTCGAGCGATCTCAATCCCTAGGAAGTATCGTAGCCGGCCTAAGTCCTTGGTGTGAAAATGGGAGACAAGATGCTTCTTGATGTGAACAATGCCTGCAAGGTCATCTCCCGTGACAAGGATGTCATCAACATAGACCAAGAGAATAACAGTTCCGGAGGGACGTCGACGGGTAAATAATGAGAAATCTGCTGAGCTTTGGGTAAAGCCACACTCACGAACCACTCGACTAAATTTCTAAACCATGCCCGGGGAGACTGTTTGAGGCCGTATAAGGATTTCTTTAGGTGACACACTAGAGACTCCCCCGTGGTTGCATAACCAGGAGGTTATTGCATATAAACCGTTTCCAGCAGATCGCCATTGAGGAAGGCATTCTTGATGTCAAGCTGGTGGAGCGGCCAATGTCGATGGACTGCAAGAGATATGAGCAGGCGAACAGTATTGAGCTTGGCAACCGGAGAGAAGGTTTTCCCATAATCAATACCATGCTGTTGAGTGAATCCACGAGCGACAAGACGAGCCTTAAGGCGATCAACCCGCCCATCGGGATGATATTTGACAGTGAAGATCCACTTACAGCTAACCATGGACTGGTTAGGACGAGGGGGGACAAGGTCCCATGTGTTGTTTGCCCAGAGTACCGTCATTTCTTCATCCATGGCAGCCAGCCACCCGGGATGTTGAAGAGCCTCCTGCACCGAAGAGGGAAGGGAAATAGAGGACAAAGAAGCCGCAAACCTCTGCAAATCAGGAGACAGCCGGTGTAGGGAGACATAGTTGGAAAGACGATGTGCGGTGGAAGGTGCGGGTGGATCAGCAGGCAGCGGAGCATCCGTGGTTGGCAGGGGCTATTGCGAGGCACTATTTCGAGGGAAGCGACGAGAATAGACACAGAGAGGAGGTGTTGGGAGAAGAGGTGGTAAAGGGGATGTGGTAGGAACGACAGGACGTGGGAGATCACGCGGGGAAGACAGTGTCATGGGGGCGGTGTCATGAAAAGACTGTTGTTCAAGGAAAGTAACATCCGCAGACGTAATCAGTTTTCGGGTAGAGGGAGAATAACAAACGTAGCCTTTTTGAGTCCGGGAGTACCCAACGAACATGGAGCGAGTTGCACGTGGGGCTAGTTTGTCAACATGAGGTCCAAGATGATGGACGAAGCAGACGCAACCAAAGACCCGTGGAGTTAAGGGAAATGGGTCGCGCTCAGGGAATAAGAGAGAGAAGGGGGTGGAGAAGTTGAGGACCGAGGAGGGCATGCAGTTGATAAGGTAGCAGCAACTAGGAGGAAAAGCAGAGCGATGCTGTTTTCCATAAATACAAGGTTCACAATTAAAAGAAGAGAAATGATAGTCCGACAGAGCCTTCTGAAGGATTGGAAGAGGAGCATGACCAAGGCGACGGTGCCAATCAACAGAACTAATGGAAGATAGCGCAGGAGCAGGTGGATCCAAGATATAGAGCCCGTTAAATAGCCGCCCGCTACTAATGATAGTCTGAGTCTGCCGATCCTGCATAAGAAAAGTAGAGGAGGAGAAAGTAATAAGACAATCATTATCATTTGTGAAACGATTGACAGAAAGCAGATTAAAATGAGAGCCTGGAACATGAAGAACAGATTTCAACGAGATAGTTGGAGTAAGCATCATATCACCACAACCAGTAACAGGAGTAGTGTCACCATTGGCCACGGTAATAAACTTTGGACATGGAGAGTCCAAATACAGAGCTGGCTTCTGAGGAGTGATGTGGTTGGTTGCACCAGAATCCAAAATCCAGCATGGGTTATGGGTGAAACAGGAGATACCTGTATGAGAGACTGATAAGTAATAAAATATATGTATTTTTGGTATAAATATTAGTATAGTTTTAATTAATATTGTGAATTTTCTATGTAAATTAATGAATAAATTGCTTCTTTATTATTTCTGGTTTCTAACTTAGTTTTTGCAATTTTTTTTTTTTTTGCAAAATTTTCACAGGTCACGCCCTCAGACACGCCCGTGACCAAGGGCGTGTAATTTTAAAGATCAAATATCAACGGGACGGCTCAATTCAGATCAAATCCCGACAAATCGCTCAAGTCACGCCCGAGGTCACGCCCGTGACCAAGGGCGTGTAATTTTAAAAAGCCAAATTTCCAATTGGCAGCCGTTTTCAGGTGAAATCTCGAAGAGTTGATCAAGTCACGCCCGTGACTCTACAAGTCACGCCCGTGTTCCAGCAGAGTCACGCCCGTGAGCCGCCAGCGTGTCACGTCTCGAAGCCGCACCCATGCTGCCGACATCAGCCAGCCATAGTCACGCCCGTGACTCACCAAGTCACGCCCGTGACATACCAAGTCACGCCCGTGTGCAGCCATGTTTGACGGCCAGACCTTCCAGAAGGCGGCGAATACAGCCGAGCAAATGTCACGCCCTAAGTCACGGCCGTGACATTCAAGTCACGCCCGTGACCTAGGGCGTGTAAAACTCAAATTTTCCCTATAAATAGAGGGGCTCGGCTGAAGTTATTTTCATCCAAATTTTGAGTGGTTTTTGTTGTATTGTGAGTTCTTTTGAGTGATTGTGAGCTTCTCTTCTGCAATTCAGTTTAAGTTCGTCTGTAGTTTTTTTTTTTCGTCTTCCTAGTCTAGTTGTAATGCTGATTTCAGAAATAAAATGATGTTTTTCTCATTTGGATCATCTTCTTTTTATTAATGTTAGTGTGTGTGCGTGTATGAGTTTAGCTTTACTGCTTTCATAATTTAGTTTTATTGCTTTTATAGTTAGTTTTATTGCTTTCATAATCTAGGTTTACTGTTTTCATAGCTTAGTTTTACTGCTTTCATAAGTTAGTTTTATCGTTTTCTTTTTCGCTTTATTTTATCGCTTTCATTTTAAACGCTTTCTTTTTCAGTTTCTTTTAGAGTGTGTGCGTGTATGAGATAGTATTTTCCTTTTTTTTGTAGCTTAGTTTTTATTTCAGTCTTTATATAACTGCTATATACCACCCCCTTCTCAAATAAGAGGCTAATTTACTTTAGCACTTATTTAAGTCGGTTGGGATGGATATTATTTCTGCACCTTTATAAGTCTTTTCATTTCTATACCATCCCCTTCTCAAATAAGAGGCTAATTTACTTTAGCACTTATTTAAGTTGGTTGGGACGGATATTATTTCTGCACCTTTATAAGTCTTTTCATTTCTATACCACCCCCTTCTTAAATAAGAGGCTAAGAACTTTTTAGCACTTGTTTAAGGTGGTTGGGACGGATATTATTACTGTTTTTATATAAGTCTTTTTATTTCCTTTTTATCCGCTTATATCCGCTTTAATTATCAAACATGTATTTTTCAACCGATAATGCCGTCTCCATTCCGATGAGTGGCTAATTTCCTTTAGCGCACGACGTCGAAGAGCATTGGGACACAAAAATAGTTTTTCTATAAAAATTAAAACATCTCTTTCTAAAATAATTAACGCTTAAGGTTTATCCGAGAATCACGTTGAGTGGAGCCACATAATCGATGTGTGGTTTTCATTTCCGTTTTCGTACCTAGTTAGCCGAGAGGCTCGTGTGTACGGACTGATCACTCACGGGTAAAGAGAAGTGCGCTCTACCCTCGAGAGAGGACGAGGTAACTCTCCCGAATTGGAAATAAAAACCCAATAGCGGGGTTCGCAACATAAAGCGAGTATTAAGAACATTCGATTGTAGAACGAGAGTTCGGTCGAATATTCATAATCTCAGGTGGGCGTACCCTCGAGAGAGGAGCGTTCATAATTATGGAACCTCCACGGCCAAGTCATCTTAATATTTTGAAAAGTCATCACTTTTAATTCTACGAAAAATCTATTTTCGTCTCAAGGTAATTCGACGTCGCGCGCTATATTTCTCATCACTTAGAACTCTAGTAAATCGCTTAAATCATCTTTCGCATTTTATCATTTAGAACTCTAGTTAAATCAACTAAAAATATTATTCCGATAAAATAATAGTTCGTCCCTCGAAGTAGCATAATCAACACGACCCGCGGAAATATACGATCCCGATATTTTCTAAAAATATCCTGTATTACTTGCGATAAGGTATACTTGCCTTTATCAAATGATTAATTTGGACTAAAAATTCAAACACAGCTTTTCAAACTCATTTAGTGCAAAACTCTCCTTTTCTACTATTCAATTCAATAGAATTCGGCATTGTAGCCGAAGCGTAATTGTCAATATTCCGAAAGAAGAAAAAGATCGTTACTTCTATCCTTCGATAGGATAACGGTTAATTTCTCAAAGTAGGAGTACTTGCGAGACTCTTCGAAAATATCCGCCAATTCTAAACTCTTAATATAAAGGTTATCTTTTATTTATAAAACAAAAAGAAGAAGCCCAAGTAATCATCAAGTTTTTGGCGCCGTTGCCGGGGAACTTTGTGTTGTTATTTGAAAGTAGGAACTACTATTAATTTTATTCCTTATCTATATATTTTTACTAAAAATAAAAAAAAAAAAAAAAAAAAAATTTTTACAAAAAGTAATAAAACAAAAAAAAAATATATAAATATAAAAACTTATATTTAAAAAAAAAAAAAAAAATAATAATAATAATAAAACAGAAAATCCAAAAATATTGCTTTTAGTATATGACCCGAGGAAACTCGTCGGACGATTCGACTATTCCTTTTGACCCCGAAATCGAGCGCACTCTTCGTGAGCGCATCCGATCTCGTGATCAAAACTTACTCGAAACCCCCGAAGAGTCGATCGGAGATACTGTAAATATGGGCGATCCAATTCCAAATGCGGCCCCGGCCCGGACCATGGCATATTATGCCCGGCCGAATTTGGAAGATACAGGATCCAGTATTACTCGCCCGACAGTTAATAATAATAATTTCGAAATAAAATCCAGCATAATTCAAATGGTACAACAGTCGATTCAGTTCGACGGTTTGCCAGATGAGGACCCAAATCAGCACCTTTCAAACTTTTTAGAAATATGCGACACCTTTAAAATTAATGGCGTCACTGATGACGCCATTCGTTTACGCTTATTTCCATTTTCGCTACGGTCAAAGGCCAAATCATGGTTGACTTCTCTTCCGAGAGGGTCCATAACCACGTGGGCCCAATTGACGGAATTTTTCTTAACTAAGTATTTTCCTCCGTCAAAAACCGCAAAACTACGCACGGATATCACATCCTTTGTACAATTCGATTCTGAGTCTCTTTATGAGACTTGGGAGCGTTTTAAAGAATATTTGCGTAGGTGTCCTCATCACGCGCTACCAACTTGGCTACAGGTCCAAACGTTTTATAATGGTTTAAATTTTTCTACGCGGCAGATGATTGATGCGGCCTCCGGGGGAACGTTAAACAACAAAACCCCGGAGACCGCTCAAGCTCTGATCGACGAAATGGCCATGAATGCGTACCAATGGAACGTGCCAAGGTCGCGTCCTACTAAACCGGCTGGTCTTTTTGAAGTGGACGCCACTACTTTCTTAGCCTCACAGGTAGAGCGGCTAAGTAAGCAGGTGGCGGAGATGACTGTTTCCTCCTCCACTCCCGCTTGGAATAATAATAATAATAATAATAACGTAATCGAAGAAACGGTGGATTACCTCGGTAATCCGGTTAGACCCCCCTTCAACCCTAATAACAACCCGTATAGTAATAATTATAATCCGGGTTGGAGGAGCCATCCTAATTTCTCCTGGAGCAATCCTAACAATGCTCAGAGGCCCCCACATATGAATCCTCAGGGATTTCCGCAAGGATTTCCGCAGGGATTCCAGCCTCCTCCTCCAAAACCTTCGCCGCTCGAAGATATTTTGTCTAAATACATCGCGTCCAACGATTCAAATATCCGGAATCTTACCGGATCGATTAAAAGCTTGGAAAACCAGGTTGGACAACTTGCAAAGATGGTCTCCGAGCGGCCATACGGAGCCTTACCAGGGAATACAGAGCCAAACCCAAGGGAAAATGCCAACGCTATAACCCTTCGAAGCGGCAAGGAGGTCGTCTCCCCATTGCGGGTTGAGCCTAAGGTATGTATTTCGCCTCCGACCCCTCCACCCTCTTCTTCGATTCTAATTGCTCCGGATTTTCCGGTTGCGCCGAATGTTTCGAGTCCTCGAATTCCTTACCCGTCTAAAATTAATAAAGAGAAGGAGGACGAAAATTATCAAAAATTTTTGCGTATTTTAAAACAAATTCAAATAAACGTCCCCTTCTGCGAGGCACTCTCCCAAATGCCGAAATATGCGAAATATCTTAAGGAATTGCTTTCTAATAAAAAGCGACTCGAGGATGTTTCGCATGTTTCCCTTAATGCGGAATGTTCGGCTGTTCTCCTTAACAAATTGCCGCCAAAACTGAACGACCCGGGACGGTTCTCCATCCCGTGTCTCTTTGGCAATATGTTAATAAAGTACGCTCTTGCGGACTTAGGCGCCAGCATCAATTTGATGCCTTTTTCTCTTTTCAAAAAACTCAATTTAGGCGTCCCGAGTCCGACAAAAATGAGCATCCAACTCGCGGATCGCTCGGTAAAGTACCCAATCGGGGTAGCGGAGGATGTTCTGGTCAAGGTCGACAAGTTTATCTTTCCGGTAGACTTTGTCATCCTGGACATAGAGGAGGACGTCGAGGTACCCATCATCCTCGGTCGCCCCTTTCTCGCAACCTCCCGTGCGTTAATCGATGTCAGTAACGGTCGCCTCCTCCTTCGAGTTGGAGACGACGAAGTTACTTTACATATCAACCCCTCCATGCGGAACTCACTATCGAATGATGATTCCTGTTTCAATTTGGAATCCGCGTTTGTGGACGAGTGTTCTTCTCTTTCAGAATTGCTATCTTTAATGATAGACGATTCGGATCTGGCGAATCAACCTCCTTTAGAAGAATTACCGCCAGATTCGCCTTTCGAGCCTTTCGACTCGAAAGATTTAAAAATCTCCACTTCCTACGAAGAACCTCCGGTCTTGGAGCTTAAGCAACTCCCCGACCATTTAAAATATGCTTTTCTAGCCGCGAACTTAAAACTTCCGGTTATAATATCTTCTACTTTAACTGATTCGGAAACATCCGAATTGGTTGAAGTTTTATCTAAACATCGCCGTGCAATTGCATGGCAAATTTCTGATATCAGGGGAATTAACCCCTCATTCTGCTCCCACAAAATTTTTCTCGAAGAAAACCCCCGCAAAACAATTCAACCTCAACGACGACTTAACCCGAACATGCGGGAAGTCGTTAAGACTGAAATTATTAAACTCCTCGATGCGGGGATTATCTATCCTATTTCCGACAGTACGTGGGTAAGCCCTGTACAAGTCGTCCCTAAAAAAGGCGGTATAACGGTCGTGGAGAACACGAATAACGAATTAATCCCAACTCGTACTGTTACGGGTTGGAGGGTGTGCATCGACTACAGAAAACTAAATGATGCCACCAGAAAAGACCACTTTCCGCTACCGTTTATTGATCAAATCTTAGAGCGTCTCTCCGGTCACCCTTTTTATTGCTTCCTTGATGGTCTCTCGGGATTTTTCCAAATCCCTATTTCACCCGAGGACCAAGAAAAAACGACTTTTACTTGCCCTTTCGGCACCTTCGCATATCGAAGGATGCCGTTTGGCCTCTGTAACGCGCCAGCTACATTCCAAAGATGTATGCTGGCAATATTTGGCGAGCTAGTAGAAGACATAATGGAAGTCTTCATGGATGACTTCTCCGTCTTTGGAAACTCTTTTAAAAATTGTTTAAAAAATTTAGATAGAGTCCTCCAACGGTGCGAGGAGACGAACTTAGTCTTGAACTGGGAGAAATGCAACTTCATGGTCCGAGAGGGTTTAGTCCTCGGCCATAAAATTTCTTCCAAGGGGATGGAGGTCGATAAGGCCAAAGTCGCTATAATTGAACAACTTCCTGTTCCTTCGAACGTCAAATCAATTAGAAGTTTTCTTGGCCACGCAGGTTTTTATCGGCGGTTTATTCAAGATTTTTCAAAAATAACCAAACCGCTAACTCACCTCCTGGAAAAGGATTCCCCATTCATTTTTGACACGGCCTGCGTAGAGGCGTTTAATTTTATTAAAAAGCAACTTATCAATTCTCCAATTCTGGTGGCGCCAGATTGGTCTCTTCCGTTTGAGATTATGTGCGACGCGAGCGATATCGCAGTAGGAGCTGTCTTAGGCCAACGCGTAAATAAATATTTTCATCCTATATATTACGCTTCTCGTACACTCAATGCCGCACAGGCTAACTACACCACAACGGAAAAGGAACTTCTCGCCGTCATCTTTGCTTTTGATAAATTCCGACCCTACGTAACCCTTTCACACGTAATCGTTTTCACTGATCACTCCGCCTTGAAATATCTTTTGGCCAAAGTTGATGCTAAGCCTCGCTTACTTCGATGGGTCCTCCTTTTACAGGAATTTGACTTAGAGATCCGGGATAAGAAGGGGGCTGAAAATTTAGCAGCCGACCACCTCTCACGTTTAGAACACCCCGCCGCAGAAGCGCTCGTCGAACCCGAAATAGACGATCGATTTCCTGAGGAGCGCCTTTTAATCATAAATAATACAAAAACTTCTTCTACCCCTTGGTTCGCAGATTACGCGAACTATTTAGTCGCGCGGGTCCTTCCAAAAGATTTTTCGACTCAGCAGAAGAAGAAATTCTTCTCTGACTTGAAAAACTACTTTTGGGAGGACCCCTTTCTCTTTCGCATCTGCGCAGACCAAGTGATACGAAGATGTGTTTCAAGCGAGGAGGGTGCGCAAATATTGCGACACTGCCATGAGGGGCCGGCTGGAGGGCATTATCAAGCCAACCGGACCGCGCGGAAAGCGTTAGAGTCAGGCTTTTATTGGCCCACTCTCTTTAAGGATGCTCACACTTTTGTGAGTATATGCGATAGCTGCCAGCGGGCGGGTAACATCTCTCGTCGTGACGAGATGCCCCAAAATTTTTATTTAGAATGCGAAATTTTCGATTTGTGGGGCATAGACTTTGTAGGCCCCCTACCTCCTTCTTTTAATAATCGCTATATTTTAGTGGCGGTCGACTACGTGTCTAGGTGGGCGGAAGCGCAAGCTCTGCCCACCAATGATGCGCGAGTCGTCGTCCATTTTCTAAAAAAATTATTTTCTCGCTTTGGCACGCCCCGTGCAATAGTAAGTGATAGGGGCACGCACTTCTGCAATGCCCAGTTTTCAAAAATTTTATCTAAATACGGCGTCACGCATAAGCTCGCCACCGCCTATCACCCCCAAACGAGCGGCCAAGTAGAGGTAGTAAATCGCGAGATAAAACGCATTCTGGAAAAAACCGTCTCTTTAAATAGGAAGGATTGGTCCTCAAAACTCGACGACGCGTTATGGGCGTATCGTACGGCCTACAAGACCGCTATCGGTTGTACGCCCTATCGATTAGTCTACGGCAAAGCGTGCCATTTACCGGTAGAATTAGAACACCGCGCTTTTTGGGCCTTAAAATTTTTAAATCTCGATTCGAACTTAGCCTCCGAGAATAGGAAATTCCAACTCAATGAACTCGATGAATGGCGTGCGAACGCTTATGAGAGTAATAAATTTTATAAGGAGCGTTCTAAGTTCTACCACGATCGAAAAATTAAATTTCCAAAAACTTTCGCGCCGGGCGATCTTGTCCTTCTTTATAATTCACGTCTTCGTCTTTTTCCGGGTAAGCTCAAATCCCGCTGGTCCGGCCCCTTTGCAGTCAAAGAGGTTTGGCCGTATGGGACCATTCTTATCTCTCACCCCGAAAAAGGCGATTTTAAAGTCAACGGCCACCGTTTAAAACTATACCTTGCGGGCGATCCAGTGGACGGCCACACGGAATCTTTAACCCTCCCTAATTTATAATCTCACCACGCCAAATGCGTCAAGCTACGCGACGGTAAACAAAGCGCTCGTGGGAGGCACCCCATATTTATCTAATATTTTTATTATGCTTTTTCTCTATTTTTGCAGGGTTTCTTCCGACCCCGCCAACTTTACTTCAGGGATGCCTTTTTGCTTCCTTTTTCCTTTTGTATATATTGCATTGTTATTTTCTCTTCTTCATACTTACATTACAACATTGGGGACAATGTTGGGTTTTACGTATGGGGGTGTATTTCCCGTTTTCAAAAAAAAAAAAAAAGAAATATGATATATATTTTTTGTAGTTGAAAAACAAAAAAAAAAAAAAAAAAAAAAACATTATAACAACAAAAAAAAAAAGAAAAAAAAAAAAGAAAAAAAAAACTCCAAAAATAATAAACCCTACTTTACTTTTATTCTTAAAGCATTTAGTTTCGAGAGTATATGTTTGTGGATTTTCATAATCGCTAGTTTTACTATTTGTTTGTTTATCTAAGATCGATAGATTTAAACGTTCGGGGTTAAGTTTTAAAGAATATCTTGTGTTTTTAATTTAAATAGAGGCTTTGTTATCAAGCACTACTTCTACTAGCTAAAATAGAGACATGTGTATTATGTTAGCAAAACAACTTTAGACTGCAATTATCCCTACTTTATGTCTTCAGGAATCTAGGAATATTCAACTTACTAAGGTTGCTCTCAAAACTTTTTTTTATTATTCTAGAATTTCTCTTGAAAACCCCTTGTATACACCAATTCAGCATGGCAAAAACACAAAAAGAAGAAAAAAAAAACAAAAAGATCTTATGTCAATGGGAATACAAAAATTCCGTAAACATAGGCACCCAATATTTGTTAAAAGAAATCCTATGTCAATGGGAATTACAAATTCCGTAAACACAGGCATTGGGTTAATTAAAAAGGTCAATTTTCCCTCGTCCCTCGTACACCAACGATGGGAGTCAAAGGAAACTTTATAAGAGGGGTGAGATGATACAATTCATCACCCCTGATCCAAGTACTCTTCTATTTGCCAAGGCTTTTTTCCCCCTTTTCCCTTAACCAAATTATTGTTTCTAGTTCTAATTCAAAAAATCATTTGAGAGCATAATTAGTAACTTATATTTTTCCTTTATGTTTCTTTAAACAAAGGTTATTATAATTTCGATCTAATCTCGTTTACTAATGATTGCAATTTTGTTTGCTATTTGGTTAATTAAGAAGTCTTTTGGCCAGGACATTTCTTCTACTTAAATCATTTGCATAATTTAGGACTTAACTCTTATTACTCCGAATTTTTATTTTTCAGTCTCTTATGATTAAAATAAAACGATAGCCAAAAATTAGAACTTATATTAATCCCGTATAGATCTCTCTTACTTTTGCCCTGGAATAGCAAAAGCTTAAGTATGGGGGTATTTGATAAGTAATAAAATATATGTATTTTTGGTATAAATATTAGTATAGTTTTAATTAATATTGTGAATTTTCTATGTAAATTAATGAATAAATTGCTTCTTTATTATTTCTGGTTTCTAACTTAGTTTTTGCAATTTTTTTTTTTTTTGCAAAATTTTCACAGGTCACGCCCTCAGACACGCCCGTGACCAAGGGCGTGTAATTTTAAAGATCAAATATCAACGGGACGGCTCAATTCAGATCAAATCCCGACAAATCGCTCAAGTCACGCCCGAGGTCACGCCCGTGACCAAGGGCGTGTAATTTTAAAAAGCCAAATTTCCAATTGGCAGCCGTTTTCAGGTGAAATCTCGAAGAGTTGATCAAGTCACGCCCGTGACTCTACAAGTCACGCCCGTGTTCCAGCAGAGTCACGCCCGTGAGCCGCCAGCGTGTCACGTCTCGAAGCCGCACCCATGCTGCCGACATCAGCCAGCCATAGTCACGCCCGTGACTCACCAAGTCACGCCCGTGACATACCAAGTCACGCCCGTGTGCAGCCATGTTTGACGGCCAGACCTTCCAGAAGGCGGCGAATACAGCCGAGCAAATGTCACGCCCTAAGTCACGGCCGTGACATTCAAGTCACGCCCGTGACCTAGGGCGTGTAAAACTCAAATTTTCCCTATAAATAGAGGGGCTCGGCTGAAGTTATTTTCATCCAAATTTTGAGTGGTTTTTGTTGTATTGTGAGTTCTTTTGAGTGATTGTGAGCTTCTCTTCTGCAATTCAGTTTAAGTTCGTCTGTAGTTTTTTTTTTTCGTCTTCCTAGTCTAGTTGTAATGCTGATTTCAGAAATAAAATGATGTTTTTCTCATTTGGATCATCTTCTTTTTATTAATGTTAGTGTGTGTGCGTGTATGAGTTTAGCTTTACTGCTTTCATAATTTAGTTTTATTGCTTTTATAGTTAGTTTTATTGCTTTCATAATCTAGGTTTACTGTTTTCATAGCTTAGTTTTACTGCTTTCATAAGTTAGTTTTATCGTTTTCTTTTTCGCTTTATTTTATCGCTTTCATTTTAAACGCTTTCTTTTTCAGTTTCTTTTAGAGTGTGTGCGTGTATGAGATAGTATTTTCCTTTTTTTTGTAGCTTAGTTTTTATTTCAGTCTTTATATAACTGCTATATACCACCCCCTTCTCAAATAAGAGGCTAATTTACTTTAGCACTTATTTAAGTCGGTTGGGATGGATATTATTTCTGCACCTTTATAAGTCTTTTCATTTCTATACCATCCCCTTCTCAAATAAGAGGCTAATTTACTTTAGCACTTATTTAAGTTGGTTGGGACGGATATTATTTCTGCACCTTTATAAGTCTTTTCATTTCTATACCACCCCCTTCTTAAATAAGAGGCTAAGAACTTTTTAGCACTTGTTTAAGGTGGTTGGGACGGATATTATTACTGTTTTTATATAAGTCTTTTTATTTCCTTTTTATCCGCTTATATCCGCTTTAATTATCAAACATGTATTTTTCAACCGATAATGCCGTCTCCATTCCGATGAGTGGCTAATTTCCTTTAGCGCACGACGTCGAAGAGCATTGGGACACAAAAATAGTTTTTCTATAAAAATTAAAACATCTCTTTCTAAAATAATTAACGCTTAAGGTTTATCCGAGAATCACGTTGAGTGGAGCCACATAATCGATGTGTGGTTTTCATTTCCGTTTTCGTACCTAGTTAGCCGAGAGGCTCGTGTGTACGGACTGATCACTCACGGGTAAAGAGAAGTGCGCTCTACCCTCGAGAGAGGACGAGGTAACTCTCCCGAATTGGAAATAAAAACCCAATAGCGGGGTTCGCAACATAAAGCGAGTATTAAGAACATTCGATTGTAGAACGAGAGTTCGGTCGAATATTCATAATCTCAGGTGGGCGTACCCTCGAGAGAGGAGCGTTCATAATTATGGAACCTCCACGGCCAAGTCATCTTAATATTTTGAAAAGTCATCACTTTTAATTCTACGAAAAATCTATTTTCGTCTCAAGGTAATTCGACGTCGCGCGCTATATTTCTCATCACTTAGAACTCTAGTAAATCGCTTAAATCATCTTTCGCATTTTATCATTTAGAACTCTAGTTAAATCAACTAAAAATATTATTCCGATAAAATAATAGTTCGTCCCTCGAAGTAGCATAATCAACACGACCCGCGGAAATATACGATCCCGATATTTTCTAAAAATATCCTGTATTACTTGCGATAAGGTATACTTGCCTTTATCAAATGATTAATTTGGACTAAAAATTCAAACACAGCTTTTCAAACTCATTTAGTGCAAAACTCTCCTTTTCTACTATTCAATTCAATAGAATTCGGCATTGTAGCCGAAGCGTAATTGTCAATATTCCGAAAGAAGAAAAAGATCGTTACTTCTATCCTTCGATAGGATAACGGTTAATTTCTCAAAGTAGGAGTACTTGCGAGACTCTTCGAAAATATCCGCCAATTCTAAACTCTTAATATAAAGGTTATCTTTTATTTATAAAACAAAAAGAAGAAGCCCAAGTAATCATCAGAGACAGAAGAACCAGAGGAAGATGGCAGGGACATCAGACCACGCAGCTGCTGCAGTTCTCCTCTTAAGGCATCAATGTCAGGGTGAGAGGAGGCAGTCTCACGAGCAGTGGAGGCATGTGGTAGGGAGGAACCATGTTGTGGTGGAAACCCATGTTTCCTATAACATACTGCTTCAGTGTGACCCTCCCGACCACAAAAGGTGCAAAGACGGGTGTTCGGACCTTTAGGGCGATGACGGTTGTCACGACCACTCCCACGAGTATTAGAGCGGCCACCCCGAGAGGGAACAGGTGGGGGTTTGTGATCGGAACCGTGATTAAGGAGCACAGGAGACGGGGTCGGAAGGGCAGTAGGTGGCGTCATCTTAAGCAACATGGAGCAAACATCAGAGAGGGAGGGTATAGTAGGAGAGGAGAGGATGTTTGCTCGAACACTGTGGAGATGAGGAGGAACGCGGGCCATCATTAAGGCAATACCAACAACTTCCTTCTGAGCCCGTTGCGTTGCGAGGTCCGGAGTAGAGGGATGATGTTGTATCCAGGCCTCCACAAGAGTCTTGTACTGGGCAACATAAGAAGTGAGATCCCCATTCTCCCCGGGGTCAAGCTGCTGTAGAGCAAGAAAAATGTCAAACAGGTGTTGGAGACTATCTTTTCCAGAGTATAGGGAATGAAGCTCATCCCACATAGCTTTGGCAGTGTCATGATACATAGCCATCCGGTACGGTTCACCCTCCATTGAATTCAGAAGCCAAGATTGGACGCGGCCATCATCGCGAAGCCAATTCTCGGTAGGGTCAGTAGAAGGGTTACGGGTAAGATGGTGAAGGAGACCTTTAGTCTGAAGGACTCGGCGAACAGAATGAACCCATTCCACAAAGTTCTTCTTCCCGGCAAGGGAGATGGTAGTAATCCTGAGTTCATCCCGAGGATCAGAAACGGGGGCGGTAGCAAGAGCCGGAAGAGTGGAAGAAGTGGGGGCAGCAATAGTTCCCATTGCCGACGAGTGGGAGCTGTTGGGTGGCTGTAGGAGAGCTGGGGGGGGGGGGGGGGCTGTAGGCGAGTGGGAGGCTGGCGAGTGGGGGCTGTAGGGGAGCTGTTGGCTGGAGGCTGGTGAGTGGGCTGAGGGTTGTAGGTTGTAGGGCTAGAGGGAGAGATGGGGGCTGAGGACTGTTGGCTGGCGAGTGGATGAAGGGGAGCTGAGGCTGGCGAGTGGATGAAGGGGAGCTGAGGACTGTAGGCGAGTGGAAGTAGTGGGCTGAGGGGTGTTGGCTGTAGGGGAGCTGTTGGCTGGAGGGCTAGAGGGAGAGATGGGGGCTGCGGACTGTTAGCTGGCGAGTGGATGAAGGGGAGCTGAGCCTGGCGAGTGGATGAAGGGGAGCTGAGGGCTGTAGGCGAGTGGAAGTAGTGGGCTGAGGGCCGTTGGCTGTAGGGGAGCTGTTGGCTGTAGGCGAGTGGAAGTTGAGGGCTGTTGGTTGAAGGGCTAGAGGGAGAGCTGTCTCATGGGAGAGGAGAACCGGGAGTAAAGCATCAACCGAAAAAAAAAACAGGGAGAGCCGGGAGCAAAGCATCAACCGGAAATAACGGTATTAGAATCTCCCTCTGATACCATGTAGAAGAACAACGTTGGAAAACACTCTTTGGAATAATCAACCAAATAATATTTCATCTAACATAATACAAGAAGAAAAAGTCCTTAAATAGGACAAGGAAGAAAGGAAGAAAAAGAGTATAGGCAATGTGGGACTAAAGGAGCCTAAGGAGGAAAGGGCCTTTATACATGGGTTTTCTGTACATGGGCTTTTATATGTTCTAACAGATACAACCACCCTAAGGGCCACGCCCTGAACAGGAGGTAAAATTAGCAGAGGAGGAAGACACTTCTCTGCCCGCTGACTTCAAAAGCACACAACAACATAACATAATTTTTTAACCCTACCCTTTTGCCTTATATATTGGCATTACCTTCCCCAAAAAGCCCTCCCTTCAACAATAAAATTACTCTCTGCCCCACCAAAACTCCCGCCCAGAAAACCGGCACGCATCAACTACCCTCCCCCTAACAACCTCCTTGTCCTCAAGGATGGAAGTGTGGGAAGCGCTTTTGAATCATCCAAAGATCCTCCCATGTTGCCTCTTCTGGTGTGCCTGGTGCCCACTGAATCAATAGTTGCGTCACCACCTTGCCGTCCCTAGGAACAATGCGGCGGTTCAAGACCGCCACTGGCTCAATTATTAGGTTGCCTTCGTTGTTCACCGCTGAGGGGAACGGGACAGTTTGTGTTGGCAGATCTCCACGGTGCTCCCGGAGTTGCGAGATGTGAAAGGTATGGTGAATCTTCGCCCACTCCGGAAGGTCGAGCCTGTAGGCGACAGACCCCACTCGCTCCCGCACTTGAAATGGACCGAAAAACTTGGGGGCCAGTTTATGGAAGCCCCTCGGACGAACCGACGTCTTCCTATAAGGCTGTAGGCAGACATACACCCACGATCCCACCTCCAGTGTGCGCTCCCTCCATTTCTTATCCGCCATGGTCCGCATGCGATTCTGTGCCGCCGCGAGGTTCTCCTTCAACAACTGTATGACTTGTTTCCCGTGCTTCCAATGAACGGTCTACTTCCTCCACCTCCGTGAGGCCGGGGCTGTATGCGGTATGTAGGAGGTGCTTGTCCGTAAACCACTTTGTATGATGTCATTTTGATTGCACTTTGGTATGTAGTGTTGTACCACCATTCCACCAAAGGTAACCAGTGAGCCCAGTTTTTTGGCCTTTCCAAACACATGCACCTTAGGTAAGTCTCCAGGCAGCGATTAACCACTTCTGTCTGACCGTCGGATTGGGGGTGGTATGTGGTTGACAAATTCAGCCGCACTTGTAGCACCCAGAATAGTTCCTGCCAGAATGGGCTCACAAAAATGGGGTCCCGATCACTTACTATGGATTCCGGCATATCGTGTAGCCTGAAAATGGAATCCAAGAACACTTGAGCCCGCTCTCCGCTGTATATGGGTGGGTTATGGCTATGAAATGTGTCTGCTTGCTAAGGCGATCGACGACCACCAATATAGTTGTTTTCCCACTGCTTTTAGGAAGCCCATCCACAAAATCAAGAGATATATCTTGCCAAATCTTGGCTGGTATTGGGAGTGGCTGAAGTAACCCCATCGCTTTCCTATTATCCGGTTTGCATTGTTGGCACATGGCACATTTCTGCACATATTCATAAACCTTTACCTTCAGTTTCTTCCAAAAGAACATCTTCCATAGCCGTTTGTACATGGAATTGATGTCAGAGTGCCCGCCCCATGCACTATCATGATACATGTGCAGCAAGTTTGATTTAATGGCAACATCATCTCCTACTACCAACCGCCCTTTCCGCTTCATCAGCCCCCTATCCCACTGATGTTTCGGTTTCTTGGTGCTGTCCGCTGTTTTCTGTGCTATGATATCCTGAATTTTTGGATCCCGCTGCCATGACTCTTTGAGAAGTCGTAGAAAGTCGGATGTCATCGTGACCACCGCGCACAATTCTCCCTCCGCCGGACTGTCCTGCCTGGATAAAGCATCTGCGCACAGGTTCTCCTTCCCTTGTTTGTACTGGATGGTGTAGTCATATCCCAACAATTTTGACAAGTATTTCTGTTGTGTCGGTGTCTCCAATCTCTGGTTCAACAAAAATTTCAGACTTTGTTGGTCCGTGCAGATAACAAATGGACCGGTGAGTAAATAATGATGCCACTGCTGAACAGCTAACACCACCGCTAGCAGTTCTTTTTCATAGGTCGAGAGTAGCGAGTTCTTCTTGCCCAGAGCCTTGCTAAAGTAGGCTATTGGGTGTCCGTTCTGTAGGAAGACAACACTGATTCCCTTGTCAGAAGCGTCCGATTCAACCACAAAGGGCTTGGAGAAGTCGGGTAGACTCAGTATAGGTGGGTGTGAAACAGCCCGCTTGAGCTGGGTGAATGCCAGGGCGGCCTCTTCAGTCCAATGCAGTCGGGCTGATTTGAGACTCGGTCAGTGGCTTGGCAATGCATCCATAACCCTGAATGAACCGCCTGTAGTATCCGGTGAGGCCCAGGAAGCCCCGTACATGTTTCACGGTGGTAGGAGTGGGCCACTCCAACATGGCCCGAATATTTTCCGGATCCATCGCCACCCCCTCGCGTGATATGATGTGACCCAAGTAGTGCACCTCACTTTGGCCGAAACTGCACTTGTTCGCCTTGAGGAATAGGCTATGTTGGCATAGCGTTTCCAAGGTAAAGACGAGATGCTTCAAGTGTTCCTGCCAGGATTTACTAAAGATCAATATATCTTCAAAAAAGACTAAAATGAATTTCCTGAGTTTGTCGTGGAAGATCTTGTTCATCGGGCTCTGGAATGTGGACGGTGCGTTGGTCAAGCCGAAGGGCATGACCAATAATTCATAGTGGCCGTGGTGAGTCCGAAATGTTGTCTTGTGGATGTCCTCCTCCGCCATCCGAACCTGATGATAGCCCGCTCGCATGTCCAACTTGGAAAAGAAAACATCCCCATGCAACTCATCAATGAGCTCCTCAATGATGGGAATCGGGAATTTGTGTTTTATTGTCTGTAGGTTGAGTAAGAGGTAATCAATGCACAACCTCCACGTCCAGTCACCCTTCTTCACAAGCACAACCGGAGAGGCATATGAGCTGCAACTTGGGCGGATGATTCCCGTATCTAGCATCTCGGCGACCAACTTCTCTATTTCATCTTTTTGTAATGGCGGGTAACGGTAAGGTCGAAGATTAATTTCCCCGTGTCCGTCCTTCAGGGGTATGCGATGTACATGCTCCCTGTGAGGGGGTAACCCAGCGGGGGTCCTGAAAACATCGGAGAATAATGTCAACACCTCCTCCAATTGTTTTGATTCTTCTGGCCGCAAGCTGTCCATTGGTTCAGCGCTGCCGAGTGCCTGTAACTGCACCCCGTGGAAGCTGTCGGCTTCATTTTGAACATGCGCAGGGCGGTCATTGACCCCGTGAAGGTCGCAGATGGAGAGCATGTTTAGGTGTCCCCCTTTTGACATCATTTTCTCGAGAGTTTGTTGTTTCATCCAGGTACCATTCGGTGTTTTTGATCCCCGAGCGAGACCTTCCGGCCATGACTCGTAAAGTCCATGCGGAGGTTGTCGAAGTCCCATTGAATCACCCCCAAGGTACAGCCACTGAACCCCCAACACCACCTCGCAACCGCCAAGAGGAAGAACTAACATGTCGGTTGAACACGCCTTGCATTCGCCACGTGAACCCCCCACTTTGTGAGAGCTGACTACCCGACTCCCATCCACGATAGCCACATTAAAAGAAGGAATTGGAGTTAATTGGCATTTTAACCGGTGCACTGCGCTTTCATCCACGAAATTATGAGTGCTCCCCGAGTCTATCAGAACTTGAATGGCGTGACCTTGGTATGATGTCGTCACCCTCATGGTGTGATATGGAGTTATGCCCATTAGTGCATGCACGGATAAATGCGGGACAGCCTCCATGTCCTCCGCCTCCTAGAAAATTTCGAGATCCCCATCGCATGTTGAATCCCCATCGCTCGTCAAAACCCTAAGACCGGTTTACATCACTCTTCTGCTTCTCTTTATTTGCTATTCAGGTTATGGGGGTTGGAGTTTGTGGCTAGCTAGGGTTCCTGCTTTGAAATTAAGGGATTTCCCTCTTTTGTTCCCTTGTTTAATTCATGAAATTAAGGGCTGATGTTATTAGTGATTGGTGGGAAGAATTAATGGTTGTTTTCCCTGCTGTGATCCCTTTGAATTCTATTTTGCTGGCTGCTTTTATGTTGGCCGACAGTTGTTGGCTGGCTGTTGTTGGCTGGTTGCTGTTGGCTGGCTGTTGTTGGCTGATTACTGCTCCTATTGGCTGGCTGCTTGGCTGCTGTTTATGCTGGTCAAGTGTCCTTGTTGCTGTATTATTATCTAAAGGTTGTTGTTTTTGTTAATTGTCCTGCCATTTGCTGAATTGGTGACTGTTTTTGGATGGTTTTGGACTGCAATGACAGCCCTTGGAGCTGTTGTTAGCAGCCCTTGGTGTTGCCATTTAACAGCCCAGAAATGCCCTTTTGATAGCTTGTGTAGAGAATGATATAAACCTTGCATATACTTCTTGAATAATTAATTACATGTGTGAGTACAAATATATAGGAAGAGAAGGAGGCAAGTCATTCCAATCTCAAGATGTGGGACTAAACAAGAAATAAAGAAAAGCTACACAATGGGCCCCTAAATGGGCTATTCACATGGGCTTTTTACATCTCTTCTCTAACACTCCCCCGCAAGCTGGAGCATACAAATCGTAGGCACCCAGCTTGGATAAGAACTGGATATACAGTGGCCGAGGAAGTGCTTTTGTCAGGATGTCAGCAGTCTGTCTAGCAGCAGGAACATGCTCCAACTCTATCTTCTTTGATTGAACATTTTCCCTGATGAAATGACAGTCAACCTCAATATGCTTTGTTCGCTCATGGAAAACAGGATTATTGGCGATATGGATTGCAGCCTGACTGTCACACCGAAGAGTTGCCGGAGAAGAAAGTCTAACACCCAAGTCACCTAGAAGACTCTCGAGCCAGGTTAATTCTGACACAACAGCAGCCATAGCCCTGTATTCTGACTCAGCCGAGGAGCGAGCAACCACAGACTGTTTCTTGCTCCGCCAGGTTATGAGGTGTCCACCAAAGTAAGTGCAAAAGCCAGTCATGGAATGCCTATCATCAGGAGACCCGACATAGTCAGCATCCGAGTAGGCAAGAAGAGATGGTGAGTTGGATGGTTTGTAGACGAGGCCTTGTCCCGGAGCGGTCTTTAGATATCGGAGAATACGCTCAACAGCTTGAAGGTGAGAAGTGCGCGAAGCATGCATGAAGCGACTTACAACACCAACAGCAAACGAGATATCAGGTCTAGTAACCGTTAGGTAGATCAGCTTCCCAACCAATCGTCGGTAGTATTCTGGATTCTCAAGTAGTTGATCAGAATCAGAACCAGTAGCACATAACTTTTGATTAGCATTCATAGGAGTATCCGCATGTTTGCACCCGGAGTATCCTGCTTCATGAAGTCAATGCAGTATTTCCGTTGGGACATAACCAACCCATCGGGTCGTCGAGCAACTTCAATCCCAAGGAAGTATCTAAGATTGCCAAGGTCCTTGGTCTGGAAAGCCGAGCTCAGATGTTTCTTGAGTTGTTGTATCCCAGAGAGATCATCGTCGGGGATTAGGATATCATCAACTACACAAGAAGGATCACAGTGCCAGTTGGGCCATGCTTGGTGAATAGAGAGAAGTCGGCGGAGCTCCGAGTAAAGCCGAGAGCCAAGAGAACCTTGCAGAACTTATCAACCCAAGCTCGCGGAGCTTGTTTGAGACCATAAAGAGCCCTGAGAAGGCGGCAGACACGAACTGTACGAGACTTTCCCGTGGTCTCAAACCCGGGAGGTTGGATCATATAGACAAGTTCCTTCAGATCACCGTTGAGAAATGCATTCTTAATATCCAGCTGAATAAGAGGCCAGCGCCGGTGCACATCGACGGAGATAACAACACGAACAGTGTTTAGTTTGGCTACTGGAGAGAAGGTTTCCTCATAATACAACCCTTGTTGCTGAGTGAAGCCCCGGGTCACGAGACGAGCCTTGAGGCGATCGACCGTCCCGTCGGCATTCTGCTTGACTGTGAAGACCCATTTGCAACTAACACAATGTTGACCAGGAGGAAGCGGGACCAGTTCCCAAGTCTGATTAGCCCAGAGGGCATTCATCTCCTCTTCCATAGCCGCCCGCCACCCTGGGTGCTGAAGCACCTCCTGCACAGAGTTAGGAATGGAAACGGAGGAAAGAGAAATAGCAAATTGGCGAAGATCCGGAGAGAGGCGGTGAAGAGAGACAGAGTGTGTCATTGGATGTGCAGTAGAGGAAGAAGTCGGATCAGCAGGCCGCGAGTCATCATCAGAGGAGGGCACCTCCCGTAGGGCAGTGGAGGACAGAGGACGACGAGCGTACACACGAGTGATAGGTGGTTTCTGGGTGGGAGGTAGAAGAGGGATGGGAGAGACTGGTATGGAGGAGATGGGCGGGGAGGAAACGGGCGTTGGAGATAGCGGAGGAGGGGGTGAAGTAGCCGGAATAACAAGCCGCGGAAGAGGAGGCAGCGGAAGAGGACAGTCCGCTGGTTGGGAAAAATAGGGTTAATCTTTGAGGAAGGTAACATCAACAGTCGTAAGAAGCTTGCGATCCTGGGGAGATAAGCAGAGATAGCCCTTCTGAGTCCGGGAGTAACCAACAAACATATATTTGGTGGCACGTGGAGCAAGTTTGTCAGAGGACGGACCAAGGCGATGAGCGTAGCATACGCAGCCAAACACGCGAGGAGCGATGGAGAATGGAGTCGTAGAAGGAAAAAGGAGACTGAAGGGGGATGCAAAGTCGAGACGAGAAGAAGGCATGCGGTTGATGAGAGTGCAGGCGGTAGAGACCGCGAAATTCCAATATTGTTTGGGGACGTTCATTTGGAGCATGAGAGAGCGGGTGACCTCAAGCAGATGACGATTCTTGCGTTCAGCAACGCCATTCTGTTGGGGGGTATATGGACAAGAGGTTTCATGAATTATCCCAAACTCAGCACATAGGTGAGTGACTGTATGACCAGTATATTCGCGGGCATTGTCGGTACGGAGAGTTTTAAGAGTAGTAGAAAATTGGTTGCGAGTTTCGATGATGAAGTTCCGAAGAACACCAGGCAATTCAGAGCGGTCACGAAGGAGGTACAACCATGTCACCCGTGAGTAGTCATCAACGAAGGTAACAAAGTAACGATAGCCAAAAACACTGGCGATTTTGTAGGGACCCCAAATATCAGAGTGAACCAAATCAAGGGGAGCAGCACTTCGAGTGGGATGGGGGGTGAACGTAGAACGATGATGTTTGGCATAGATACACGACTCACAGGTAAACTCATGGAGAGAGACGTCGGGAAGAGCTTTGCGGAGTATTTGTAGAGGAGCGTGACCAAGACGGCGGTGCCACTCAATAGTACTGATAGAGGAGAGAAGAACGGTGGGAGAGGTATCGAGGAGATAGAGTCCGTTCGAGAGATGCCCTTTGCAGATGATGCGCCGCGTCTGTCGATCCTGCACAATACATGAAGTAGAGGTGAATGAGACACAACAATCCAATTCTTGGGTGAGACGGCTAATAGATAAGAGATTGAAGGAGGAGCCCGGAACATGAAGAACCGAACGAAGAGTAAGTGAGGGTGACAGAGTGAGATCGGCAGAGCCAGCAACAGGAGTAGAAGCACCATTTGCCACAGTAATGAACGGAGGATATTCGGAGGCCAAGTATTGTGAAGGTGCTTGCGAAGTAATGTGGTGGCTGGTCCCGGAATCCAAAATCCACGGAGAGCTGTGAAGGAGGCAGGAGATGCTACCACCAGAAATAGACACAACCGAGCCTGGGGACCGGGAAGGAGACAAAGCCATGGAGAAACAAGCACCAGAGAGAAACCAGCAGAGCAGAGGGCTCGGCGACCAGAAAGCAGCAGCCCGCACAGTCCGGCGGACTGAAGAGAAGCAAAAGGCGGACTGCATAGAAGAGAGCAAGCCGGCAGGAAGGAGAGCTAGACCGCACGGTCACGGTGATCACACCAGCAACCACGAAAAAGGGGCCACGACCAGGAGCGGTGACAGCGAACAGAACAACCAGACCGCACGGTCAAGGTGCGGACACCAGCGGTCAGAGAAGACCACGACCAAGTGCGGGAAGAGCGAAGAGCAGAAGAGCAGAGCAGGCCGTATGAGGTGGTGAAGAGACTCGCGGCAAGAGGAGATCGCGACCAAGAGGCAGCCCGCAGCGAGCAAGAGAGACCCGCGGGGAAGATCGCCGTGAGTAGGAAGAAACCGAGAAGAGAAGGCACACCAGCGGCAAAGCAGCTACGACCAGGCGGGAGTCCGCGGTCACGGTGTGATCGCGCGAGTAGAGAGGAAGAGGAGACCGGCAGCGAGAAGGAAAGGCTCGCTGCGAGAAGTAGAGGTTACGGGCAGAGAGAGAGCTCGCGCGAGAAGAGAAGAGGTCGCACGAGCCGAGAAAGAGAGCTCCGCCGAGAAAGATTGAGTAGAGATAACAGGCAGAGCGCAGCGGAATGAGACAGAGGTCACTGTGAGGAGAGGGGAGCGATCACCAGAGGGAAGGTCGCAGCGGTCAGCCGAGGAGGTCGCGGCGGACAAGAAGTGGGGCGGGACCCGCTTGGCAGACAGGAAAGACTATAAAAACAGCCAGAGAGGCGGAGAATAGACGGCGGAAGCCACGGGAAGAAGGACGCGGGCAGAAAAGGCTGAGGCCGCGCGAGCTGAGGACACTGCGAGCTGGCGGTCTCGAAGGTGGAGACCGCGCGAGAAGAGAAAGGAGCAGCTCGCAGACAGTCACAATAAGGTAGACCGCAGGAGTCGGATCGAAGGCTCTGATACCATGTAGAGAAATGGTATAAACCTTGCATATACTTCTTGAATAATTAATTACATGTATGAGTACAAATATATAGGAAGAGAAGGAGGCAAGTCATTTCAATCTCAAGATGTGGGACTAAACAAGAAATAAAGAAAAGCTACACAATGGGCCCCTAAATGGGCTATTCACATGGGCTTTTTACATCTCTTCTCTAACAGCTTGTATTGGCTGGGTTTTAGCTCTATGTTAGGCTGTTGTTTGGGCTACCTTTATTAGCTAGTGTGGGTTGTTTTCCTTGATTTTAATTGGCCACTAAAGTGACTGATTTTTGAAGAGTGTGGTGGCTGATTTCTGAGTTTTGTAGCGCTTAAAATCTGATTTTACGCGTTCCTTTCGAGTCACCAAGCTTGTCCTTTCCTAGACAACTCCTAGAGATCGTAGTTATGTCCGTATTAGGAAGTCTACTCGTAGCTATTTAAAGATGCAACCCTAAAGTAAATGATTTATTTGATGCTGCGGAGGATGACGTCCGACGATAGATGCGACGAGAATCCTTGGAAGGACAAGGGCAAAGGAAAAGATGTGGTGAGTCCTTACTGCTTTAATTTCGTATGCGTTTGAATATTTTAACTTATGAACATGTAGAATACGAATTGCCTTGATTTAAAGAAATTCGAAGATTTGAAATCACTGAAATTATGAAATCGCTAAAAGGTTAAATATGGATTAGCAAGCGATAGAATCTCTGAGGGGAAATTAATATAATTATTTCCTATATTTATGAATTGAATATGAAATGAAATGAATAAGAAATAGAAAGTGTGTCGACACATCGAAACACTAAGGGTCAACCTAGTAGGAGGGGGGGGGGGGGGGGGGGGGGGGGGGGTGGTAAATCTTCAGACTCCTACACCCAGTTGGAGGGGTAGATCCCATACGGAAATTGATACTGAAATGTTCAATCTAGGAGGCGTGGAAGCCTGTTACGTTGTTGAGCGCCCTAGAACGGACATTGATTCGATGGGCCAAGATGTTTGATTTGAGAATGATCCTCGGTATTTTGAAAGAACGAAAAGAAATATAATCGAACATGAAAATAAACCTTAATGAGATTAAAGAAAATAAATAACAGAAATTGTTTATTTATGTGTACTAGCTCACTGTACCTGTCTACTTTATTTCATGTTCTACTATGCATGTTCATACAGTTTATACAGATATATAACTGCCTGTTATAGCTAATTCTTCGTATTTGCATGTAGGTCGGTCGAAGAGGTAAGGAACTCACTTAATTTTCTAAACTAACTGGTTGTTAATTTTATTTTTAGGATCAGACCGCCAACGTGCTAGGCCCCGCTAGGAGGATACCTGCAGAGGCAGAAAGGAAACAAAGGGAAGACATAGTTCGACCTCGGGTTAGAGTGTATTTCAGTTTGTTGTAGTTTTCAGTTTAGTTTGAACTTCAATTATTTTGGTTTTCCCTGTAGTCCTGGACATGATATATATTATTAAAATGAATAAATGGTGCTTTTATGTCTTTTACTGGTACCACTCCTGTGATCCGCTTAACTGCATTGTTTAATTGTGTAAAACCTGCTCGAAAGAAAGAAAAAGATTTAAATTGTGGCGGACTTCGGGTCATTACAGTATATGCAGGATTTCCATTACGTTCTTAAACACTAAGGTGGTGTGAGAACAAACCAGGAGACACACTTAGCCGCCGAGTGGGCCTACTTCACACCCTTACCACCGAAGTCACAGGATTTGAGCATCTAGTCAATGATATATGACATGTCCGGACTTTGCAGATATATACTCCGCACTATCTCAGGACCCACCGGAGGTCATCCCTAAGTACTAGATTACCGACAGATATTTATCTCGCGGCACACTCCTATGCATTCCCAGGACCTCCCTCCGAGATCATCTGGTTTGGGAGATGCATGTCGGTGGGGTTGCTGGTCACTTTGGTAGAGATAAGATCACTACACTGGTGGAAGATCGTTTCTATTGGCCCGCACTCAAAAGGGACGTTGTTCGAGTCGTTCGACACTGCCACATCTGCCAGACGGCTAAGGGATCACGACAGAACACGAGTCTCTATACACCACTTCCGGTACCACACCAGCCTTGGGTGGACATTAGTATGGATTTTGTGCTCGGATTACCCCGCACCCCACGCAAGCACGATTCTATTCTTGTCGTAGTCGATCGGTTTTCCAAAATGGCTCACTTTATCGCATGTAACAAGACCGCGAACGCGTCTCACGTTGCATCACTATTTATTCGGGACATCTTTAGACTTCACGGTCTTCTGAAGACCATTGTCTTTGATCGAAATGTCTGGTTCATGAGTTATTTCTGGAAGACCCTCTGAAAGAATACTGGCACCACACTACTATCTTCATCCGCCTACATCCGTAGACGGATGGCCAGACTGAGGTAGTAAATAATAGTTTAGGAAATCTTTTGCAATGCATCATAGGTGACAACACCACCTCTTGGGATTCAGTGTTACCCATGGCCGAGTTTGCATTCAATAGTTTGGTGAATAGGACAACAGGATTGAGTCTATTTCAGGTAGTCTTAGGTTATGAGCCTAGGAAACCCATAGATCTCATTCCCCTTCCTGCAGAGTCCCGTCTTAGCGAGTCAGCTGAGTCTTTTATTAGGCACAAACATAACATGCATGAGTCGGTCCGATGAAAAATTTCTTGCAATAATAATATTTATAAATCATATATTGATAGCCATAGGAGAATGCAAAGCTTTACTGAAGGAGAACAAGTGATGGTTCGTATACGTGTTGAGAGGTTCCCAAAGGGAACTGCTCAAAAATTAAATGCTAAGTGAATGGATCCTTACACTGTGCTTAAACGAATTGGAGCAAATGCTTATGAGCTGGATATCCCGCAGAGTATGAGGATTTCACCTGTATTCAACTTTGAAGATCTGACTCCATTCTTTGAGTCACATGACTACATGTACCATTCACCCTCTACCACTACATCTTCTCAGCCTCCGTCTACATCCGCCACTCCACCACAGTCCAGGTTGCCACGACTTTCTCCTCCCACTTCAACGCATCAGCAGCAGCCTTCGTCTACCACCCAGTTTTCTCCTCAGCCCGAGTTCTCGGCAACGATTGATCATTCAACTTCTCAAGTTTCTGCACCACTTTCATCGTTACCAGTTCCACCGTCCTCAGCCGTCAGCCCATTTGACGTCATCACATAGATCGTGGCCCATGAGCTTGTACACAAGCCAGACAGAGTCTATCACTTGGTCCTTTGGCAAGGGTGCCCTTTTACTGATGATACATGGATTTTAGAAGCAGAGCTCGAGAGACTCGCCCCCACCCTACGAAGACACTATGATCATCTTCATTCTACGGAGATGCATAATTCTGAGATGGGGAGCAGCCTACACGACCTGTTCGGGTCGACTCACGGTGACCTCGTGTAACAACCGTAATTTAATACGCAAAATTAAATTATGATCACAGAGTCCGATTTCGAGCAAGATTGATCAAGCTAACGTCGGGTCGAGGTACACAATTTTACTACGGTAAATGGATGCGCATCATTAAATTCATTAACGAAAGTATTCGAAATTTCAAGTGACGCATTTTAATATTTATGCGAGGACGTAGGACGTAGATTTAGCGGTTATTAAGGTTTGACAACTTTGGAATAAGATTTAAAATGTTTAAAATTCTCTCCTAAGAATTTAAGATGAATATTCAATTTAAGAAAAGGCCGCAAGTCATGTCTTAGCGGATAATGGAGCAGAGCGTCGTTTCCTTTCCCCTCCACGCATAAACGAAACTGCTGGTAGTTCCTTTTTAATCGCTCTGAGTCGCTCAACAGAAGGGAAAAACCGTCGCTCAGTTATTTTTCCCTCTCGACCCGGGCGTGAGTTAGGAGTGAGGGTTTTCTCGTTCTCGTCGATCGGCGTCTCTCTCTCTCTCCCGATCCTAGCGTCTTATCAGCCGATCGCCATTATCCTCCCCTCTGCCGCATCGTCCAGACGCAGAAGTGACGGTAGGCGCATGCGTAGGAGACGGCGAGCCTGTCGCAGTTCAACAGTTTTTCCCGGTGAAGCCCTTCGACTCCAGGCCTCGATCGACTCTCCTTTCCGTGCCCTAGCAGCCTTTTGTATTCAAGAGCAGTGAGGACCCATTCCAGCATCTCTCCGTGTTCGATAGCAGCAGTAGAACTTCCTCCTCGTCAAGAAACTAGGGCAGTCCCTTTCCGACAAATTACTTCCTTTCAATTTGGTAAGTTAAGGCACTTTTCCGCTGACCTGTTAGTAGCCATGAATTTGTAATCCTAGATTAATACTAGAAATTATTAATCCATATTTTAATTTGGGGAAGCTTTCAAACCCTTTGTTTCTCCTTCGTAGAATTATCGTTGTTCACTCTTTTGGTAACTCATGAAACGTTAATGTGTTGTCAAATCTTAGAAGATGGAAAACAACGTAATTAGGGTTTTGTTTTCTTCAGTTTTAAGGCTTGAACTCGCTTAGATCGGAACAAGAATCAAGCGTGCAAGTAATCTAGAAAGGAGCCATGCCGCCGAGACTGGTGTACGAACGTCGTGATCCCAATGTAAGAAATTCTATTCTTTTTAGTTAAACATATCAAATAATTGTATGCACAGATTGTATTCCTCGTACAGTAGGAGGATAATTGTAATATTGTTCAACCACGTTTATCCAGATATTTATGTTCAACATGTTAAGGAAATACGATAGATAATTAGCCAGTTTAGTAAATTTGAAATCCAATAGTTAACAAAAATTTTTAGTAGGAGGCATGATTGAGACTCTCCTTCGTGATAGATAGAGGCGCACTATCTTACTCATAGGGCATAGTAGACCTTATGAGCCTCAAATGCAGGGAGACGTTTTCTCCATTCAGAAGATGCGAGTCTGTGTCCGTCGGACACTAGAACCTCTGCGTTCATTAGATGAGACTCGGATCGTTAGAATGCGCATAAGAAACTACTCCAGTTAGATTATGAAGGGTGACAAGCTTAAGACAAATAGAATTCAAGTACATACCGAAATGTAGAAAATCCTTACGGTTAAATATTTTCGAAACTTGAATAAAAATGCATGACATGGTTATATTAGAACAGACATTTACTTTCCAGCCTTATTTTTTTTTAGAAAAGCATGCATAGTATAACAGTAAATATTGTTCATAGCATGAAAATATTATTCTTAAAAAGCATGCACATATGTTTCTTCCACATATTTTTTTTAGTGTCAGTAAGAAGAATGGTCTTTCTTACTCTCCAGTTGGGCTGACCTATTTTTGGGCTTATCATTACAGGGGTCACAGGTGGGGTGTTGCGCCTAGGATGAGCGCATTTGCCGATGTTCCTCTTATAGTTTGTTTTCATTCAGTAATTTAATCCTTCAGTTCTGTTTTATGCAATTGGGCATGTATCCAGACTCTCTAATGTTTCTTGTATCAGACTATGTATACGACTTTCAGTATTTCAAATATTTTGTCTCTTTCAATTTTAGTGGCTCTGTGAAATCAAGTTCGAGGTACACTTTTACCCTTAGTTTCTTTTATTACTTCCGCTGTAAGTACTCTTTAGCACTTTTCATTTATGCCTACTTTGTATCGATTTAAATATTGTTGCTTAGTTTACTTCTTATCACGGGGCCCGACTGGACTGCTGATTTGTTGATAAACTAAGTTGGGGTGTTACAATTGGTATCAGAGCTAGGTTTAGGATCCCACGACCCAGAAAATTCGCAGAGCCTTAGGATTTCAACTAAATCTTTCTTTGACGTTAGAGTCATCAAAATTTCATCTAGCTCAGCTATGCGTTGTATGGAAATATCTTTCTAGTAGATCTTTCTTTGTGTCTCGTACGTCAATAACTTTTTCCCTCCATCGTATAGGCACCGCGTACGATCGAGGCGGGCGAGCCTTCACGTCAGAATACCACTCCTGAGATAGTCATGGATGACGGTGGTGCACCAGCAGCAGCACCAGCAGTACCGACAGCACCGGCAGTACCAGAACCTACCGACTTAACAGCCGTTATTGCTAGGGCAGTGGCCATAGCTCTGCTGGAATTCAGAAATGGATTGCCTGCAGTAGATCCAGCAGCAGTTCCCGTACCTGCCGAAGACTTAGGAATGGACCGATATCTGAGAAATTTTCGGGATCTTCAGCTCTCCAATTTCAATGGAGAAGAAACACCAATGGAGACCGATGATTGGCTGATAAAGACGCGCGACCTGCTCGAAGTGATGCAGTGCCCAGAGAACAAGAAGGTCCCTCTAGCTGCCTTTCTCCTGAAAGGTGAGGCAAATTTGTGGTGGACTAGAAATCTTGCGGACGATCCCGCTGGTAAGTAATGTTGTTCAGATTACCTCTTTCTCCCAGAATACTTTGTCCGTTTAACTTAATGGTAAATTGGATTTCATTTATGTTAGGTCGTACAGCAGATATGTTCACGTGAAACAATTTCTCGACGGCACTAGCTAGCTGGTTTGTGCCCCCGTCTGAGCGTTGCAGTCTTCAGGAGAAGTACCTCAGACTCATTCAGGAGGACAGAACTGTAATAGCCTACGAGCGGGAGTTAACTCACTTGTTTCCTTATGCGGGCAATATGCAAGGGGATGAGAACGAGAAATGCAGCTGGTTCGTGGACGGACTGCGAGACTCTCTGAGGCAGCCATTGATGACGATGGTAAATGCTGATTACAGGAGCTTGGTGGACACAGCGAGGAAGCTGGAAGCTGATCAACAGAAGGTGCAAAAGCGTAACAATTTCCGTTCGAAGCGGCCTCAGGATGCACCACAGCAGCAGCAGAATAGGAATAGCCAAGGAAAGAACTGGAACAAGAAGCAGAGATCTGATGATAAAAAAGGGGGTCAGACCGGGTCCAAGGTCAAAGATTACCCCCTCTGTCCTAAATACTACGGCCACCATCTGGGTGAGTGTTTAGCTGCTGCGGGAGTTTGCTACAAATGCCAACAACCGGGACATATAGCCCGTTACTGCTAGGGAACTCCCGTGGTTCAGGTACGAAATTTCATTTGAGTAATCTTCTTAAGTTTTACCCTTCCCTCAGTAGGCCTATAATTATGATTCTTTTGTAGTCGAAGTTTGAGGTAGGTGGTCCTAGCAGAACCGACAAAGGAAAGGCTCATGTCGGATCCGAGGAGAAAAATACTGCAGGACGAGGTCCGGTGCAACCCAGAGCTTATGGGCTAGGCCAGCAGGAAGCTAAGGATCAGGAGGACGTGGTGACAGGTATGTGTACGTCCTAGAAGATTTAACACTTCTATCCTTAGTGACACTAAAATAATACCTTTGTTGCATTCATGCATGTAGGAATACTTATGATACGAAACATTCCCTCCAAGATTCTCTTTGACACGGGTGCCTCACACTCGTTCATAGCAGAATCTCTGGTGCGTAGACTGGGTTTAGGAGTCCTTCCAGAGTCAGCATCGTTAGAGGTTATGATGCCTAATGGATCCTTTTTGCAGACCAGGAATAAGTGTAGAGTTCCAGTGTGGTTTGGAGAAACTGAAATCACTGTAGAAGTTTTACTCCTCCCCATTGCAGGATTCGACCTGATAGTGGGTATGGATTGGTTATCGGTGGTGAATGCAAAGATTGACTACAGGAATAAGGTGATACAGTTCGAAGGACCCAACCAAGTTGCCTTTACCTTCCAAGGCATGAATGGAGTATCCAATTTGATAATTTCCTCAATCAAGGCTATAAGATGCATCAATAAGGGTTGTGCAACCTTCTTGGTACTGATGAATGCAGAAGCCAAGGTTGATCTGCTTGAAGTGTCTGTTGTTAAGGAGTTCCCTGATGTCTTTCCAGAGGAATTACCTAGTGCCCCTCCTACCAGATAGATTGACTTCCAGATAGATCTTGTACCTGGAGCTGCACCAGTGGCCAAGAGTCCTTACCGAATGGCTCCCAGAGAACTTGCCGAGTTGAAGATCCAGTTGCAGGAATTGATCGACTTGGGTTTCATTCGCCCCAGCACTTCACCTTGGAGTGCCCCCGTGCTGTTTGTTAAGAAGAAAGATGGTAGCCTGAGATTATGCATAGACTACCGTGAGCTGAAAAAACTAACAGTTAAAAATAAGTACCTTATTCTCAGGATAGACGACTTGTTTGATCAGCTTGAGGGATCTAGCACGTTCTCCAAGTTAGATCTGAGGTCGGGTTACCACCAGTTGAAAATTCGAGATGTGGACATCCAGAAGACGGCGTTCAGCACTAGGTATGGACACTATGAGTTCGTGGTCATGCCTTTCGGGCTAACTAACGCCCCGTCCGCCTTTATGAATCTAATGAATAGGGTGTTTCGAGAATTACTAGACCGATTCGTTATCGTCTTCATAGACGACATTTTGGTTTATTCAAAGAGTCAAGAAGATCACGTCGAGCACCTCCGGACAGTGTTGAGCACTCTCAGGAAGAATCAGTTGTATGCCAAGTTTTCAAAGTGCGAATTTTGGCTTTCAGAGGTTGCATTCTTGGGACACGTCATCAGTCAGAAGGGTCTCGCGGTGGATCCGAAAAAGATAGAAGCAATAAAGGATTGGCCAAGGCCGAAGGCAGTGACTGAAGTTCGCAGTTTTCTCGGTCTAGCAGGATATTACAGGAGGTTCATTATGGACTTCTCAAGAATAGCGCTACCAATGACTACACTTACCAGGAAGGGGAAAGCCTTCACGTGGACAGTTGAGTGTGAGTTTGCGTTTGAGGAGTTGAAATCTAGATTGATGACCGCCCCGATTTTGAGCTTACCTTCAGGCTCAGAAGGATTTCAGATATATAGCGATGCCTCAGGTCAAGGGTTGGGTTGTGTACTTATGCAGCATGGTAAGGTCATAGCTTACGCCTCCAGGCAGTTAAAGGTTCACGAGAGAAATTATCCTGTGCACGATTTGGAACTTGCAGCGGTCATCCACGTCTTGAAGATTTGGAGACACTACCTCTACGGAGTTCGTTGTGAGGTCTTTACGGATCATAAGAGTCTCAGGTATATATATGATCAGCAAGAGCTTAATATGAGGCAGCGTAGGTGGGTGGAATTCCTCTCAGATTATGATATTGGTATCCAATACCACCCGGGGAAAGCAAACGTGGTAGCTGACGCGCTTAGTAGGAGAGGTTCGAATTATGCCCTCATGACTCAGCAGGAAGAGCTTGTGCGAGCTCTGGAGAGATTGGAGATCAGTATCATACCACGCTCCAGTCTTGGTTCTGCAAGGTTAAATTGGATGGAAATCACTTGGGATATTAAAGATAGGATCAGAACGGCTTTACCCCTAGATCCGAAGATGGTAGAGGTTTGGGACTTGACCCAGGCCGGTCAGAAGGAGAGGTTCAACATTCAGGAGGGCTTACTTCTTTTTGATAGTAGAGTTTGCATTCCAGACGTTGGTCACCTTCGAGAGGAGATACTGTTTGAAGCTCATAATTCCAGATATTCGATACATCCGGGTAGCACGAAGATGTATGCAGATCTTAAGAAGTCAGTTTGGTGGTCAGGTTTGAAGAGTGATGTAGCAGAATATATTGGAAGGTGTGAAACATGCAAGTTGGTTAAAGCCGAGTGCCAGAGACCAGGGGGCAAGTTGAAGTCCCTACCTATTCCGGAGTGGAACTTTGAGGATATATCGATGGATTTTGTTCACGGCCATCCTCGATCGCAGAGTGGGAATGACTCGTTATGGGTTATAGTCGATCGTCTGTCCAAGGTTGCTCATTTCATTCCCAATAAGAAAACGGATCAAGGCCCGAAATTGGCTCAGTTGTATGTAGATGAGATAGTCCGACTCCATGGTGTCCCCAAGACTATTATTTCAGATAGGGATGACAGATTTACCTCCAAGGAATGGAAATATGTTCAGGAACGTCTGGGGACTAAGCTACTCTTCAGTACGGCCTTCCACCCCCAGACAGATGGGCAAACAGAGCGCACGAATAGAACCATGGAAGATATGCTTCGTATGTGCATTCTAGATTTTGGAGGTAAATGGGAGAAGTATGTCACCCTTGTAGAGTTCTCCTACAATAATAGTTTTCAAGCTAGCATTGGGATGACACCTTTTGAGGCTCTTTATGGTAGGCGGTGTCGGACACCGTTGTGCTGGGCTGAAGTTGAGAAGAGGTCTTCCAACAAAGAATCATGGGTGGACAAGACCACAACTTGAATCAAACTCATTCAGGAGCGTATGAAGATGGCACGGGATCGTCAGGCCAAATACTATGATCAGAGGCATAGATCAGTGGAGTTCAGCGTAGGAGACTATGTTTATCTGAAGGTCAAATCAGTCAAGGGTGTCTCTCGAATCAAGCGGATGAAGAAGTTGAGTCCAAGGTTCGTTGGTCCTTTTGAGGTGCTGGAGCGTATAGGTGAGGTTGCTTATAGATTGGCCTTGCCCGAGGAAATGAGTGGTCTACACGACGTATTCCATGTCTTCTATCTGAGGAGAGCGGTCAGAGATCCCAGTCAGATAATTAGTACTGAAGAAGCACCAATCGAATCAAATCTTAGTATTAATATCAAGCCAGTCAGGATAGTGGACTCAAGAGTTCAGAAGCTCCGAAGCAGAGAGATCCGTTTTGTAAAGGTCCTTTGGAGAACTGTGGCCGACCAGAGTACTCATGGGAAAGAAAAGATGAACTACGGAGCAATGCAGATTATGTTTTCCTATTTGACTCAGGTAAGTTTATAATTTTCGAGGACGAAAATTTTTAGGAGGAGAGATTTGTAACAACCGTAATTTAATACGCAAAATTAAATTATGATCACAGAGTCCGATTTCGAGCAAGATTGATCAAGCTAACGTCGGGTCGAGGTACACAATTTTACTACGGTAAATGGATGCGCATCATTAAATTCATTAACGAAAGTATTCGAAATTTCAAGTGACGCATTTTAATATTTATGCGAGGACGTAGGACGTAGATTTAGCGGTTATTAAGGTTTGACAACTTTGGAATAAGATTTAAAATGTTTAAAATTCTCTCCTAAGAATTTAAGATGAATATTCAATTTAAGAAAAGGCCGCAAGTCATGTCTTAGCGGATAATGGAGCAGAGCGTCGTTTCCTTTCCCCTCCACGCATAAACGAAACTGCTGGTAGTTCCTTTTTAATCGCTCTGAGTCGCTCAACAGAAGGGAAAAACCGTCGCTCAGTTATTTTTCCCTCTCGACCCGGGCGTGAGTTAGGAGTGAGGGTTTTCTCGTTCTCGTCGATCGGCGTCTCTCTCTCTCTCCCGATCCTAGCGTCTTATCAGCCGATCGCCATTATCCTCCCCTCTGCCGCATCGTCCAGACGCAGAAGTGACGGTAGGCGCATGCGTAGGAGACGGCGAGCCTGTCGCAGTTCAACAGTTTTTCCCGGTGAAGCCCTTCGACTCCAGGCCTCGATCGACTCTCCTTTCCGTGCCCTAGCAGCCTTTTGTATTCAAGAGCAGTGAGGACCCATTCCAGCATCTCTCCGTGTTCGATAGCAGCAGTAGAACTTCCTCCTCGTCAAGAAACTAGGGCAGTCCCTTTCCGACAAATTACTTCCTTTCAATTTGGTAAGTTAAGGCACTTTTCCGCTGACCTGTTAGTAGCCATGAATTTGTAATCCTAGATTAATACTAGAAATTATTAATCCATATTTTAATTTGGGGAAGCTTTCAAACCCTTTGTTTCTCCTTCGTAGAATTATCGTTGTTCACTCTTTTGGTAACTCATGAAACGTTAATGTGTTGTCAAATCTTAGAAGATGGAAAACAACGTAATTAGGGTTTTGTTTTCTTCAGTTTTAAGGCTTGAACTCGCTTAGATCGGAACAAGAATCAAGCGTGCAAGTAATCTAGAAAGGAGCCATGCCGCCGAGACTGGTGTACGAACGTCGTGATCCCAATGTAAGAAATTCTATTCTTTTTAGTTAAACATATCAAATAATTGTATGCACAGATTGTATTCCTCGTACAGTAGGAGGATAATTGTAATATTGTTCAACCACGTTTATCCAGATATTTATGTTCAACATGTTAAGGAAATACGATAGATAATTAGCCAGTTTAGTAAATTTGAAATCCAATAGTTAACAAAAATTTTTAGTAGGAGGCATGATTGAGACTCTCCTTCGTGATAGATAGAGGCGCACTATCTTACTCATAGGGCATAGTAGACCTTATGAGCCTCAAATGCAGGGAGACGTTTTCTCCATTCAGAAGATGCGAGTCTGTGTCCGTCGGACACTAGAACCTCTGCGTTCATTAGATGAGACTCGGATCGTTAGAATGCGCATAAGAAACTACTCCAGTTAGATTATGAAGGGTGACAAGCTTAAGACAAATAGAATTCAAGTACATACCGAAATGTAGAAAATCCTTACGGTTAAATATTTTCGAAACTTGAATAAAAATGCATGACATGGTTATATTAGAATAGACATTTACTTTCCATCCTTATTTTTTTAGAAAAGCATGCACACATGTTTCTTCCACATGTTTTTTTTAGTGTCAGTAAAAAGAATGGTCTTTCTTACTCTCCAGTTGGGCTGACCCATTTTTGGGCTTATCATTACATGGGTCACAGGTGGGGTGTTGCGCCTAGGATGAGCGCATTTGCCGATGTTCCTCTTATAGTTTGTTTTCATTCAGTAATTTAATCCTTCAGTTCTGTTTTATGCAATTGGGCATGCATCCAGACTCTCTAATGTTTCTTGTATCAGACTATGTATAAGACTTTCAGTATTTCAAATATTTTGGCTCTTTCAATTTTAGTGGCTCTGTGAAATCAAGTTCGAGATACACTTTTACCCTTAGTTTCTTTTATTACTTCCGCTGTAAGTACTCTAGCACTTTTTCATTTATTCCTATTATATATCGATTTAAATACTGTTGCTTAGTTTACTTCTTATCACGGGGCTCGGCCGGACTGCTGATTCGTTGATAAACTAAGTTGGGGTGACGATCGGGACTGCTCATCTGGAGCGGGTCGCCGATCGTATCATTAGTTGTTCTTTTCATTTTTATTTCGAGTTGTATTTTTATTTATTTTTTAGCCGCAACAATTTGTTAATCAAAGTCATCTGTTGCCCCCTAGTGTTTATATATTGAGGGAGAGAGCTTTCATTTTGGGTATTGAAAAATTGAGTGTAAAATTCATTTCTTTGGTCATCTCGGTGTTGAAGCCGACCCCCGGGTGCGATGCACGGGCTCCCTCTTTCCCCTTGTCGTGAGCCCGTTTGACATCATCACAAAGATCATGGCCCATGAGCTTGCACACATGCCAAACAAAGTCTATTACTTGGTCCATTGGCAAGGCCACCCTTTTACAAATGATACATATGTTGAAACCAGTTTCCCGGTTTCAGCGTTCGAAAGGGGGTTGCGACTAACCCTTACTTGACCTAAGCCTTAACCCGTGACCGGTTGCTAGGAACTAAGGGACTCGGACTTGATGACAACTAGAGTCTAGGGACAGACCCCTTAAGCTTCAGCGTGGAGGTCCCACCGCACACCCGGAAGCCCACTCGGAACTTTCCCTCCCAAGCCAATGCTGAGCCTGGG
Source organism: Dactylorhiza incarnata (assembly GCA_033032865.1). NCBI lineage: Eukaryota > Viridiplantae > Streptophyta > Magnoliopsida > Asparagales > Orchidaceae > Dactylorhiza > Dactylorhiza incarnata. Next base: position 1,626,406 of record JAWHQI010000247.1, read on the forward strand.
CACCTTGGAGGGCACTAAGAACCACCTCACTGTCAGCTGAAGGATGACAAGGGAGGGGGGGTGCTTGCTCACAAGACACACGCGAGGGGGTGGGGGGGGGGGGGTAGTGACCAACCCTTCCCAAGGTGCCCATGGGGGTCTATTTATAGACTTTCCCAAAAATGGACTGCGGATAGCCAAAATTGGCCTGCGAATAACCAAAATTCTGCTATCCGCAGTCCGACCATGACCATGAACAATCAACGCGTGAGGGGAGGCGAGTGGGACCCGAGGTGCCCACTTTCCCCCTCACGGGAGGCCATACCGGCCCCCCCCCCCAATGTACCGGGCGAGTGGGAGAGTTCCTCCCACTCCCCCAAAGGGGGTGGCGAGTGGGAGGGCCCCTCCCCATCAAGGTGGCCGACGAGTGGGAGGGACCCTCCCACTCGCCCGGCGAGTGGGAGGGTCTCTCCCACTCGCCCGGGTAAATGGCGAGTGGGAGGGACCCTCCCACTCGCCCGGCGAGTGGGAGGGATCCTCCCACTCGCCCGGGTGAACGGCGAGTGGGAGGCTCCTCCCACTCGCCTGAAGGGAGTCGGGGGAGCGGGTGCTCCCCCGCGTCCCCTGTGGCCTCTCTTTGCCTTGACTGGTCCCGGCCGCTTATGCGTGGTCGTTTCGACCGTCTCGACCATCTTCATTGTCTTGGTCTCATCCGGGTCGGGTCACACCGACTCGGGAAATATGAGGGTTGTACACAATCCCCGCTCTTTGCGAGCTTGTCCCAAGCTCGGAAAGAAAGTCCAACCCACCTATTGGACGAGTAGGTGGGACCCGGAGGGAATCTTTGGAGGCCTCCGCCCGATGGCTATATAAAACCCCCTCGAAGACGGGGGTAAGAAGAGCACCATTCCTGAGAGCTCCTCCTACTTCTCTTCTTGAATCAGATGGATCCACCTCGAGACTTCAGGGCTCGCATCAAGGCTCTTGCTGGGAAGGGTCCGTCCGACCTGACGGAGCTTAAAGCTCTAGTCCATGGCCCTTCGTCCTCTCCTACCCGATCCGCGGTGCGATCACCTCGGAAGAAACCTCGCCCCGAGTCGGTGAAGGAGGTTGCGTCGTCATCCTCCCATGGGATGACCGAATTCGTCCGAGGCCTGGAGATGGATACGGTATCAGTTCTTTTCTTGTTTTGGTCCCACACTTGCAATCGTGACACGATAATGATGACGCGTTTCTTAAGTGCTCACAGCTTCTCGCGGATGACATCGAAGGGGCCCGAAGGCTGATAGAGGGGACGAGTACAGACGTTCGGGTGGGCCCCGTTCCCTTCATTCAGGAACCTGCCGCCCACTCGACCGCTCACGATAACCCTTCTGCTGAAGGGAACCAGACCTCGACGGGCCAATCGAGCCAAAGGGAAGTCTCGGCGCCATCCCGTTCTCCTACTGCGGTCATGGAGTCCGTCGAAGACCAATCTGACGTCCTCGTGCGTCTGAGCCGCTTGGAGATCCTTACCCAGGAGCTGCGGGAGGGAAGGCTGTCTTCCGGACCCGACCCCCTCGCCCGTGTTTGTGTGCTGGAGCGCCGGGTCGAGCGGCTGGAGGCTGAACTCAACCTCCTACGGTGAGAGGTCCGACTCGCATTCGGGGGCATGACGACACCGTTCAAGGATCATTTTCGCCGGGTGGAGGCCTCCGTGCGCACCGTGGGCGAGGAGCTCTCCTCAGCCAAGGCATGCTTCGAATCCACGCGCGGGAGGGTCCCCTTCACCCAGGACCAGGGCTATTGGAAGTGGACGGCGCGTTAGTTACCCCTTTTTCGGGGATCTACTATTTGTTACGTAATAATAAGGATCAGCTCGCCATAGCAGTTTGTCTGCTTCGCGACTGAACTGTTTGTTTCGTTATGTCTCCACTACGTTTGCTTTAATAACCCCACTGATTTATGTCATGCTTGAGTGGCTATCTTTTGGTTAACTATCATGTATGATGGTCGTAATGATGCTAAGACAGCTGACTAACGGGCGGGAGATAGAGGCCTCGAAAGGACGATCTGGGGACAAAGCCGTCAGAAGGTGTCAGGGGGAGGCGTAGGTGAAGGGGACCTCTCGGTCTGTATCCTTACACTAGGTGGGAGGACTGCAGGGCCCTCCCTCCTCTGCCGGGCGAGTGGACCATGAGGTCCACCCCCGTGCACCGGGCGAGTGGACCTCAAGGTCCATTCGCCTGTGCTCGGGGCGAGTGGGCCTTGCGGTCCACTCGCCTGGGGCGAGTGGGCCACCCGGTCCACTCCCCGTCCAAGCCCTTGGGCGAATGGACCCACGGTCCACTCGCTTTCTCTTTTATCCCCCCCCCTATAAATACGCCCCCTTCCACCTCTAGGTCCTCACCTTCCTCTCTTCCCTTGCCTTGCCCTCCTCCCATAGCCAGCTTCTACCTTTTCCCTTCACTCCTGCAAGATGGCATCCAACCGCCCACCTGTCAAGAGGAATGGCCGGGAGCAGAACGCGGCCAACTTCTCAGGGTGTTCTTTCCCCACGGGAAAGGTATCCAAGGAGGATCTCTCGGCCTTCCGAAGTTCCTACCTCCCCGAGGGGTGGTCATGCAGGCGCCCGTCAGGGGGTGAGGCCATCAACTCTTTTTTTCGATGATTGGCTTGCATTCCCCCTCCCTCACTTTGAGGCTGGGCTACGACTGCCCTTGTGGCCTGAGGTGAAGGAGTTCCTGGACTACTTCGGCGTAGTCCCGGCTCAAGTTAACACGAATGCGATTTCGATGTTGACAGCTTACGCGTGCTACCTGCGGGAGGAGAGGGTGGTGTTTGACCTGAGCGTGTTCCGCAAGGCCTTTATCTTCCGATCAACAACCGATGGGGTTTGCTTCTTGACCAGCACACACGTGGACGTGCATGAGACCTCCAACAAGGTCCATCACTGGAACGACTCATTTGTGTTCGTTCGGGGTGATCTGGACGGCATCCCTTTTTCCCCCACACAGAGACCTGAGAAGGTCTGCAGACCCCCCTCGCTACGTGGGGAGGCCGCTGAGCTGCACCGCTTCCTTAAGGGTGCGAACTTCGAGGTTGATCATCTCCGGAGGAACATTAATCGGCTCACCTACGTGGAGCCGGGGACAGGTACTTGGACCTCACCGACTCGTCTCCTTTATGGTTCATTTCTTCCTATGGTTGCTTATCCCATCCTAACTTGTGCAGGCGAACGGTCCCTTCCTCGACACCTCCCCTCTGCGGGGGGAAGTTTTTCCCTCGCCCATGGGCCCGTCGGGGAGGTCGCAGCTGCCTCTGCCTCGGCTCCGAAGGTGTCCGGGTCGAGGCAGAGGAAGGATAAGGAACTGGTGGGAGAGGAGGGTGTGCCCTCCTCCCTTCCGAAGGGACCGAGGATGCGGCGAGGGAAAGTCGTCTGCCGGAGGGACTCCGGGGCGCCGGCCATGGAGAGGGGGGAACCGAGTGACCCCCATGCGTTGGCCAACCACCCCAACTTCGAGATGGGGGGGAAGGTCACGGACCTCCTCGGCGAGCCCGTCGTTTATTGGGATGAAACGATGAACCGGGTCTCATTCTCCTCCCAGCGACCTTCGTGGGCCGAGGGGGACGTCATCGACGACGCGGCATATAGCTTCATCTATGGCATCTACGGTCGGCAGGACGCCGCATCTTACAAGGAGATGTCCATCGTGACCTTGTGTATGCGAGCTCTCAGGCCCAGCTCCGCGCGACCGAGCTCTCCCACATGGCCGCCCGCCGAGGTCTTAGTCTCTCGTACAGGTCGGTGCGGGCGGATGCGTCGAAGCTGGATGCGGAAGAGAAGGCCACTGACCTTGCGGCTCGCTTGGCAATCGCTGAGAGACTCCTGGAGGAGTCATCCAGAGGCTTGGTTCGTGCCCGCCTTGATGAATCTTCCTTTTCTCTTTTTAATCTCTTATTACTCGTAGGTTCTAATTTATTTGCCTTGTCGGCCTGCAGGAACCCGGTGCCGCCGACTCGCTCAGGAGACGATGCGAGGAGTCGGACCAGGAGGTGCAGGACCTGAGGGCTCAGCTTGCCGAGGCTCATAGGCAATTAAGGGAAGGGAGAGGAGAAGGAAGTGCACCTTCGAGGGCGGCGATGCCGGTCCCACCTCGACCTGCTGAAGCCGAGCGCGGTCGAAGGAGAATCATGGCGTCAACGGCCCGAGCCATGGTGAGTCGCCTCCATGACGTGGATGCTCTTCGAGACAGCTGGAGGGGGGTTTCCGCCAGCGACCTCCTGCCTGAGTTTTTTCCTTCCCCTGGGCGATCCGGCTCGCCTCCTAGCAGCGGCGGCTACTCTCCACGGTCGTGAGGGTGGCCTGTGACTTCTTCTTTTCTCCTGTTCCTCATGGGAGCTATGCATTTTTTTATGTTTGCTTTTTTTCTTCAAGCCTGCGTGCACTAGTAAAAGTGAAGCAACGACTCATGTAACATATATTATCAATGAATCAGTAGTTACTTGAAAGAATCTCCTCAGCTTATTGTCTCCCTTTACTGCTTGAGGACTTGATACCTTGCTTGAATCGATCACCGAGTGGTTGATTGGCCTGATGAGTCTCCCGTCTGCCGACATGACCGAGTCTGGGGAGTGGTCTCTTTTAGTCAGGGATCCTACCGATTGGAGGTGGAAGTACCCATCCACGTCCTGGGAGTCTTAGCTCAACCGGGGGTGGAGGAACTCAACGCCTTCCCAATCCGACTGGAGGTGTAAGTACCCATCCACGTCCTGGGAGTCTTAGCTCAACCGGGGGTGGAGGAACTCAACGCCTTCCTAATCTGACTGGAGGTGGAAGTACCCATCCACGTCCTGGGAGTCTTAGCTCGACCGGGGGTGGAGGAACTCAACGCCTTCCTAATCTGACTGGAGGTGGAAGTACCCATCCACGTCCTGGGAGTCTTAGCTCAACCGGGGGTGGAGGAACTCAACGCCTTCCCAATCCGACTGGAGGTGGAAGTACCCATCCACGTCCTGAGAGTCTTAGCTCAACCGGGGGTGGAGGAACTCAACGCCTTCCTAATCTGATTGGAGGTGGAAGTACCCATCCACGTCCTGGGAGTCTTAGCTCGACCGGGGGTGGAGGAACTCAGCGCCTTCCTAATCTGACTGGAGGTGGAAGTACCCATCCACGTCCTGGGAGTCTTAGCTCGACCGGGGGTGGAAGGACTCAACGCCTTCCTAATCCAATTACCAAGCAGCGAGTTGACCCGATGCGTCCCCCATCTACTAGCATGACTTAGCCCGGCGGAGGGTCTCTAGCCAGAGATTTTGAACCTGGATATTCTTCCAGAACCCCTTTCCCATTCATAGTTCTTACCTATTACAACTTACCTACGCTACGCCCCTTTGGGCATCCTATTACACCTCGCCCTTTTCTGGGCCCCTCCTTACATCTCGCCCCTATCCGGGCACTTCACTACACTTCGCCCTTATCTGGGCACGCCGTTACACCTCGCCCCTCTCTGGGCACTTCCTTACACCTCGCCCATTCCGGGCTCACTCTGCCGCCTGCTCCTTGGCAATCTCTGCCATCGCTTCTTCCACTTCTTCAGCTGCTTGCATCCATCCGATCGTGTTGACCGCAGTAACATAACACTGACGCGCCTCCCGGGGATCCCCCCTGACTCTCACCTGGAGTTCTCCGGAGTTGTACTTCAAGCATTGATGGTAGGAGGACGACACGCATTTGTACGCGCTGATGAGGGGACGCCCGAAGATGGCGTTGTAACTGCTCGGCGCATCCACGATGACGAACCGGCAGTTCTTTGAAGTTCCCCCCAGGGTGACGAGGAGTTCGACTCCCCCCTCCACCTCCTTCCTCTCCCCGGAGAATCCGAAAAGTGGCCCATCCGATGCTAGCACTCGCTTTGCGTCAATCTTCATTCCTTCAAAAGCCTTCTTGAAGACCACGTTCACTGAGCTCCCGTTGTCGACTAGGATCCGGGAGACGGTGAAGTTCTCGATCGCCGCCTTGATGACCAGCGCGTCGCAGAAGGGGTCCTCATTGGCCGGCAGGTCTTGGGTTGAGAAGGTGATCTTCTCGCTTGAGGGCGGGGATCGGGAAGTCGAGGCGATGCTCCGACGGTATATGGCGTGGAGGCTCCCCTTCCGGGTGGCCTCTTTGCCCGCTCCTCCGTGGATGACCCTGATCCCTCCCAGGGCCCCTACATCGACCCTCTCTTCACATGGATCATCCTCTTCCTTGTCCTTCCCCTTCTCCCCCGCCCGCGGTCTTTCCAGGCACAACTACTTTCCCCCTGCTGGTGCTCTTCCTCCTTCCCTCATCTCGAGGAACTCTGGGCAAGCTGCGGTCGCGTGACCCTCCTGCTGGTGGAAGTCACAGTATAGCAGCGCCAGCTCGCCCCCCCCCCCCCCCGCTTCTCCCAACGCTCCTTCTTCCTTCCGCCTCTCTTCCGGCCGATGGCCATGGCTTGCAGGGGCTGGACTTGCAGCGGCCCCGAGTTCTGTTGCCACCCTGCCGGGTGGAACCGCCCGTGCCTCCCCTGATAACCTCCTCCTCCTTGGAAGTGGCCCCTTCCTTGGCCCTGAGGGGGACCAACCTGTGACCTCCAAGCTGGTCGGGCGGCTGTCGGTTGCGACTTCCAGCCTTGCTCCTGCCCAACGGGAGGTCCCTGTTGTCCCTGACTCCTCACTTCCTCCTTCCTTCTTCCTCCATGCTCCCTCCTTTCCTCCTCTGCTACCTCGGCTAACCTAGCCACGAACTCCTGATTGGTAGCCTCACACTCGGTCTCACGATCAGCACGCTTCATCAACTCTTCGAAAGACAGAGGAGGATCCCGAGTCAGACTCATCCGGAACAGCCCAGGCTGCAGCCCAAGGGTGAAGGCTAGCTGCAGGGTGTGCCCGGGTACTTCGACGACGAGAAGGACCTCCGCCTGGAACCTATCAATGTAGCTAGCCAGCGTCTCCCCTGGCTTTTGCCTGACTGCGAACAAGGCCTCCATGCTCTTCCTCCTCTTCTTCGAGGTAGAGAACCTTAGCAAGAAACTTCGACGCAGATCCTCGAAGCGGTAGATGGTTCCCGCCGGAAGCGAGTGGAACCAATCCCTCGCCTTTCCCTGGAATGTGACGGCAAAAAGCCTGCACATGAAGGCGTCCGACATTTGCCTGATCGAGGTCATGTCCTCCTACCACTGGAGATGCTGGAGAGGATCGTTATCCCCCTCGTAGTAGGACATGGCGGGATCGCGAAACCCATCCGGAACGGGGGCTGACATGACCAGCTCGCAGAAAGGGCTTCTCCATTCTTCTTGATTGGGGGAGGCGTTCCCATCACTCCCCCGCCGGGGCAGCTGGTCCGGGGTGAACTGTTGAAAAGCACTTGTTCCTGGAGGCTCAAGCCCTCCTCCGAGGCTGGCTCCTTCCCTTGCTGACTGCTTCTTACTTCCACTAGGGGGAGTGAGGGGATCCTAGGTGCAGGTGGTGTTGAGCATTCGCCGCGAGCGGAGGATGCGGCCTGCATGAACTCCAGGATCCTCTTGCTGAATTCGTCGAAGTCGCTCTTCTTCACATACTCGCAAGGCGGAGGCGGGTCTCCCAACTCGTCGCTTCCAGCCATGGGACTTGGCTCAGAGTTTTCCGAACTAGTCGCTTCCACGCTCACCGCACCAGAATGTTGAAACCAGTTTCCCGGTTTCAGCGTTCGAAAGGGGGTTGCGACTAACCCTTACTTGACCTAAGCCTTGACCCGTGACCGGTTGCTAGGAACTAAGGGACTCGGACTTGATGACAACTAGAGTCTAGGGACAGACCCCTTAAGCTTCAGCGTGGAGGTCCCACCGCACACCCGGAAGCCCACTCGGAACTTCCCCTCCCAAGCCAATGCTGAGCTTGGGCACCTTGGAGGGCACTAAGAACCACCTCACTGTCAGCTGAAGGATGACAAGGGAGGGGGTGCTTGCTCACAAGACACACGCGAGGGGGGGGGGTAGTGACCAACCCTTCCCAAGGTGCCCATGGGGGTCTATTTATAGACTTTCCCAAAAATGGACTGCGGATAGCCAAAATTGGACTGCGAATAGCCAAAATTCTGCTATCCGCAGTCCGACCATGACCATGAACAATCAACGCGTGAGGGGAGGCGAGTGGGACCCGAGGTGCCCACTTTCCCCCTCACGGGAGGCCATACCGGCCTCCCCCCAATGTACCGGGCGAGTGGGAGAGTTCCTCCCACTCGCCCAAAGGGGGTGGCGAGTGGGAGGGCCCCCTCCCACTCCCCCTCAAGGTGGCCGGCGAGTGGGAGGGACCCTCCCACTCGCCCGGCGAGTGGGAGGGATCCTCCCACTCGCCCGGGTGAACGGCGAGTGGGAGGCTCCTCCCACTCACCCGAAGGGAGTCGGGGGAGCGGGTGCTCCCCCCGCGTCCCCTGTGGACTCTCTTTGCCTTGACTGGTCCCGGCCGCTTATGCGTGGTCGTTTCGACCGTCTCGACCATCTTCATTATCTTGGTCTCATCCGGGTCGGGTCACACCGACTCGGGAAATATGAGGGTTGTACAACATAGATTTTAGAAGCAGAGCTCGAAAGACTCGCCCCCACCCTACGACGACACTTTGATCATCTTCATTTTACGGAGAAGAATGATTCTGAGATGAGGAGAGTTGACGGGGAGCAGCCCGCCCGACCCATTCAGGTACACTCATGACGACCTCGGGCACAGTGACAATCGGAACCGCTCATCTTACGCGGATCGCTAATCGTAGCATTAGTTGTTCTTTTCATTTTTCATTTCGATTTATAGCTTTATTAATTTTTATGTCGCAACAATCGGTCAATCATAGTCCTTTGTTGCTCCCCTAGTGCCTGTACATTGAGAGTGAGGGCTTTCATTTTGGGTATTGAAGAATTGAGTGTAAAATTCACTTCTTTGATCGTCACAGTGTTGAAGCCGACCCCCGGGTGCGAAGCCTGGGCTCCCTCCTTCCCCTTGTCGTGAGCCACCTCCTCATTCCCTCCCCTTTGACGTCCACCACCTCCTCCCCCTCATTCCCCCCCCCCCCCCCCCCCCCCCCCCACAAAATAGTCGGCCCCCTCCTCAATTTTCCCTTTCAAAATCCAAGCTAGCCACATCCATCCTCATTCCCCCCTCCAGAACCCTCCATCACCTTGTCGGCCCCTACCAGTCACCTCCCCATTGCTCCACCGACCTCCTAACTCCATCTTCCCTGTCGTGGATCCACTTCCTTACATCCCCTCCCTCCAAATCCCCATAACCGGCCCACCATCTTCGTCAAAAAACCCTCATATTGGTCTTCGGTGATCGTCGGAATCATTTTCCGGTCACCCTCGGTGATTCCCCGTCACCCCCATTCCATTCCCACCAAGTTTAGTTTTTCCAGCGATCGCCGGAAAACTTCTCCGGCCACGACCACCACCCCGGCAACCTTCGGCCACCCTCCGTCCAGCCTCCTCCACCACCGCTATAACCACCCATAACCACCCACCTCCCCACTACCCCACTACCTAAAATTTAGGATCTATTCCTAAATTCTAGCCTCCACTTTCTCCCCCACCACCCAAACAGCCGGGCCCCTCATCTCCCCCATAATTCCCGTGGATCCCATTTCCCCAACTCCAAACCACCTCTCATCCCTCCCCACTCCCAATCCCACCAGCCCAACCGAGTCCCCTCCCTCACGTGGAACCACTTCCCCCCATCTCCCCCCACAACTAGACACTCCCACCTCCCATAAATTCATTGCTAACACCTCACCCTCCATCCAGTCGGCTCCCCCACCCCCTACGGCAGGAAAAACAGCCCCAAACTTCCCCATCCTCCTCCCAGCCGGCTGCCCCCTACAGCAGGAATCCTGGACAGCAAACCGCCACCTAGTTGCTGTCCAGATTCTGTTTGGTTCCCAGCATATTCTCCTGCAACCAGGAGGCCTCTATCAGTCCCCATTTTACTGACAAGCAGCAACCAGCACTGGAAATCTGGATTCCAGCCCACTCTAGTCGCAGCCAGTGGCCGTAATCACATTGGAACCTGAATACCAGCCCCCGGGTGGCTCTCCCGGTTACGCCACAGCTCTCTGATACCTCCCCGGCCCTCCCCATTCAATATTGTGCGAGTTCAAGGTGTGTTTGTTATTTCTTTCGTGTTGGGTCTTGTGTGATCTCTACTTGAAATGATATTGGTTTATAAGTCTTGAATTCAGTTGTTTTCATCTTAGTATTTGCTTATTCAATTAGTAGTTTGATTTTGCGCACTCTCGCGCTTATACTCCACTCTTATTACCATTCTTTAATAGCTTTATTCAATTGTGGAAAAATCAAGTCATAATATTATCAAATATTGTTTTGCAAGTTTGATTTCGTCGACCATTCATTGCATTTGCATCTAGCAGTAATTTCATTAGGTCCTTACCCTGCATCACTTAGTTTTTATAAAGATTTTATGATCCTATAATCTCGAGGAATTGTTTTTTCCTAACGGGTTAACTCCACTAAAGCTTGTAGTTTTTTTCTTAGATCTAATGCATTTCACTGCAGGTTTCATTTGATATTTGTTGTTCTTTTGTTTTGATTGAATTGTTTGCTAAATTAGTTTAATACTCCTAATTGTTCTCCTGCCGATTACAGTTTCTAGAGTTCCACTAAAATAATCTTAAAACACATCTTTGCCACTAGAATCACATAAATACTCTAATTATTTCTATTAATAGCTTGATAAATCTTAAGTGGTCCTTTGATTAGTCCAATTAAGCTCTAATAAGACAAGTAAACTCTCTAATTGTATCAATTAAATGTTAATTAAATTGCTTAAAATCAAAAACACAAAAATAAGATACAAGTGATCCCCGGACTTGGAACTATATGATTTTCATGTTTAACTTTGAAAAAAAAAAACTGAAATCCAAACAATTTTTAGGATTTACGTCAAGATATACTAAATCAGTACACATATGGATAGGTTGATATATGCTTGAAATAACTTAAAACATGATGAAACAAGCATTATCTCTCAAAACCCTTTCTTGGAGTATAATGATAAATTTTAAATGAATTACCCACATGATTTCCATTAAAATAATTGCAATAAGTAAATGTTCCGTACCACAGATGCGCAGAAAAAAATAAAACAAGCAGCATAATAGATACAATAGTATCTTTATTAGACAGATTACCACTGAACCTTTCTCGGAAGCTTCACCATTTTGCTGCTCACTACTTTTTGGCAGTTCTCGGTTACCAAGACAGTAAAAATTTAGGTAATCTTGAGGGTGTGCATCAAGTTTCATGTTCATGATTTCCTGTGAGATAATTCTATACATCATCTCCATTGTTTGGCCCTGCCAAAGGAGGACATAATCATTATCACTGCTTGAGCAGAAAAAAGTAGGGCTATTTGGTTCTCCAACATCTTAGGAGCCATTTGTATAAATATTGTTGGTTTGGTTTACTTCGGTTGCCAATTATATTAATGGAGTTATATAGAATGTAAAACCCTACCAAGCAATCACTCTGAAGCATTTTATTTGGCAGGATTAGATCATACAAGTTTGTACATTTAATTCAGCAGCCCAATTAGAATTAAAGCATCCCAAGACTCAACTTGGATTGTGAATAACATGGACGTTGGGGTTAGAAAATTCTACTAGCCTCCTTCACATCAACTAGATAATCACAGGGTTACTACTGTTAAAACTAATTGAATTGTGAATCATACAATCCATAACATTGCAACAATTCAGATGTTATTTTAACATAACTTCTATATTGAGATTAGACTGGCATGTAGATAGTGAGTATCTTGAAGGTTAAATACTTGAGGGAAAAAGTAGAAGAAAAATCACCATTGCCAGAAATATGACACAAACACAGTATAATAGCAATGCCATCTTTAGAATCATCAGCAAATAAATAAACATATTATTTCAAAGACAACTAAATAACAGTGCTATTGTCATCGACTTGTTTGTAAAAGATTTATCTTGGCGCTAGTGTAAAAAGTAATAAATTTTTACTAAACAATTTTGGATGAACAAATTTTTTGGTCATTTTGCCTTCTTTTAAACAATTATAATAGGTATATTGATATTATATTAAATAATCATTATATTAATTTAATGAAAATTAATACGTTACAAAATAATTATTTTATCAACGATCATGTTAAAATTTGCATTAAGAATGTATACAAAAACATTACAAACTCATCCCTCTGGTTTTTAAAACATTACAACTAGACCCCTTGCACTTTCATCTCATTACAAATGGTAAAATAGGAATATAATATATTTTATTTGCTGAATAACACACTTTCCATCCTATTTCTTAACGGAAAGGGAGATTGTAAACTTGGGAAACTCGCAGGGGAGGTCATTGTAATATCGATACATGGAGGGGAGGTACCTGTAATTATGCAAACTCGCAGGGGAGGTACCGGTAATTTACCATAAATAATAATAATAATAATTTTGTTATTATTATTGTTATTCAACCGATTGTATATCGCTCTACAGAACTCGGAATTTGTCCCGGGCGGGCTCGTTACGACTGCCTGGTCGATACGCACCCGTCGAAACGATCCACGATCAATTTCGAGTTAGTTCGCTCATTTTACACTCTCCGGAGTGTTTGCGGCCCGATTTGACTTAAACGTCAAAAACCAGTCAAATGATGTCGGAATCGCAAACGGACGACTCTGTTGAGCTCGTATTATTGTTTTGAGTCTAACAAAACTGACTGAGGTCAATTCCGAGGTCGTTTACTCAATTTCAATTTTTTGGATAATTTCGTTACTTAAAGTTGCGTACACGTGGTAATTTCTCTGATACTCATCGGAATTGAGCGGGGACAATTCCGTTGGACTTGCATCGGCTTCACGAGTCTAACGACACTAACCGAGATCCATTCTGAGGTCGTTTGCTTAGTTCATGAGAAACTGATAGGTTTAGGTCATGGTCGAGTAATGAGTCACCCGAACTCGACTAGACCGCTCACGCGGGTCAATTGAACCGACTAGCTCTTAGATGGTTCGATTGAAAAGTGGGATGTTACAACTGATAGATCTTATTCCCCTATCTATAGAGTCTCGTCCCAGCGAGTCGGCTGAGTCTTTTATTAGGCATATACATAGTATGCACGAGTCGGTCCGACGAAAGATTTCTTGCAATAATGATATTTATAAATTGTATGTTGATAACCACAGGAGAATGAAAAGCTTTAAATAAGGAGAACAAGTGATGATTTGCATACGCATTGAGAGGTTCCCAAACGAAACTGCTCGAAAACTGAACGCTAAGCGAATGAGTCCATACACTGTGCTAAAATGAATTGGAGCAAATGCTTATAAGCTGGATATCCCAACAAGCATGGGGATTTCACCTGTATTCAATGTTGAAGATCTGACTCCATATTTGAGCCGCATGACTACATGTACCCTTCGCCCTCTACCACCACATTCTCTTAGCCTCTGTCTACATCTACCACTCCACCACAACCCTAGTTACCACCCTTGTCTCATTCCACCTCGCCGCATCAGCTGCAACCTTCGTATACCACCCAGCTTCCTCCTCATCCCGATTCTTCGGCACCGATTGATCATCCGTCTTCTCCAGTTCCTGCTTCTCGTTGGTCGCCAGCAGTTCCACCGTCTTTCACAGATCCACCGTCTTCAGCAGTTGTGTCATCTTCAGCTGTTGGAACCGAGAATCGGCCCAACGAGGAGTTTGGACCCCTGAAAGGGGACAACTAGCACTTACTGATCCCACGGAAGAACTTGACCGAAGATTTGGAGCTAAAAACCCGACCCTTGGCTACAGTGTGGAGGTCCTACCACACACCCGAAAGATCTTTAGAGCGCTTCCCCTCCTAAGCCAAAACTGAAGTCGGGCACCTTGGGGAGCTTGAGGAGCTAGCCAAAGATGACCTAAGGAAAGAGAAGCCAAAGATCTGGGTCCTCTCCAAAGGTTCCCTTCAGGGTCTATATATAGTTTTTCTCTTCTGGTCTACTAATAGCGTAACTCTGTCTTTTAGTTTTACTAATTGCACCCCAAACTGGTCTGCTAACAACCAAACTCCGTTGTTCTGAAGGGCTATTGGCAGCCCACAAAGGCTATCAGGGTAATTTCACCTGCAGACCCCATTGGGCGAGTGGCCCGTGAAGGCGCCACTCGCCAGTCTTCCTGCGAGCAGGGCTCGCGAGATCTCCCCTTGTGAGTAGAGGTCCTACTCGCCTCACTCCTTGGTGCGGCGAGTCCTCACTCGCCTCGCTATGGCTAAATACACCCCAAAGCGGTGTTGGAACATGCCTCGCCCTCGCCATGCGCCACTCGCGAGATCGAGCCTCTGGTTCGCCTCGACTCGCCATGGCTAGATGCTCGCCGCGAGTCGCCGAGTCGCTCCTTGACTCGCCTATACTCGATTCCCATTTTTATCCCCTGGCGAACACTGGGTTGTACATCAGTCGTTCCACCCTCTTCAGCAGTTCCACCATCGTCAGCAGTTTTATTGATTTCAGCAGTTCTCTCATCCTCAGACGACAACCTGTTTGGCATCATTACCGAGATCGTGTCCCATGAGCTTGTACCCGCACCAGATAGAGTCCGTTACATGGTACATTGGCAGGGCCGTCATTTCACTGTTGATACCTGGATTTCCGGAGCAGAGTTCGAGAGAATCACCCCCGCCCTACGACGACATTATGATCGTCTTCATTCTACGGAGATGAATGATTCTGAGATGGGGGGAGTTGATGGGGAGTAGTCTGCCCGACCCGTTCGGGTCTACTCACGACGATCTCGGGCGCAATGACGATCGGGACCGCTCATTTCAAGCGGCTCACCTGTTGAAACCAGTAAATGGTCCCTTGTGGAGTTCGGGGCCCCCAACGGCTGGGGGGGGGGGGGGGGGGGGGGGGGGGGGGGGGGGGGGCAGCTAGCACTTACTAACCCCTTGGAGTTGACAGACCGAAGTCTCGGAGCTAGACACAGACCACTAGATTCAGCAAGGAGGACCCACCACACACCCGGAAGATCTATAGAGAGCTTCCCCTCCCAAGCCAAAGCTGAAGCTCGGGCACCCTGGAGAGCTCTGAAAATGCTAACTAGTAAATGGCCTGAGGAGAGAGAAGCTAAAAAAAGGTCCTCTCCAAAGGTGCCCTTTGGGTCTTATTTATAGTTTTTCTGAATTGGTCTGCTGATAGCAGGATTCTGCCTCTTGATTTTACTATACGCACCCCAATTTGGCCTGCTAACAGCCAAACTCCGATGTTCTGAGTGGCTATTAGCAGACCACCAGGGACTGAGGAGTAATTTCGCCTTATTAGCCTACGGGCAATTGGCCTGCGAGAAGACTGCTCGCAAGCTCAGCTCTCGCAAATCTCCTCGCGAATCTGGCTCGCGAAATCCTTCTCAGGCGAGCGCGCTGCGAAGACCTCGCCCCCCCTTTTGGCGATATCTGCCGAGATCCGGTCTCGCGCACTTTCCTGCGAGCCCACCCCGGCCCTGTGAAAATCCTTGTATGGTTAAGCTCGTCGGGCGCAGAGGACTTCGTCGAACAGACTTCGCCGAAGGTGGAAGATTTCGTTGAACGCAGAAGAGATTTCGTCGAACGCGAGGTGCTGGCTCGCCCGCCTTCCTCGCGACTGGTCGGCGAGTGCCCGTCTCGCCCGCCTTCCTGCGAGCAGTCGGCGAGTGCCCGTCTCGCCCGCCTTTCTTGCGGGCGACCTTTGACACTCTGGCTCGCGTCCCTTGTTACTTCCTTCGCCCTGTTGACCTCTCCAACCACGTCCATCTCCTGGCGAATATCGGGGTTGTACATCACCGATCATAGTATTTTTTGTTTCTTGTTGTTTTTTTATTTCGAAACCAGCCGATGTCGGTCCCAAGCCAGGATGAAAAATGGTGAGGGTTGTGTTAGGAAAACGGCCAGCGTAAAATTTACTCACCCTTATGAATATGGATCTTTTGAGAAATTGTGTTAAAGCTAGGTTGTTCCCCATAAGGAATGCATCGTATGGTCCGAATGCGGCGTCTTGGCAAGGACCGTTACATCTCCAGGACTTGGGTGTAGTGTTAAATAGGCAAGAGTCCTCGCCGTATGATCCGAATGCGGCATCTTGGCAAGGTCCGTTGCACCTCCAAGAGGACTTGGGTGTAGTGTTAAATATGCAAGAGCCCTCACATATTATGCTTCCTAGAAAAGTAGATCATAGGATTTGTGGTCGACTTAGGTTTGGAAGTTGGAATATAAATACGTTAGCGGGAAAAACGATGGAAGTAGTGGATACAATGATTAGGAGAAGGATAAATATTTTATGTCTGCAAGAGACTAAATGGGTGAGTGAGAAAGCTAAATTTCTAGATAATTCAGGTTTTAAATTATGGTACACAGGAAAAAATAAAACAATTAATGGAGTAAGTATTATTGTAGATACTACTTGAAGGGATGAAGTTGTTGGGGTAAGCAGAAAAGGTGATAGAATCTTAGCTCTTAAATTAATCGTAGAAAAGGAAACTATTAACGTAATTAGTATTTATGTGTCACAAGTAAGATTAAGTGAAGTTATTAAAATACAATTTTGGGAAGACTTAGATGATTTGGTAAAAGAAATCCCACGAAGCGAGAAAATTTTCATTGGAGGAGACTTAAATGGACATGTAGGGAAGAAAAATACGGATTATACAGATGTTCATGGAGGATTTGGGTATGGAGAAAGAAATGAAGAAGGAAGAATCATTCTAGACTTTGTCATAGCACATGAGCTAATTGTGACACATACGCTCTATATGAAGAGGGAAGAATACTTAATTATGTTCAAGAGCGGACAAAATAAGTCACAAATTGACTATTTATGACTCACAAAATTGATAAAAAGATTTGTAAGGATTGCAAAGTCATACCAGGAGAAAGTTTGACAACGCAACATAGACTAGTTGTGTTGGATGTGCAGATTAAATATAGTAACTTTAAGAGAAAAACAAAAGTCTTGCCAAAAATTCGGTGGTGAAACTTGAAGAAGGAAAAATAGGTTGTTTTCAAGACAGCGGTTATAGAACAACTAGTTGATGATCCTTATGTTGATCCTAGTGTCACATAGGAAGTTATGTTTTCTCATTTAAAAATAAGTGAAAAGAACGTACTTGGAGAGTCAAAAGATCGTGTGCCCCTACAAAAAGAATCTTGGTAGTGGGTAAAGGAAATTCAAGACAAAGTGAGGGCAAAGAGGGTCAGCTACAAAACATTATATACTTGTAGGAATGATGAAAATTTGACAAAGTATAAAGTCGTTAAGAAAAAAGCTAAAAATGCAGTAAGTAAAGCAAAAAATCAAGCTTATGATTTACAGACGACTAGATACCAAAGATGGAGAGCGTGATATATATAAAATTGCTCGAGCTAAAGAGAGAAAGACAAGAGATTTAAGCCAAGTTAAATGCTTAAAAGATGAAACAGATACGGTTTGACGGATGATGTGGCTATTAAGGAGAAATGAAAAAAAAACTTTTATCAACTATACAATGAAGGAAAAGACAATGAACTGAACTTGGAAGAGTTAAGTAAATCAATGGAGTATAGAAACATAATTTTTTATTGTAAAATTCAAGCATCAGAGATAGAGGACGCTCTGAAGAAGATGAAAAATGGAAAGGAGGTTGGACTAGATGATATACCCATTGAAGTATGGAAATGCTTAGGGAGGAAAGGAATTTTATGACTTACAAGTTTCTTCAATAAGATACTGAAGACAAAGAGGAAGTCAGACCAATGGAGAGAAAGTATTTTGGTACCTTTGTATAAGAAAAAAAGAGATATACAAAATTGTGTCAACTACAGGGGAATTAAATTAATGAGTCACACTATGAAACTATGAGAACGAGTAATAGAGAGAAGAGTTAGACGAGAGACTAGCATCTCAGAATCAATTTGGATTCATGCTAGGGAGGTCAACCATGAAAGTTATACATCTCTTGAGGAGACTCATTGATAACTATTGGGAAAGACAAAAAGATTTGCATATGCTGTTTATCGATCTGGAGAAGGCTTATGATAGGTTTCCAAGAGAGGACTTGTGGAGAATCTTAGAAAAGAAAGGTGTAAATGTATGATACATTGACGTAATCAAAGATAGTATACAAATTCAGTGACCAGGGTGAGGACATCTGAAGGATTAACACAGGAATTCCCTATCGGTGTTGGCTTACATCAAGGGTCAGCTTTAAGCCCTTATCTCTTTACCCTCATCTTAGATGAGCTTATCGAACATCTCCAACAAGCAATACCTTGGTGTTCACTATTTGCAGATGATATTGTTTTGGTCGATGAGACGCGTGAGGGTGTAAACACGAAACTTGAATCTTGGCGAGACACTTTAGAAAAGAATGGTTTTATGTTGAGCGGGACAAAGACAGAGTATATATAACTTAAATTTAGTAGTACAAGAAGGTTGGATGACTTCGTCATTAAATTGGGTAACCAAGATATTTCCCGCGGTGAGTGCTTTAAATATCTGGGATCAATAATTCAAAAGATGAAGGTGTAGATAAAGATGTGATACATAGAATCCAAGCAGGTTGGTTGAAGTGGAGAGGCGCGTATGGGATCTTATGTGATCGTAAAGTACCATTAAAACTTAAGGCAAGTTTTATCGTACTACAATTAGACCAGCAATGCTTTACGGTTCTGAGTGTTGGGCAGTGAATGGTGTACACGAGCAAAAAATGGGAGTTGCGGAGATGAGAATGCTTAGGTGGATGTGTGGTCACACGAGACTGAATAAAATTAGGAATGAATGTAGAGGTGCAAAAAAGGCCCGGGCATACATAAAAAAAAAGGGGGGGTCTGATTGAGCCCTTTAGAGCGGGCCCAATCAGGCCCCAAATGCTGGCAACCCAGCATTTCTGCTGGGCCACCAGCATTGGCAGCCCAGCAAAAATGCTGGGCGTCCAACATTTTTATGCTGGCTGCCAGCATTTAATGCTGCTGCCAGCATTAAATGTTGGTTGTCAGCGTGCTTTAATGCCTGGGCGGGCCTGGCCCGGCACCAGGCCAGGCCCTGCCCAAATAAAGGGGCCTGTTGAACCCCCTTAGGCCTGGCCCGGGCCCAGGCCTAATCAGACTCAAACCCGGGTCGGGCAACCGGACCCGGGCCAAATTTGCACGCCTAAATGAATGTATCAGGGATAAGACAGGAGTGGCGCCAATTGTAGAGAAGATGTGAGAAGCTCGTTTAAGATGGTTCAGACATGTACATAGGAGACCACTAGAGGTCCTGTTAGGCGTTGTGAGAGTTTAGTCACTAGACATGTTAAACGGGGGAGGGGTAGACCAAAAAAGACTTGGAGTGAAACTATAAGGAAAGACAAGATGCACTTAGGTATTAGTGAGACTATGATTAAAGATAGGGCGCAATGGCGACAGAGGATCCATATAGCCGACCCCACTATGGTGGGATAAAGGCTTGAGTGTTGTTGTTTTATTTTGAGTTGTATTTATGTATTTTTTTTAGTCGGAATGTTCGGCCAATCGTAGTCGTCTGTTACCCCCTATGAAACTATAAATAGAGGGCGAGGGCTTTCATTTAGAGGCATTGAAGATTGGAGCGTAGAAGCCAAATCCTTGATCACTTCGGTGTCGAAGTCGACCCCGAATGTGAAGTTCGGTTCTACCCCCTCCCCCCCCCCCCCCCCCCCCCCCAATCCTCCTTTCATTTGGCCGGCTAACCCCCCCCCCCCCCACCCACCCCTCTCTGCTACTTTGGCTGGCAGCCCTCCTTCCAAAACATCCTTCTCCTCCCTCCTCCCAAAACAGCTAGAAAGCCCCTCTCCCAAAACCCCTCCCCAGCCACTGCCTAAGCCTCATATCCTTCCTCCACAAAGCAGCAGCCGACCATAACTCCCCCCTCCTCATCCACAAGTAGCAGACGGTCTAAGCCCTTCCCCCTCCTCTGCTAGCAGCAACCGTCCACCTCCAATTCCCCATTCTCTTGTCGTGGAGCCACCTATCCCATAAATTCCATCTCCGGCGATCACCGGAGTACGTCTACGACATGCTCCAGTGGTCCTCCTACATATCTCCTTCATTTTTCCATCATTCTCCATTTTCCGACGATCGCCGGAAAACCTCTTCGGAGACCACCACCACCACCGGCAGACACCTTCGACCACCCCCAACCCTCCACCAACTGGTCACCACCCCCACTTCTCAACAACCATCTTCCCACTACCTCAATAACCACCCACTCCCCACTCCCTAAAATTTAGGAATTAATCCTAAATTTAAGCCTCCATCCCCCCCCCCCCCCCCCCCCCCCCCACCCCACTTAATCCTCACAGCCACCCCGCTTTCCTCTATTTTATTCACGTGGAACCACCCTTTTCATTCCCCCATCTCATTAAAAGGTCCTAACTGCTGCATCCCTCATAAATGCTGCCTATATTCCCCTTACCTGAGCCACACACACCCCTTCTAACTGCTGCCTATACTCTTCCCAACCGGCTACCCCACATCTCCAGCCCCCTCCCTGCCTCCCTCTCTCTTTCACGTGGAAACACAACCAAACTTCTCACATCCCCCTGTTTCCTGGAGTCCAATTTGCTGCCCCACTCCCCACTGTTTCCCCAACAGCAGCCCTTCCCACTTGAGCCACTCGTGGAACCACCCTCTGCCTTCACCCAGCAGCCCAAAGCCTCCTCGGAATTACTGCCTGAGTGCTGTCCAGCCACCCTACAGCCAAACAAAGCTCCGGCCAAGCCTCAACACCTTTCATACAGTCACCCCCATCCTCCCAATTGCTGTCCAGACCTCAAGCACAGCAAAATCCAGTTGTTTATTGCTGAAAACAACCCCGACAGCCCTCTAAAAGCGCATACAGCCCTCCCATCTCCATCATTTGCAAAGTTCAAGGTGTGTTGTTATTTCTTTTAGCGTTGGGTCTTGTGTTTATTCACTAATTGTTGAGATAGTGGTTTGTAAGTCTTGTTTCCGTCATTTTGGTCTTTGTGATTTATCATTTAAATAGTATTTATTTTCGCGCACTCTCGCGCTCATACTCCTCTCTTGTTTCCTTGATTTAAACGCTTTAATTCAATGGTGGAAAAGTCAAGTTATATGGTTTATAAATATTATTTTGCAAGATTGAATTCGCCGGCCATTTGCATTTGCATCTAGCCCTAGTTCTCATTTAGAGCCTTACCCTACGTCATTTGGTTAGCGCCATCTTTAGGCTTTCTTTTTGAGTCAAACAAAACTAAAAAAAACAATCATATTGTTTTTAATTTCAGCAATATCAAATTGTTGTCCAAAAAGTTCTCGTCACTTCAACAAGCCGTAAGACCATATTTTGCATTCAGTGCATATCCTAAGCATTATAGTGCATAATAGTTGCATTTGATGCACACTATAACTTATTCTCATGGCTACAGATGGAAATCAATGGCAAAATTCTAACCCCACCATGGAAGAAAAGTGGCAATCACTATTTAATAGGCAACAAAAACTCTTTGAGGGTAAGAAATCACATTAGATGGTATTAGACATCAAAATGAGTTACTCACTACTACATTCACTACAACAAACATATTTAAAAATAATTAAGGTGCGGCGAGAGAAAGTAAAAAATTTATTGGATTGAATTATCATGATAGACATATGAATCAAAAGAATTTTAGCACATTTCAGATACTCCAATGAATCAACAACAACATCTACTGTTGATTCATCGGACTCTTTAAGTACTTCGAACATTTTCAATAGGAGGACCTAGCACAGTTCTACTCAGATAATGAAGAACTCTACCTTGATGACAATTTGCACAACTGGTGGTCTAGTTCTTTACAAAATTGAGGGTCTACGTGGTCACTGCTCTAGTGACCGACAAACTGTGACTATGCCGCAATGTGCGATTAAGATAGGTATGACCATAATAGTGAGAAACAACCGTAAGAAATATTTGATGGATTCAAGTGAACAATTCGCTGGGTGGATAAAAACTTGCAACGATAGTCTCCATGATAGCAAAAAAAATCTTAGTATCCCCCTTAGAAATTAAAAGAATGAGTTAATGCATATATTCCTGCGGTCTTTTTTATATTTGGTACTTTCTCTAACGCACTTGCATAAATACTCCTCTTATGAGTAAGAAAAGGACCTAATATTATTGTTTCCAAACCCAACATCAAGTGTGTTTTGTGTTATTGAAAGTGAGCTCACTGATGGCTAGAGTATGAATCTAGTAATATCCATGGCTCTCGACGATCGAAAGTGTTCAAATGTGTCAAGAAACCTCTGCGAGTCAGCATCAACTCTGGAATATAAAAAACAGAAGAAGCAATGAAGGTTGAGTAGCAAATGTCGAGCGGAATAACAATGACCAAATGTCAAGCGATGATTTTAATTGATATCGGGGCAGACGATGGAGACATGACGCTGACATTAGAGAAATAATCCGACAACATCCTTGCACAACTCTACTTTACTCTGTGAAATTCAATTACGAAATGTAGGTTTGCTCTAAACTCGGTGTGAACTAAGGGAGCGACTTTAACTAATGCCAAGATGGTGGCGTAAAAGTCAGTTGTGGTGGAGAAGAGCGGCGGCTATAACTGGTCTTAAAATGGGGGCATACAAGGGAATTGCTGGTGGAAAAGATAGATAAGCGAGTATGGTGTATGGCATCTTGCATTTGAGCTGCGTGGGTGGAGAAAGTTGTGGGGTGGAGTTAATGCTTTAAGAGCTACTGATGAGTAATCGGATGGTCCTGATAAATTTGATGGTGCAATGCTGGCTTTTCTTTTAAATAGTAATACATATTTTTATCAAGATGTCTCCTAGAACTTCTTTAACCAGCTGTTCACATTTACCATTGATTCTGGTTTTTTTCTAATGGATATTGTCTAATTTTTAGGCATGCATTTCTTTTCTTTTGAAATTCTTTGTAATAGAAACCATTTCAAAGGAATTGTAACAAATGGACTTTATTAATCTATTTGTTTACTTACATGACTCTAATGTTTCCAAAATGCTATTTGTTCATGCAATTTTTTGGAGGAATGTTATTTAAAATAAATTTGAAAAGAATGCTAATTAAGGTTGTAATGAATTCTTGCACTGCAGCAAGCTTGTAGATGTCGGCCGACATGTCCGCCATGTCGGCCGAAATGTCATTTTTTAGGGGAAATCGCAACGTTAGCGACACAGATGAGGAAAATGGTGTTTTCCAGTATGGCGTCCGACATGTCGGACATGTCGGCCCGTTATGGCGGGTTATGGCGGGTTATGACGGTCATTAAAAATTAATAAGTTATTTTATTAAATTTTATAATTAAATCAGTTTTTATTATATACTTATATAGTTATACTACGTTTGCCCCTCACGACGACTCCTCATCTTCCTCGCGTCCTCCACACGACGCTCTGGGCTCTCGTCTTCTTCGCTTGCCCTAATCTCCGCTTCTGGCTCTCGTCTTCTTCGCAGCTCTCCTTTGGTTACACTTCGACATTTTGAAAGTATGCAACATTTCTTATTTATTACAAATTGATTAAACACTTGTTAGTAGTTTCATTTTCTAATATGAATTTTAGTGCATACTTTATTAAATAAAATAATTACCATCTAATTAAAAAAATATTATGATATATAATATATATACACACATATAATATTACAATCCGACATTTTGAAATGTCCCCGATATATCCCCCGCAATCCGACATCCGACATAAGAAACTCAAACCGACATGAGTCCGACATCCGACATCTGCAAGCTTGCACTGCAGTGATTCTGGTCCGTGAGTATGTTTCATTTCACTTTAGAGCCGAAGAAGATAAGCTACCCATTCTCCTCTGATCGTTTCTATGGTATGAAATATTTTCATGAAGGGACCTATACAGAAGATGAGAAATCCAATAGCTTGGAATGAATGAAAAATGAGTGGAAATTATTGTTTTATAAGCTAAAAGGGCATTTTCGAAGAAAAAAAATCCGAAGTATCAATAAAAGTTATATGCTTGATCACGTGACTATACTAAATGACAATTTTTAATGGAAGTTAGATATTGGGTTCCAATTTTAATAGTAATAACTAACTCAAAGACCTAAGTAATGCATAAAATCAACCTCTAGGACCCAATTGTAGAGCATTTAAAAACATGGACTAATGTCAAGCACAAACCTTAATCTCAGGGACCAAGTGTAATTTACCCAGGAAAATATATTTCATTTAATTAGAGTTAGACTAGAAACTCCTTCAATAACTAATTAAAATCATTCGGACCATCCATTTAAAAGTATTCCCCTTGTCATGTAAAGATACTACAATGGATAACTACTACTTAAAACCTTCCTCCTTCCAACTGCTCTTCAATATAGTAATGAAACATGGGATTGACATATCTTATAAAGCAAAAGTCATATGAAATATATGAGGCTCGCACCAACTGTGGGATTAAAGATGCAAACTTACAAGTTACAACTACCAAGTAAAAAAGCCTGCTTTTATATTGGAACACATGACTGTCGGTGCCATTACACCTAAGAAGCCATTTATAGACACATCTAATGAGGGACGGACAAAATGCACTTTCTACTAGCAAAATAATTGCAAAGATAACATCATAAGTATACTTGATATGTTAGTTAAACCCGATAATTATAAGTTAAATTTGAAGTACAGGACCTTTTGGTAAGAGTGACTGTACGTCGACTGTGTACAACCACTCAAGGTCAGCACAAAATAGCCATTAAGAAGAACAAGAAAGGAATCATAATGATAATTGACACCGAATAAGTTTAAAAGGAGTGACTAGGTGTTTCCAACACTTTATGCTATAACCCCGATGCCAAAAGTGCATGTCATCGTGAACACGATACTTTTTTGATATTTCAATTACAAAAAAGAAATTCATAAATATAAATGCATACAGATTAGCACAATTAAGCACATGAAATTAAATTAAGCAATAAATATTGTCACTCCCATTTTTTAATGTACTACGAGTAAATGATAAAGCTAAGTCGTGCAAGTCAGTGACTCACGGTATTCAAATACGAACAAGAAATATCCATAAAATAATAATATCCAATTGTACAGGCTCAATGTGTAAGAACCGAACCCGAACGTGTATAAATGTTGTATTATATTTTAAAATATGAGAAATAATATTCCCCTATGATGAAAAAGAGAGAAAGATTCAGTGCTGATTCAACGTCGCGCGTTTAATTTTTAAGTTCGAGTTTATCCGAAGATTTTGCAGCGATCGTTTCGTATTTATTTTATATTTTGATCAAATTATGTTTTCGTCTTGGCTTTGCGGCGGATGATTGAGTTACTGATGGTTAAGTTGGGCTTGGTTTGGTAATAAAATTGGATTGAGGTTGAGTTGGAACACTTGTGGGCTAGCTGGTTGGGTTATCTGGTTGGCTAATTTGGAGTTTAATTAAGTTTCTCTTATGTCTTTGGGCTGGCTGGTTCTTAATTCAGATTAAGCTTAAGCCCTTAGCTTAAGTTAGGCGGTGGATTTGACTTTTTGGGCGGCTAATTTAATCCCTTGCCGCTGGCTTCTTCCGATGCTTCTCTCTTGCCGCCGCCTGGAGCTTGACGGGCTGGGGGAAATTTCTGCTCTCCTCCTTCTTTGGCCACGATTTCTCCTTCCTTAGACGTTTCCTTGATTCTAATTGGCCACTAAAGCGACTGATTTTTGAAGAGTATGGTGGCTGAATTATGAGTTCTGTAGCGCTTAAAATTTGATTTTTTTTACGCGTTCCTTTCGAGTCACAAAGCTTGTCCTTCCCTAGGCAACTCCTATAGGTCGTAGTTGTGGCCGTCTTAGGGAGTCTACTCGTAGTTATTTATCAACGCAACCCTAAAGTAAATGATTTACTTGATACTGCAGAGGATGACGTCCGGCGATAAACGCGCCGAGAATCCTTCGAAGGACAAGGACAAAGGAAAAGTTGAGGTGAGTCCTTACTGCTTTAATTTCGTGTACATTTGAATATTTTAACTTATGAACATCTAGAATATGAATTGCCTTGAATTAAAGAAATTCGAAGATTTGGAATCACTGAAATTATGAAATCGCTAAAAAGCTAAATATGGATTAGCAAGCGATAGAATCTCTGAAGGAAAATTAATATAATTATTTCATATATTTATGAATTGAATATGAAATGAAATGAATAAGAAATAGAGAGTGCGTCGACGCATCGAAACACTAAGGGTCAGCCTAGTAGGGGGGAAAGCTTCAGACTCCTACACCCAGTGGGAGGGGTAGATCTCCTACGAAAATTGATAATGAAATATCCAATCTATGAGGCGTGGAAGCCTGTTGCGTTGTTGAGCGCCCTAGAGCGGACATTGATTTGATGAACCCAGATGTTTGATTTGAGAATGACCCTCAGTATTTCGAAAGAACAAAAAGAAATATAATCGAACATGAAAATGAACCATAATGAGATATAAGAAAATAAATAACAGAAATGGTTTATTTCTGTGTACTAGCTCATTGTACATGTCTACTTTATTTCATGATTCTACTATACATGTTCATACTGTCATACAGTTTATACAGATATATATAACTGTCTGTTATAGCTGATTCTTCGTGTTTGCATGTAGGGCGGTCGAAGAGGTAAAGAAAACACTTAGTTTTCTAAGCTAAATGATTGTTAATCTTATTTTTAGGATCAGACCACCAGAGTGTTAGGCCCCTCTAGGAGGATACCGGCGGAGGCAGAAAGGAAACAAAGGGAATACATAGCTCGGCCTCGGGTTAGAGTGTATTTCAGTGTGTTGTAGATTTCAGTTTAGTCTGTATTCAGTTATGTCATAGTACGTACTTCAGTGATTTTGGTTTTCCATGTATTCCTCGACATGATGTATATTAATAAAATGAATAAAAAGAGGATTTATATCTTACTGGTACCACTCCTGTGATCTGGTTAGCTGCATTATTTAATTGTGCAAAATCTGCTCAGAAGAAAGAAAGAAATAAATTGTGGCGGACTTCGGGCCGTTACAATTAAGTGGTATCAGAACCCGGTTTTTCGCAATGCGAGAAATGCAAAGAGTACTAATTGAAGGACATAATTAGGGTTGTAACGGTTCGGTTTGGTTCGGTTTTTGATCAAAACCGCTAACCGAACCATCCACATGTGGTTCCAAAAATATGGAACCGCGCTGAAACGCACATACCTTTGGAATCGAACCGAACCGAATGGTTCGGTTCGGTTTTAGTGGTTTAATAATAAAAATAAAAGAAATTTTCTCATTAATAATTAGTCATCTAACCAAGTGCTGACAAGTGATAATTAAAAAGAATCTTATATGATTCATGCAAAAAGGATGATTAGGATCAAATTCAAGCTCCCAAAGGCTCGTGAATTCGTCAGGTTGTGAATCGTGACCTAGAAAAGAGAAGTGAAAAGTGAACGGTGAAGTGGTAAACCCGTGAGGCGTGAAGTCATAAAACTTAATAGTGACTGAAGAGATAAAAAATTAAAACTTAATATGGTCGTATGTTTCTATGTTTCTTGGACTTATTAACTTTAATAACATAATAGATATTAAAAAATTAAAACTTGTAACAATTTATATTTCTAATATATTAAAATATTATTAAAGCTAATATGGTTCGGTTCGACTCGGTTCGGTTTGACATTTCGAACCGTGAACCGAACCGAACCACATGGTTTTTCAAAAAATGGAACAGTGACCGAACCGCGGTACTAAAACCGAACCGAACTGAACCATGCGGTTTGGTTTGGTTTGGTTTGGTCATGCGGTTCGGTTGGTTCCGACTTACACCCTTAGACATAATTTTACTTTGATGTTCATATAATTAACTTGATCATGTCTTGTTCCTCAGGAGACCCTTCAAGTGTACTCGAGTCGTAGACTCCAAGAGGCTCGAGATGAATCTGAGGCTGTCAGGGAAGCTGTATCAGAAGAAAATGATAATGGGCATAAAGCCCCACTTCAAATATCAGATATAGCTAAAGCCATTGCGGAGGCTATTAGGCTGGTTCGGGATACTCCCCCTATAGCTCCCCCGGTTGTGCCAGCTATGCCTCCTCCAACACTGTTGTAACGCACCAGACTCGCCTGATTGATACTGAATTGAGGCCGTTTCTGGATTTGAAGCCGCCAACCTTCCGTGGTGGTATTTCACTGATAGAGACCGAGGATTGGATTCTGCGAATCGAGACCATATTTGAGGCGATGCGGTGTCCAGCTGAACGTAAAGTAGAGTTGGTTGCCTTTCTGCTAGAGGGTGAAGCGAAGCGTTGGTGGATTAATATGATGAAATGGAAATTTGTTGTTAGAGGCTTGGCGAGCGTAGCGTGGACTGAATTTACCCCTGAATTCGAAGTGGTTCGTGCCGAAGACTGAAAAGAGACAGCTTCAAGAAAGATTCTTGCGTCTGGTGCAAGGAAATCGTTCCGTCCTGCAGTATGAGGCGGAATTTCCTAGATGGCCTATTATTCTGAGTCTGCAGTGGCCACAGAAGAAGCTACGTGCCTGCATTTTCAGGAAGGCTTGCGAGATGATATTCATGCATATGTTGTTCCGTTTGATATTATAGATTATGCAGTTTTAGTGGAGAAGGCTCGAATGGTTGAGCTTGATGGCAAGAAGAGGCAGCGCAGAGCAGAAATGTTCAAGAAGAAATTCAAAGAAGGCTTCAGTCAGGAAAAATCAGGCAAATCAGGTGAACCCCCGTGGAAGAAAAAGAAGCAGCAACAATCTTCGTCGACTGTTAGTACGCAGGTCTCTCAATCGACGGTGACTAAGTGCGCCAAATATGGCAAGATGCACAGAGTGGAATGTCTGACAGGTGTCTGTGTAACGGCCCAAAACAAAAGAAAAGAAAATTAATTAATGAAATTCCCAATGATGAAATAATAAAACTCAGTGTCGAGACGACGTCGCACTTTAGGTTTGAAGGTTTGGATTTTTCGATGATTTTGCGACGCTCGTTTCATGTTAAGTTTCGTTTTATTTACTTCGTTTTGCTAGGTACGAATAGTTTTTGTATATGGGTTTGATGGTGGAAATTGAAATGGTTGAAGTGAGTGGCATTTAAACCTAAATGATTATGAGCTGTATTTCATGGATGTGGTTGTAACTGGATTTGGGTTGCTGCTGATTTTTGGGATGTTTTGGTTTGGCCGGTTCCTATGCTGCTGATTTTCAGATGGATGGTTATTATATTTTACTTACTATAATATCTAAAATGGAGGAGTTTTAAGCGGTGGCTGTGTTCTGTCATTTAAGCGGTGGAATTTTCCTTTCTTTTACCCTGGCTGCTTATTTCCGTCTCCCGGCTCCTGGAAAGTTCGACGAGCTAGGGCTGGTTGCCCCTCTTCTTCTCCATCGACGATTGCCTCTCTTCCTTGGTCGTTGGTGCTAGGAGAAGTCTGTTGCTGCCTCCTCCTTGCATCTTAGCTGGTTTGCTGCTCCTGTTGGCCGGCAGTTTTGGGTGACTCTTCTCCTCTGTGAGCTTCCTTCCCCCTCTTCCTCTAGTAGTTCTGGAAATAACTTGGGGCTGATTTTAGTGAGTTTTGCTGCTCCTCTTTTCACTTGTGGTTGGTGGTTGTGCTGTAGCCTTCCTTCACTTGGTTTTGGTTATGTTTTTGGCCGGCTATAATACTGCTGCTGTTTGAATTTTGTGGGATTGTTGGCTTCTGTTCCTAGATGATGTGGGCTGCCATGAGATGTTTTTCTTAGCTATTTGGGATTCCTGCTGTAAAAATAATTTGGGGCTTTCTTCTTGTCCCTTGTTGCCCGGTTGTTGCCTTGTTACTTTGAGTTTTATTCTTGCAATACCAGGTATTTGGGGCTGCTGTTTGAGGCTGCTATGGGTGTTGTTTGGGTTCCTGTTTAGTGCTATTTTGATGGGGGGAAAACTTATTAGATGGTTGCCCTATTTACTGGCTGATTTTACTTGAGCTGTCCAGTTTTTGGAAAGGGTTTTACTTCGTTTTGAGCTGCTAGTAACAGCACTTGGAGCTGCGGTTTCCGCAGCCCTTGGAGCTGTTTGTCGCAGCAAGTTTGAGGCTGTTTTTCCCCCTTTGTATGGGCTGATTTCTGCTATATTTCTTAGGATTTTGAAGAGTTTTGCTTTCGTTGTTCGTTACCAAAGTTGTCTTTCCTTAGGCAACTCCTTTCGGGTCGTAGTTGTAATCGTCGTAGGAAATAAAGCGTATCGCGACACAACCCTAAAGTAAATGATTTCATTGATACTGCAGAGGATGGCGTCCGGAGATAGACCCGATGAAAATCCTGGTACGATTAAAGGCAAAGGAAACTTGGTGAGTACTTATTTCTTTAATTATGCATAGCTTTGAATTATTTTTACTATACATATGATAGATTTTGATACAGAAAGTATTTTAGTGATTGTGCATTAATATGAAATTGAAATTGTTCGAATTCTGAATCACTGATAAATCCAAGAATCGCTGGAAAATGTTGAATTGGCAATAAAGAAGCGATGAATTAACTTCTGAGGGAAATAATTTAAATAAACCTATTATATTTACTTCGTTTTGCTTGTACGAATAGTTTTTGTATATGGGTTTGATGGTGGAAATTGAAATGGTTGAAGTGAGTGGCATTTAAACCTAAATGATTATGGGTTGTATTTCATGGATGTGGTTGTAACTGGATTTGGGTTGCTGCTGATTTTTGGGCTGTTTTGGGTTGGCCGGTTCCTATGCTGCTGATTTTCAGATGGATGGTTATTATATTTTACTTACTATAATATCTAAAATGGAGGAGTTTTAAGCGGTGGCTGTGTTCTGTCATTTAAGCGGTGGAATTTTCCTTTCTTTTACCCTGGCTGCTTATTTCCGTCTCCCGGCTCCTGGAAAGTTCGACGAGCTAGGGCTGGTTGCCCCTCTTCTTCTCCATCGACGATTGCCTCTCTTCCTTGGTCGTTGGTGCTGGGAGAAGTCTGTTGCTGCCTCCTCCTTGCATCTTAGCTGGTTTGCTGCTCCTGTTGGCCGGCAGTTTTGGGTGACTCTTCTCCTCTGTGAGCTTCCTTCCCCCTCTTCCTCTAGTAGTTCTGGAAATACCTTGGGGCTGATTTTAGTGAGTTTTGCTGCTCCTCTTTTCACTTGTGGTTGGTGGTTGTGTTGTAGCCTTCCTTCACTTGGTTTTGGTTATGTTTTTGGCCGGCTATAATACTGCTGCTGTTTGAATTTTGTGGGATTGTTGGCTTCTGTTCCTAGATGATGTGGGCTGCCATGAGATGTTTTTTTAGCTATTTGGGATTCCTGCTGTAAAAATAATTTGGGGCTTTCTTCGTGTCCCTTGTTGGCCGCTGTTGCCTTGTTACTTTGAGTTTTATTCTTGCAATACCAGGTATTTGGGGCTGCTGTTTGAGGCTGCTATGGGTGCTGTTTGGGTTCCTGTTTAGTGCTATTTTGATGGGGGGAAAACTTATTAGATGATTGCCCTATTTACTGGCTGATTTTACTTGAGCTGTCCAGTTTTTGTAAAGGGTTTTACTTCGTTTTGAGCTGCTAGTAACAGCACTTGGAGCTGCGGTTTCCGCAGCCCTTGGAGCTGTTTGTCGCAGCAAGCTTGAGGCTGTTTTTGCCCCTTTGTATGGCTGATTTCTGCTATATTTCTTAGGATTTTGAAGAGTTTTGCTTTCGTTGTTCGTTACCAAAGTTGTCTTTCCTTAGGCAACTCCTTTCGGGGCGTAGTTGTAATCGTCGTAGGAAATAAAGCGTATCGCGACGCAACCCTAAAGTAAATGATTTCATTGATACTGCAGAGGATGGCGTCCGGAGATAGACCCGATGAAAATCCTGGTACGATTAAAGGCAAAGGAAACTTGGTGAGTACTTATTTCTTTAATTATGCATAGCTTTGAATTATTTTTACTATACATATGATAGATTTTGATACAGAAAGTATTTTAGTGATTGTGCATTAATATGAAATTGAAATTGTTCGAATTCTGAATCACTGATAAATCCAAGAATCGCTGGAAAATGTTGAATTGGCAATAAAGAAGCTATGAATTAACTTCTGAGGGAAATAATTTAAATAAACCTATTATATGATTGAATAAGAACATTGCATCGATGCATAAGAATAATTGAAATGATAAGGGTTAATCTAGTAGCCGTAGTGGGGGTGTGAATACGCTACGGCGGAATGTGCTTTTGATATTGATTGAGGTCGTTGAAGGCCGGAGGCCGTTGAAGGCCAAGAGGTCGTTGAAGACCAAGAAGGAATGAATCTACAGTAACCCTTATGATTTCCAAATTAAATTAAGTTAAAGATAAATTGAGAAATCTGAATAAGAACATTGTGAAAACAGATTGAATGAGCTATGATTCGAAAGAACATGAAATCTGATTCCGAAAGTGAAACTGACTTGATAAAATGTTTGATGCGAAAGAATATTTGATATGAATGAACGAAATGATTTTTGAATAGATCGAATACCAGAACTTGAAACAGAAATCATAGATGTACGAACACTGTAAAAACTGTTATTCATTATTTCTGATACATGTTATAGTAATTTGTACACTGAAATTGAATACCATGCTGTTATTACTTATACACTGAAATGGCATATATGCATATTGCTACTAACGTTTGTTGCTTGCATGTACAGCAGTTAAAGAGGTATGTTACTCGCTTAGTCATATTCTTTATGACTAAATCCGTTGTGATTATTCTTTTTAGGTAGCGGATGCGACTCCGAGTGCTCCGAGAAAAGCTAGACTGACTCGAACTGAAGAGCGAGCAAAGGTATGAATTTAGTTTATGTATTTTCATTGTACTCATATTTTACTATGCTGCGATAAATGCTTACAAAGAGACTCAGATACAGAATTTCTGTGAGGTCTGGCTCGGGGCCTCACAGTCTGCTTTTACTGTCGCCAACAGGGACATCAACGGAAGAATTGTCCAAAGCTGCAGAGGGATGAAAGTCAGAAGGGAGCTCCATCCCTGCCTACTCAGAAGATCTTTCATATTGGGACTTCCAAGGAAAGGGAGTTTATTGCATCGGCATCTATTCCTGCTAAAGGAGACAGAGAAGAAAGGATGGTCCAGCCCAAAGCTTTCAATCTTGGGCGGCAAGAAGCGAAAGTTGATGATACGGTGGTCAGAGGTATGCTAAATGCGCACGATCAGTTATTAAAGGTTTTATTTAATACTGTTGCTAGTCATTCCTTCATTTCATTATATATTCTTGATTCTGTTTGTACACACCAATATCAAGTTGCAAAACCTTTGAATGCCCTTATGCCGAATAATACGGTGCTGACTACCCAAATGCGATTCGTGGTATCGTTATCTTTTAACGAGAAAAGAATTGAAGCAGATGTCGCATTGCTACCGTTGGTTGAATACGATGTTATTCTCGGTATGGATTGGCTTTCGAATCGAGAAGCAGTAATCAGCTGCAAATCGAAAGAAGTCGTGTTCAAATGCCCAGACAGGAGTTTGTTAGTGTTTAAGGGACTGGGAGAAGTTTCAAAAATTATGATTTCTGGCATGAAGGTATGGAAGAAATTGAGGAAAGGTTGCATGCCATTCTAGTGATGATTAAAGTATCCAAAGATGAAAAGAAAGAATTTACAGCCGTGCTTGTAGTGCGGGAATACTTGGATGTATTTCCCGAAGAATTGTCTGGTGTACCTTCAACTCGAGAAGTTGAGTTTGAAATTAAGTTGATTGAAGGAGCTGCTCCAGTAGAAAAGACACCTTATCGGATGACGCCAAAAAATTGACAGAATTAAAGGTGCAGTTGCAAGAGCTTCTAGATAAAAAATTTATCCGACCGAGCACTTCTCCTTGGGGAGCTCCAGTGTTATTCGTTAAGAAGAAAGACAGATCTCTCTGTTTGTGCGTTGATTATCGCGAATTGAATAAGCTGACAATTAAGAATAAATACTTTTTGTCTCGTATTGATGACTTATTTGATCAGCTGGTGGGTGCGCGAGTGTTCTCCAAAATTAATCTTCGATCAGGATATCACCCGTTACGAATTAAAGATGAAGATATTTTGAAGGCTGCATTTAGTACCAGGTATGTGCATTTTGAATTTGTTGTAATGTCATTTGATCTAACAAATGCTCCTGCAGCATTTATGGACTTAATGCATCGAGTCTTTAAAGCTTTCCTCGATCAGTTCGTGATCGTTTTCATCGATGATATCATGATTTATTCTAAGTCGAAAAAAGAACATTCGCAGCACTTGCGTCTAGCTTTGCAGGCATTAAGAGAGCAACGTTTATTTGCCAAATTTTCGAAGTGCGACTTCTGGTTAAAAGAAATGGCTTTTCTGGGCCACTTGATTAATGAAGAAGGCATATCGGTTGATCAAGCAAAAATTGAAGCAATTGTGAAGTGGACTCAACCGAAGTCGGTAACCGAAGTGCGCAGTTTTTTGGGATTAGCTGGTTACTATAGAAAATTCGTGAAGGAATTCTCCAAAATAACGCTACCTTTGACACAGTTAACCCGGAAGAATGTGTCTTTCAAGTGGGAAGACGAGTGTCAGCAAACATTTGAGGCACTGAAAGAACGATTAACGACTGCCCCAGTTTGGGTGATGCCTGAAGGGTCAGATGGGTTTCAAATCTATAGTGATGTGTCATATAAGGGATTAGGTTGTGTGTTAATGCAACGTGGAAAGATAATTGCCTTTACTTCTAGACAATTAACGGATGCTGAAAAGAATTATCCAATGTATGATCTGGAGCTAACGACAGTAGTGTTTGCGTTAAAATTTGGCGACACTATTTGTATGGCGTGCGTTGTGAAATCTTTACCGATCATAAGAGCTTGAAATATATTTTCGATCAGAAAGAAATTAATTTACGACAAAGGTGGCTGACATTTATTAAAGATTATGATTTGGATATTCAGTACCATCATGGTAAAGCAAATGTTGTTGCAGATGCTTTGAGTAGGAAAAGTGTAGCCGCGTTATCGATAATGCCGCAGTTTAATAAAAAGCTCTTACGAGAGTTGCAAGAAATGAAAATTTTCTTTATTTTGTCGAACGAGGAAAAGCGAGCGCAGCTATTTCAGATGCAGATCCAGTATTCGCTTAAAGATCGAATCCAGAAGGCAATGCCACAAGATTCGTTTCTGATGGGTGTGTTAGAGAAAGTGAAAAAGGGAGAAGCAAATGCTTTTACCCAGAAGAATGAATTGATGTTTTAGATTGATTGAGTCTGCGTGCCTGACGCGGATAATTTAAGAAAAGATATTTTATATGAAGCTCATAACACACCGTATTTGATTCATCCTGGCCGAACAAAAATGTATCATGATCTGAAACAGGAGTTTTGGTGGCCCAAAATGAAACAGGATGTGACCAATTATATTGCTCAATGTCATACCTGTCAGGTAATGAAAGCTGAGCATATGAAGCCCGCTGGTTATCTTCGGTCACTTCCTATTCCGGAATGGAAATGGGATGATGCAGCAATGGATTTTGTATTTGGCTTACCGCGCAGTAAACCAGACAATGATGGAATCTGGATAATTATTGACCGTTTGACCAAGAGCGCTCATTTTATTGCGATGAAGCAAGGAGGACCTACTGAAAAGCAGATAGAAGCTGATTTGTCTAGCCCGACTGAACCCTATCAAATTATTAATCGTCAGAGCAAGAATGTCCGAAATCGCGATGTGAGTTTTGCAAAGTATGGTGGAAAGGTCACCCTGCCAATGAAGCTACTTGGGAACGAGAAGATACAATGATGAACTTATTTCCCGCGTTCTTTTTGAACCAAGAAGATTGAATTTTCTGTTAAGAAGGGGAGAATTGTAAGAACCGAACCCAAACATGTATAAATGTTGTATTATATTTTAAAATATGAGAAATAATATTCCTCTATGATGAAAAAGGGAGAAAAATTCAGTGTCGATTCGACGTCGCACTTATTCGCTTAAATATCGAATTCAGAAGGCAATGCCACAAGATTCGTTTCTGATGGGTGTTAGAGAAAGTGAAAAAAGGGAGAAGCAAATGTTTTTACCCAGAAGAATGAATTGATGTTTTTGAATGATAGAATCTGCGTGCCTGACGCGGATAATTTAAGAAAAGATATTTTATATGAAGCTCATAACACACCGTATTCGATTCATCCTAGCCGAACGAAAATGTATCATGATCTGAAACAGGAGTTTTGGTGGCCCAAAATGAAACAGGATGTGACCAATTATATTGCTCGATGTCATACCTGCCAGGTAATGAAAGCTGAGCATATGAAGCCCGCTGGTTATCTTCGGTCACTTCCTATTCTGGAATGGAAATGGGATGATGCAGCAATGGATTTTGTATTTGGCTTGCCGCGCAGTAAACCAGGAAATGATGGAATCTGGGTAATTATTGACCGCTTGACCAAGAGCGCTCATTTTATTGCGATGAAGCAAGGAGGACCTACTGAAAAGCAGATAGAAGTTGATTTGTCTAGCCCGACTGAACCCTATCAAATTATTAATCGTCAGAGCAAGAATCTCTGAAATCGCGATGTGAATTTTGTCAAAGTATGGTGGAAAGGTCACCCTGCCAATGCAGCTACTTGGGAACGAGAAGATACAATGATGAACTTATTTCCCGCGTTCTTTTTGAACAAAGGAGATTGAATTTTCGAGGACGAAAATTCTGTTAAGAAGGGGAGAATTGTAAGAACCGAACTCGACGTGTATAAATGTTGTATTATATTTTAAAATATGAGAAATAGTATTCCCCTATGATGAAAAAGAGAAAAATTTAGTGTCGATTCGACGTCGCACGTTTAATTTTTAAGTTCGAGTTTATCCGAAGATTTTGCGGCGATCGTTTCGTATTTATTTTATATTTTGATCAAATTATGTTTTCGTCTTGGCTTTGTGGCGGATGATTGAGTTGATGATGGTCAAGTTGGGCTTGGCTTGGTAATAAAATTGGATTGAGGTTGAGTTGGAACACTTGTGGGCTAGCTGGTTGGGTTATCTGGTTGGTTGATTTAGAGTTTAATTAAGTTTCTCTTATGTCTTTGGGTTGGCTGGTTCTTAATTCAGATTAATCTTAAGCCCTTAGCTTAAGTTCGGCGGTGGATTGGACTTTTTGGGCGGCTAATTTATTCCCTTGGCGCTGGCTTCTCCCGATGCTTCTCTCTAGCCGCCGCCTGGAGCTTGATGGGCTGGGGAAAATTTCTGCTCTCCTCCTTTCACCACGATTTCTCCTTCCTTGGGTATTGGGAGAGGGTTGCTGCTACTTCCTTGGCTTTGGGGAGAGGGTTGCTGCTACTCCTTGGGCTTTGACCTTGCTCTGTAATCCCTTACTTCCTCACTTCTCTTTACTTACTGTTAAAGTAATGGGGGTTGGAATTTGTGGATGGCTAGGGTTCCTGCTTTGACCTTGGGTTTTGATTTAAGCTATATAAGTCACTTCCCCTCTCTTGTTTCTTTGTTTAATTCTTAAAATTTGTGGGTTGATTTTATTATTGGTTGGTGGGGAGAATTAGTGGTTGTTCCCTTCTATGGTTCCTTTGATTTCTACCTTTGCTGACTGCTTTTATGTTGGCTGACTGTTTCTTTCCCTTTAGATGGCTTGATTGTTGTTTTTCCTTATGTTGGTTGGCTGTTGTTTGTGCTGGCCGGCTGCTGTTTATGCTGGTCAAGTGTTCTCTGTTGTTGTATTAATTAGAAGGGATACCGTTCCTATTAATTGCCCCTGCCATTTGTTGTATTGGTGACTATTTTTGGTTAGATTTTGGACTGCAGTGGCAGCCCTTGGAGCTGTTGTTGGCAGCCCTTGGTGTTGTTATTAGCAGCCATGAAATGCCCTCTTGTTAGCTTGTATTTGCTGTTTTCTAAAGGGGTTTGAGTTATCTGTTAGGCGTGGTTGTTTGGGCTATCTTTATTAGCTACCGTGGGATGTTTTCCTTGATTCTAATTGACCACTAAAGTGACTGATTTTTGAACAGTATGGTGGCTGAATTCTGAGTTTTGTAGCGCTTAAAATCTGATTTCTTTATGTGTTCCTTTTGAGTCACCAAGCTTGTCCTTCCCTAGGCAACTCCTAGAGGTCATAATTGCGGCCGTCTAAGGGAGTTTACTCGTAGTTATTTATTGACACAACCCTAAAGTAAATTATTTACTTGATACTGCAGAGGATGGCGTCCGGAGATAGACGCGACGAGAATCCATCAAAGGACAAGGGCAAAGGAAAAGCTGCGGTGAGTCCTTACTGCTTTAATTTCGTATGCATTTGAATATTTTAACTTAGGAACATGTAGAATATGAATTGTCATTAATTAAAGAAATTCGAAGATTTGGAATCACTGAAATTATGAAATCGCTAAAAAGCTAAATATGGATTAGCAAGCGATAGAATCTCTGAGTGGAAATTAATATAATTATTTCCTATATTTATGAATTGAATATGAAATGAAATGAATAAGAAATAGAGAGTGTGTCGACGCATCGAAACACTAAGGGTCAGCCTAGTAAGGGGGTAAAGCTTCAGACTCCTACACCCAGTGGGAGGGGTAGATCTCCTACGGAAATTGATACTGAAATGTCCAATCTAGGAGGCGTGGAAGCCTGTTGCGTTGTTGAGCGCCCTAGAGCGGATATTGATTTGTTGGGCCCAGATGTTTGATTTGAGAATGACCCTCAGTATTTCAAATGAACAAAAAGAAATATAATTGAACATGAAAATGAACCATAATGAGATATACATAACTGCCTGTTATAGCTGACTCTTCGAGTTTGCCTGTAGGGCGATCGAAGAGGTAAGGAACTCACTTAGTTTTCTAAACTAACTGGTTGTTAATCTTATTTTTAGGATCAGACCGCCAGTGTGCTAAGCCCCTTTAGGAGGATACCTGCGGAGGAAGAAAGGAAACAAAGGGAAGACATAGCTCGGCCTCGGGTTAGAGTGTATTTCAGTGTGTTGTAGATTTCAGTTTAGTCTGTATTCAGTTATGTCATAGCATGTACTTCAGTGATTTTGGTTTTCCCTGTATTCCTGGATATTATGTATATTAATAAAATGAATAAAAAGTGGTTTTATGTCTTACTGGTATCACTCATGTGATCCGCTTAGCTGCATTATTTAATTGTGCAAAACCTGCTCAAAAGAAAGAAAGATTTAAATTGTGGCGGGCTTCGGGCCGTTACACAATGGAATCAACAATGATTAATAAGCTCACCTAGTAATGGCCTAAAGTGTGAGAATGGAGTGAGATTGGCAGGCTGACAATCCAGTAATGAAAATAGAGTCGGAAGGTGCAAGATGGGCATTGGAGGTGGAGATACGGGAGGAGGGTTGGGGGCAAAGGTGGGGAAGGGTGATGGAGCGGCAATGATTATAAGTGGTGGTGGTGGCTATGAGAGGTGAGAAGGGAGTGGGTGGTGGTGATGGGAGGCATAGCTAGTTAGGGATGATTTCCAAATGGGTGGGATGATTTATGTTGGGCAGCGACGGTAGGAAGTCGAGGCAATGGGTGGGGCATGCGGACGGCGGTTAAAAAGGGCTCTTAATGACTGGAGGTCTCTATAAGGGTTGGTGGTCGCAAAAAAGAAAACAAAGGGGTGGCAGATGAGGGAGAATCAGGCAGGGGTCGGTGGGGTGGAGAGGAGAGATAGAATTTCTCTTCACGGAAAATCAAGTTTCGGCTTCAGCACCCAGTAAGATGACGATTTCATGTTGCGAAGATTGGAGGAGGCTATACCTAATGCTTGATGTCTTCCTAAGGGCCTATAGTGGCTTATTCAAAATAAAACATCATGGGGCTCTCCTCTTGAACGACTATGATTTACCGATTCTGATAGACATAAAAGCCCCTAAGTAGACTCAGAAAATATAAAAAATACAGAATATATGTAAAAGTGACTTTGAAAGCGAAAGCAGAGTCAAATCATCAAGATGACAATCCTACAGACAGCTACTGCAGGAGTAGACCCTTTCAAGCACTGGATGGAAATAGTCAGCTCTCTGAAGTCGATCACCGTCAATAACGATTAGTGTTCTTCATAGAAAAATCA
Source organism: Dactylorhiza incarnata (assembly GCA_033032865.1). Taxonomy (NCBI): domain Eukaryota; kingdom Viridiplantae; phylum Streptophyta; class Magnoliopsida; order Asparagales; family Orchidaceae; genus Dactylorhiza; species Dactylorhiza incarnata. Next base: position 1,666,398 of record JAWHQI010000247.1, read on the forward strand.
ATTTAAATGCAAATACTTTCCATTCATGACCTAGAAAGCAAAATATTTTAAGGCAACTGTATGTATACAATTTCAGCCAATTATATCATCAATATCTCTGTTTGATTGCAATCTAAGCATTCAGTGTTTCATTGATGGTAATAAAAAATCTACAAGAAATATTGCAAATACCTGCCAAAAGAGTATCTCTTGTACTGACGCAGTAGTAGGGACTCCTTCAGGCCACATTGGCATTACTACATACACAGCAAAGCGTTCTCCACTTTTGATTTTGCTGGCAACCTTTAGTGCTAATTCCATTGGAACTAGGTTATCAGCACCTGATAACACCAAGAAAAACGTCAGTGAAGATGCAGGAAGAAACAGAAAACAGGTTTGCACAGATACATTCAATCTTGGATACTTGTCTAATCCCTTTCACTAGGCATGGAGGATAGAGGCAACTATGTTGATTAGACAAACATCATGAAATTTTGCATTACTCAGTTTCTACATGTTTTTAGACTACAGACCAAGATAAGCCCACAAAAATGATAGAAAAAAGAAATTTAACTTAACTACCAAAACAATAAAATCAAGTTAATGTGGCGCTCAAAGTTTATACTCGATAGCAACAGGAGGTCCAAGAACATGGAGTTTCTTAGACAGATGACTCGTCCATTTCCCTTGGCATAAACCATTGAGCAGGATACCGAAAGGCAGCAATCTATACACAGCAAGATAGTAAAACAAAGAAAGATAGGAATGCAGTGCCAGTATTGCAACTACTAGTTGTAGCAAGATATGGAGATATTTTAGTATGAACATGCAAGAATAATAAGTGATGAAGATGTTTTAGCCTTTTAGGGGGTTCTTTATGTGCTGTTTTGCTTGATTTCCTTCTCATTTCTATGTTACAAAAAGAGCCACTATCATATCAGAAATCCTACTATAAAATAAATGAGGAATTTGTATCGCACCAATGAGATCAAGCAACTCTTGATGCCAGTAGAGCATCTCTTGATGCCGGTAATGCATCTATTTGATCACATTGTTCTAGAGATTGCAATTCCTACTACTTACTCTCTTTTTTTCTAAATGTGAGGCAAATGGAAGTCAATCTCTCACAATTACAGTAAAATATTCATTGGAAAGGAGATAAGAGATAGCGTGCATCCTTTCAGCTTATCTTCTCCACAGATATCATCTTGGTTTTATCTCAGATTTTTTTCAGTTCACATACCTTGGGTGGTAATCATTTTTATTTTGCATCATCTACGGCATCGTTAGCATTTTTCAAGACTAGAAATAAAAATGTTGTTTTGTTTTCTTTCATGCTTTTCTTGTTCTTCAATTAAAGGTTACATTTGCAGCTGGCTGTTAATGGAGCTTTCATATGCCTAGATAGATATCAAATGTTTGCACAGACCCATTCATCTTTCATGCTTTTCAGAATCCTAGGGTGTAACGCCCCGGTCTACTGTGAGTGCGCTACAGGTCTGCAGACCAGTGACCCCAACCCATCTCCACATATCTGATCGGCGGCAGCCGCTAATTCCAATGGCGGATTGTTGAGGCTGGGGCTTGAACCCCAGACCTCCTGGATAAGGGAGCTCTAAATTATTCCTCATCACCAACTGAGTTGTTCCTCATCACCAACTGAGTTGCAGCTCAGTTGGTGATGAGGAACAGTTTAGAGCTCCCTTATCCAGGAGGTCTGGGGTTCAAGCCCCAGCCTCAACAACTCGTCATTGGAATTAGCGATTGCGGCCGATCAGATCCGTGGAGATGAGTTGCAGCTCAGTTGGTGAAGAGGAACAGTTTAGAGCTCCCTTATCCAGGAGGTCTGGGTTCAAGCCCCATCCTCAACAACCCGCCATTGGAATTAGCGGTTGCGGCCGATCAGATCCGTGGAGATGGGTTGGGGTCACTTGTCTGCAGACCTGTAGCGCACCCACAGTAGAATTTTTATGTAACGCCCCGGTCTACTGTGGGTGCGCTACAGGTCTGCAGACCAGTGACCCCAACCCATCTCCACGGATCTGATCGGCCGCAGCCGCTAATTCCAATGGCGGGTGTTGAGGCTGGGGCTTGAACCCCAGACCTCCTGGATAAGGGAGCTCTAAATTGTTCCTCATCACCAACTGAGCTGTCAGTTGATGAGGAACAGTTGAGAGCTCCATTATCCAGGAGGTCTGGGATTCTGGGTTCAAGCCCTAGCCTCAACAACCCGCCATTGAAATTAGCGGCTGCGGCCGATCAGATCCGTGGAGATGGGTTGGGGTCACTAGTCTGCAGACCTATAGCGCACCCACAGTAGATCGGGGCGTTACATAGGGTGCCAGAACATCGAAGGTGTAAATGAGAGAAAACAGGTGGATAATTTTTAAGCAAAGTTAGATTCAAAATTGTTGAATCAGTAAGTGGTTATATAAAAGTACAAACTAAAATTAGAGACAATGCACTTATATTCAGGTCCAGCACAGAAGAGAATTGGTAAGTATTCAGGTAGATAAGCTATAACGTCATTGAATGCAAGTAGTACTAGTTATAAGGCAATTATAAACCTGAATTCTTGTAGGATGGCCAGCCATAAGAAGAACCAAGAAAGTACTGATTTTCAATATATATGAAGTGCTTCGCAGATCTGATTGCCTTAACGTATGCTGTATGAATGCTCTGATCAACCACCAGATTTTTTTGGATAACAAGGTTCTGCATTAAACTACTGCAAAATGAAATCACACAATCTAAAAAAGGTCCTCAATGAGCAAGATTGCAAAAAGGCAATCAGAAACCAAGTGCTTATAACTAATCATTTCACAACATAGCATTGTATTTAAAATTTTGTATGTTTTTTGTTTTCTAATTGAGATCAAATTCCATAAAAATCATCTGACAAGGCAAACCTTTCCGTGACCCCCCTGAGCAGTCTTAGGAAATCCTTTTAACGATCCAGAGTCTACGGATCGGAATACCTGCAATTTGAAGGGTCAGCTGATCTTTAAGAGAGTGAAAGGCAGTTGAAAAAAATATTGCATAATACGCCTTCTAGCAGTAACCTGCACGTGCCAGTTTTCAAGATCTTCTTCCTTGGTAACCCGTAAGATGGGATTATCGATACGGACGGTGGGTGAAGGGCTAAGTATCCATGATATACGTTCCAACTTGATTAGTGCATCATCATTCCAACGCGATGTTCCCTTTTTAAAACGCCATCTGAATTCACGCCATTTTGTTGATTTTCGCCACCGTTGCTCAAAATTAGTTAAAACATCATATGCAGCAGGCCCTTCAATCTTACAGTGCAAGTCATGCCATGGCTGTCTTGGGCCCGTCGTATCATTCTGCCCAAAAAATTGGAAAATGGTTGATTAATAGTGTAATGGCCCGAAGTCCGCCACAATTTAAATCTTTTTCTTTCTTGCGAGCAGGTTTTACCCAATGAATAATGCAGCCCATATTTAGGTTCGGTTCTTACAAATAGTACAAGTCAACCTTCTTCAACAGAGTACCAGTAAACAATTTGAGAACATTATTGTTCAAGCAATTTTAATACTTGTGCAGACCAATTATTGCACCACTCTATGTAAAAGCTATCGTGGAAGATGGTAGAAAAACAAATAGGAAGTTACTTATTCCACAACAGCAGATTCTTTGTGAAGAAACCTGCTGTGATCAGCTTGATAAATCATGTACATGATTTCATAATATAGCAAAACGTTACTTGTACATCTACCAGATAAAGAACTATAGAAAACATACATGGATCAGTACAGATGTAAAAAACAAAGACTACGAAATACTTTCTCCACAGCAGCTTATGAAATACAAAGAGAAGCCTTCTGTAACTAAAAGTTGAGAGCAAGGACATTTACTCACAGGAAATGTTGGATTGTGGAAGTCATTTAAATAGACGGAATCGAGATCCTTAAAAAGCCTATGTTCAGGTGTATCATAACGACCATCACAAAGATCAAGCCCTCCAATAAAAGCAGTAATCTTTCTATTGTTTCCAGTAGCTTGTGTGTCAACCAATACACATTTCTGATGGTGTGTAAAAAGTGTCCCCACAACCTGAATAAAAGATTGCAGTCAACAAGGTGCCTTAACAATCTAAGAAAAGAAAAAAAAATAGTGAAAAAGACAGGCAAAAGTAATTATTGAAGAATCCTGTGTTCGCGGCAAGTATACTACATATGTTGCTACTAAACAAGTCAAGCAGCTAGCAATACAAACTTTCATTAACATGAAAATGCAACTTGTTAAGGAACATTAGAAGTTGTGCTTCTGTAGCTAAATGGAAAAGAGATGCAAATCTCCAAATTTGTAAACGATGATCCATTCAAAATACAAATAACAAATGCAGTCAACAAGGTGCCTTAGCAATCCAAGAAAAGATTAAAAAGAATAGTGAAAAAGACAGGCAAAAGTAATTATTGGAGAATCATGTGTTCTCTGCAAGTATACTACATATGTTGCTACCAAACAAGTCAAGCAGCTAGCAATACAAACTTTCGTTAACATGAATTAATGCAACTTGTTAAAGAACATTAGAAGTTGTGCTTCTGTAGCTAAGTGGAAAAGAGATGCAAATCTCCAAATTTGTAAACGATGATCCCTTCAAAATACAAAGAACAAATGCAGTCAACAAGGTGCCTTAACAATCCAAGAAAAGAATAAAAAGAATAGTGAAAAAGACAGGCAAAAGTAATTATTGAAGAATCCTGTGTTCTCGGCCAGTATACTACATCTGTTGCTACTACACAAGTCAAGCAACTAGCAATACAAACTTTCATTAGCATGAATTAATGCAACTTGTTAAAGAACATTAGAAGTTGTGCTTCTGTAGCTAAGTGGAAAACAGATGCAAATCTCCAAATTTGTAAACGATGATCCATTCAAAATACAAATAACAAAAGGATCCCCAATAAATTTACAACAAAGAGAGAACATCAAAAGGTGTGAAATGTCTCCAGGGCCTAAGAGAGGACATCAAAAGGTGTGTTGTAACTAGGGATGTTCACGAACCGAATCGAATAGCTCTTCAATCGAGTCCAAATTTTTCATAGAATGCAGAGATTCAGATTCGTTCGATTATTTGAATTCGGATTCAGATTCGTCCCGAAATCCTGGATTCAAATTTGGATTCGAATTCAGATTCAAGTTCGGATTCGAATTCGCTTCAAATGATGGATCAAATAGACTTTGATTGGATGGCCAGGATCATCTTTATATATAATATATATTGTTATTATTCATAAACTATTCGTGAATCTTGCCAATAGAGAAAATATTATTCGGATTAGGATTTGAATATCACTCGAATCAGAATTTGGATTCGAATTTGAATCTTAAGCGAAACTTCACAAATTGATTCCCGAACTATTTGGTTTGCGAACAGACCTAATTGTAACTAGGTGGAAAGGCAATTCAAAACACCAAATATGTAAGCAATGATTGATTTGAAACGCAACTAAAAGAATCTTAGAAATAGTTATAACAAAGAGAGCCATTCAAGTACTGAGCATTCCAGGGCCTACCGAGAGATAATTTGCGCAAGAAAAGATTCCACTTATGGTCATTAAATCACTAGAATGGACTTGAGGTTTTTTTTTGTGTGCGTGTGCGTGTGTGTGTGTGTGTGTGTGTGGGGGGGGGGGGGGGGGGGGGGGGGGGGGGGGGGGGGGGGGGGATTGCTGCATGCCTCAATAAAAGCAAGTGCAGACAACAACACCTGCCCAAATATGCAAAAAAAACATTAAACTATAGCCTACCAGACCATGCTCCTAATACTCAAAGCTCTTTAACACATGTATATGACTGATCATTTCTACCAGTTTCACATTGATATTTATCCTCAAACACTTCCACCAGTATAAACGGGCCTAAGCAGTGATGCAAACACAAACAGTGACTAATTTAGGGATATAATAAACTCATCATATCCTGAAAGAAGTATCCTAATAAGGGTTTTTTGGTGCATAAATATTAGGTGATATTGAAGCAGTCCTCCAATTGCATCAGTGAGTGAAAAAAGCTGGTCGACATGAGACAAAAAGGCCACAGATTGATGCAGTAAGCTGACAGAAAGCTTCAGGGGTGCAATTTAAGCCTGCCGGGT
>JAWHQI010002471.1:0-34955 GCA_033032865.1 Dactylorhiza incarnata
TGTGCTCCATTGGATTTAAGCCTCCGAGCATATTCTGAAAATGTGATGTGGTCAAAAATCAAACATACAAATCAAAAGTTATGCCTGTTTTAAGGTTTGGGTGTCAGTTGGACCGAAATTTCACATTACCGCTGCAACGCTCTAAATATTCACAACTAAATGAACTGGAATGGGTAAAACTGTGCTCCAATGAATGTAGTGCTACGAGCTCATTTCGAAAAGGTGTTGTGTGGTAAAATCAGGCAACCAGATCAAAAGTTTTTCCGGTTAAAGTTTGAGCGTCCTTTGGAGCTAAATCTCTCATTTTTCACTACAACCCACTATTGATCAACCACAAACGAACTGGAATGGGTAAAACTTGTTGTCCATTGGATGTAGGGCTCAGATATCATTTCGAAAAAGGCGTTTGTGGGCAAAATCAGACAACCAGATCAAAAGCTATGGGTGTTTGAAGTTAAGGTGCCAATTAGAGTAAAATCCCTCATTTCAACTGCAATCCATATACGTCCACCGCTAAATGAACTTGATCGAGTAAATCCTATTCCCCTTATGATGTATGGCTCTTAGCTGTCTTTCGAAAAGCAGTTTTCTGCAAATCCGGACATCCGGATCTAAAAGGTATAGCTGTTTGAAGTTTAGGTGTCAGTTGGAACTAAATCCCACATTACCACTTCAACTCAATGCATATCGACCACTAAACGAACTACAATGGGTAAAACTTGCTCTCCATTGAATGTAGGGCTCAGAGCTCATTTAGAAGAGGTGTTGTGGGCAAAAATCACACAAAACTAATCAAAAGTTATGGCTGTTTGAAGTTTAGGTGTCATTTGGAGCAAATTTTGCATTAACAGTGCAACCCGCTCAATATAGACAACTAAATGAACTGTAATGGGTAAAACATGAGCTTCAATGATTGTAGGGCTCCGATCTCATTCCTAAATGGTGTTGTGGGGGTAAAATCAGACAATCGGATCAAAAGTTATTGCTGTTTAAAGTTTGAGTGTCATTTGGAGCTAAATACCTCACTTTCACTACAAACGCATCTAAATTCATTCATTTTGAAATGTATGTGTCATTTGGAGCTAAATCTCGCATTAACACAACAACCACCGTATATCGTCCTCTAACAACCATGAATGGGTTAAATTCGCTCTGCATTGGATTTTGGACTCCGATCTCATTACGAAAAGTATTGTGGGCGAAAATCGGACAACCGAATAAAAAGTTATGGATCTTTACAGTTTAGGTGTCCTTTCGAGCTAAATACCTTATTACAAACCGCTGTATATTGACCACTAAACAAACTGGATGGGTAAAATTTGCTTTCCATTGGATGTAGGGGCTCTGAGCTCTTTCCAAAAGGGTGTTGTGCGCAAAAAATCGGACAACTAGATCAAAAAATATGGCTGTTACAGTTTATGTGTCAAGAGGAGCCCTCGTCACCATTGCAACCCCATGTATATTGACGCACTAAAATGAGCTGGAAGGGTTTATAATTGTGCTCCATTGGATGTAAGCCTCCGAGCATATTCTGAAAAGGTGATGTGGGCAAAACTCAAAAATACAAATCAAAAGTTATGCCTGTTTAAGGTTTAGGTGTCATTTGGACCGAAATTTCACATTACCGCTGCAACGCTCTAAATATTCACAACTAAATGAACTGGAATGGGGTAAAACATGTGCTCCAATGAATGTAGTGCTACGAGCCTCATTTCGAAAGGTGTTATGTGGTAAAATCAGGCAACCTGGTCCAAAAGTTGTTCCGGTTAAAGTTTGAGCGTCATTTGTAGCTAAATCTCTCATTTTTCACTACAACCCACTATAGATCAACCACAAATGAACTGGAATGGGTAAAACTTGTTGTCCATTGGATGTAGGGCTCCGATCTCATTCCGAAAAGGCGTTGTGGGCAAAAATCAGACAACCGGATCAAAAGCTATGGGTGTTTGAAGTTTAGGTGCCAATTGGACTAAAATCCCTCATTTCAACTGCAATCCACTATACGTCCGCCGCTAAATGAACTTGATCGAGTAAATCCTATTCCCCTTAGGATGTATGGCTCTTAGCTCTTTTCGAAAAGGTGGTTTGTGCAAAATCCGGACATCCGGATCTAAAGTTATAGCTGTTTGAAGTTTAGGCGTCAGTTGGAGCTAAATCCCACATTACCACTTCAACTCAGTGCATATCGACCACTAAACGAACTACATTGGGTAAGACTTGCTCTCCATTGAATGTAGGGCTCAGAGCTCATTTCGAAGAGGTGTTGTGTGCAAAAATCACACAACCTGATCAAAGGTTATGACTGTTTGAAGTTTAGGTGTCATTTGGAGCTACATTTTGCATTAACAGTGCAATCCGCTCAATATAGACAACTAAATGAACTGTAATGGGTAAAACATGAGCTTCAATGATTGTAGGGCCTCCGATCTCATTCCTAAATGGTGTTGTGGGGGGTAAAATCAGACAACCGGATCAAAAGTTATTGCTGTTTAAAGTTTGAGTGTCATTTGGAGTTAAATCTCTCACCTTCACTACAAACCGCATCTAAAAATTCTTTCATTTTGAAATGTATGTGTCATTTGGAGCTAAATCTCGCATTAACACTACAACCCACTGTATATCGACCTCTAAACGACCTTGAATGGGTTAAATTCGTTCTCTATTGATTTTGGGCTCCGATCTCATTACGAAAAGGTATTGTGGGCGAAAATCGGACAACCGGATAGAAAGTTATGGATCTTTACAGTTTAGGTGTCCTTTCGAGCTAATACCTCATTACAAACCCGCTGTATATTGACCACTAAACAACTGGATGGGTAAAAATTTGCTTTCCAATTGGATGTAGGGCTCTGAGCTCCTTTCCAAAGAGGTGTTGTGCGCAAAAATCGGACAGCCAGATCAAAAGATATGGCTGTTACAGTTTATGTGTCAAGAGGAGCCCTCGTCACCATTGCAACCCCCATGTATATTGACCACTAAAATGAGCTGGAAGGGTTTATAATTGTGCTCCATTGGATTTAAGCCTCCGAGCATATTCCGAAAAGGTGATGTGATCAAAAATCAAACATACAAATCAAAAGTTATGCCTGTTTTAAGGTTTGGGTGTCATTTGGACCGAAATTTCACATTACCGCTGCAACGCTCTAAATATTCACAACTAAATGAACTGGAATGGTAAAACATGTGCTCCAATGAATGTAGTGCTACGAGCTCATTTCGAAAAGGTGTTGTGTGGTAAAATCAGGCAACCAGATCAAAAGTTATTCCGGTTTAAAGTTTGAGCGTCATTTGGAGCTAAATCTCTCATTTTTCACTACAACCCACTATTGATCAACCACAAACAAACTGGAATGGGTAAAACTTGTTGTCTGTTCGATTCAAAAGTGCGCCTCCGAAGTGAAACGAGGGTTGCGGACTATCAGTTACTATTTAGTTGAAGAATTCAGACCGCTAGCTGCGGTCGAGGCCAGACTTCGCCCGTCGCGGCAAATGCCACTCCTGCGACGGGCTTTCCTTTTATTGAAAAGAAGCGGTTTACAAATGTGAAAGAGCAGAAGCCGGCCGGTCAGCAGTTCGCGAGACCTGAAACTCGAGACCGGAGCTCAGACAAGCGAGCTCTTGGATTCGAGTGTGCGTGTCTTGGGAACAGTGCCGCCCCCTATTATAGGCTTGGGGGCCTGCCCGATCGGGCAGGGATAAAATAACCTCCTGCCCGGGTACAGGAGAAACGGGCAGGCGGTGACGGGATACACAAAGAAGAGAAAGAAAAGAGGCCGCGCGATCTGACGGCCTGCCTTCCCGATCTGTCTTGCTTGCGGCTGAGGACACCGGGACCAAGTCAATAATGCAGACCGCGCGGTTTGGAGATTGAGGTCGCGATCTGCCCTCTGGTCATGACTTAGCCGATCTTCAAGAGGTAACTTGGATAGCCTTCGATCTGGACCCCCGGCCTGTTCTTCGGGCTGGAACTTCGAGTTTCTATGGGACAACCCGCGCGGCCTTCTTGCTGAGACCGCGGATGAACTTCTTGCCTTGGCTCTTTGACGATCTTATCTCTTTGGGGGTGATCCTGGAAATGACACCAGGCCGCCCGGCCTGGCCCTTCTTGAACGGGGAACCGCCGATTCCAGGACCCAGCGGCTTGGCTCAAGAGTCCGAGCGGTCCGATAATGGTTCAAACCGAGAAGCGGTTTTCCGGGCAAACACAATCCCCGCATATTTTCAAATCTCAAGAGAATTTCGAAAATATTAGCTTTGATCGGGAGACCGCATCCGACCTGCCTTGAATCCTATAAGAGAGCCAGAGAATTCATTCTGTGGAGTTTTTCTGCGAAATCACGGGGTATTACTCGCCAGTTGCGGTTAGAGTTTTTAAGACCGGCAATTCTCCAGCCATGACTTCCTGGACGCTGTGTTAGACCGCGTGGATCCCAGCGGAGATCAAAAGAGGGCGGATGAAAAGAAGTGTGAATCGCCGGAAAAATTGAATAAGGCGAGGGAAAAGCAAGACCGGAAAGACCGGAAAAAGAGAAAGCGGGCCGAGAAGGCCGCAACGGGCAGCTCCAAGCCGGTTGTGGACTTAACGACTCCTAAGACCCCTGCAGAGCCCGTGGCGAACAGTTCGGAGCCTCCTCCTGATGGACTTGCCGATTTCTCCCAAAGGCCTCAACCAACAGACCGCCAGCCCGCTGAATAAAGAGGAGACCGCTCCTCCTGAAGAAGTTGCTCCAGAAAGCCCTTCGAAGAAGGCCGGAGAGAATGACTCGTTTGGTGTGGAAATCACCCCATCCGGGAACCCTCATTTGCTCGTCCGAGATCTAGAGAAGGAGGCGGTTACCTCCCCAAGGACGGGCGAACAGAACACCCCTTTGTCCGTGGATGACTACCCCAGCCCCTCGAAAGAACTTGGCCCAGCGCCGAGTAAGAGAGAGAGAAAGAGGAAGAAGACCGGGTCTGTTACCGAGCGGATAAACTAAGAAAGTCAAGAGGCTGGCCGCTAAGGAAAGGGCGGCCCTTAAGAAACCGACCGAATCCCTCCTCCAGACCAATTCGCGGTTGAAAGAGGAGCTAGGTCTTGCGACTCCTCCACCCAGCAAGTCAAAACGAATCGCCGGCCACTCCTGACGCGAAAAACGGGCGAACTGCCTCCGGACCCGGCGAGCAGTATATCCTTCAACGGGATCTTTAAAGACATGGATGAGCTGGTGAAGCGAGATCAGTTCCTTGACAAGCCCGACCGCCTCCGACCAAAACGCTCTTGCTACTGACGACTCAGCCCGGCCCTGAAGAGACCGCTCGGATGGAGGCCGAAGAGCGAGAGGCCGCCGCCCGGACTGCCTTGGAGGTCGAAAAGAAAACGAGGGAACTTGAAGAAGTTCTGCGAGCGCGGGAGGAGGTACCCCCAGCAATGACCGGGGAAGAGATCATGAAGGTGAAGAAGGAGAGGGCGGAACAGGCCTTGAACAAGCCGTCGCGGCCTGATCTTCTTGCGGCAGGTAAGGGTTCCACGGACTATGAAGCGGTCCGTTTTTCCATTCCGCGGCCTCGCCATAATAAATTAGTGAACCCGCCGCCGAGCCTCTTTCCTTTAGCGGCCCGGTTCCCTTCCGTTAGGTCAAGTACGGAGAGACTCTGGCGTGAGCAATGTCAGAGGATGAACTCGGAACGGTCTAAATGGCCTGTCCGCCCAGGCACTGCTCTCGTGTTTATGTTCGTTTCTGCTTTATATATATGTAGCGTTGCATGCTCTTATTTTTCATAACCAAGCGGCTTCTTTCAGATAGCGCTGATCAAATCGTGAAGCCGGGTGACCTTGAGGCCAGTCTGCCTCCGCTAGCACCCCCGATTTCAACCTGTGCGACATCCTTGCCGGAAAGACCGCATCTGTTTGATCGCCTTGAGGCAGATCTGATCAACCTGAGGGCCCGCTTGAAGGAGGTAGAAGACCGGGAGGCCGCCACTCGGACCGCTCTGGCGCAATCGGAGATTGACAGGAGGTCCAGCACAGAGAAAGTGAAAAGTCCTGGAGACTCAGCTTGAGGCCGCGCGAGCAGCGGTGGTGGCTACGCGGACTGCTCTAACCGTCCAACTGGAGAAGGAGAAGAAAGCCTCTGCCAAATTTGAGAGTGACTCAAAATATTACCAGGATAAATTCCTGCGCTTAACCAGAGAAGTCGCCGCTGGTCGGCGAAATGTGAATGATGGGGTGGTAGCTGTTAGCCGCCCGACTATTGGAGCGAGCTCAAATCCTCCTTCAGTCCGGGCGGCTGATCCAATGATTGACGAGGGCCGCCGCAACCCCCCGAATGATTGCCGCTACGCGGGTCGAAAGGGATGCCGGGCGGCTTCATTGCACAATCAACCACCTTCATTATCATACAAGCCAAATTTATTCTCTCTTGAACACGACCAGTGACCAGGTCGCGCGACTTCATAGAGAGGATGCCTCCCCAGAGCGCCGTCAATCGTGATTAATATTTGAACATAACTTGTATTATGAATGTGGCTTGTTGATCTGGACAATATTCTTCTTTATTCTTGTCTTTTATTTGAACAATTCGCGCGGTCTCCTATGTTAACCGCTGTATTTTATGCCTTGTTTAAATCTTATGTTTCATTCGAACTGTTTTCTGGTCGGGCGAACTGTGATGTATGCTTACTTCTGTTTTTTCTGGATGCCTTTGCTTCTTTCATATTTCTGGTGAATCTAACCACATAGGTCATTGACCGCGCGGTCAGAATGTATAACCGTGTCGTGATTTTACTATTCACAGATCATAGAAATCTATAAGTATAGAATTTGCCGAAGTCATTCTCACGATTTCCAGATGGCGCGATCCAAGAACAAGTCGCAGCGACCTGTTAAAGTTAAGGCCGTCCGAGCTGACGCGGCCTTGGCATTCCATTCGGCGGACCATCCGGAATGTCGCCTTACCCAGAACGAACTGGATGACTTCATTGCTAAACACATGGTAGGGAGTACTCTGCTCGCGCGGCTTCCTTTGCGCGACGAGCGGATTAACTCTTCCAGTCCGCACCAGATCGCCATCCCAGTTGACCACTTCGAGTATGGCTTCAAGTTTCCACTGCCGCTTGAAGTCATAGCCATTTTCGACCACTACGGGGTTGTGCCCGGTCAGCTTCCACCGAACTCCATCGCCTCAATATATAGTTTCATCTCGTACCTGCGGTTCGAGAGGATCCGGTTCTCCCTCGACCTGTTCAGAAAGTTCTTCTCAGTGCGGGCGGTCTCCGACTCGGGGACTTCAACTTACAGGGGGCACCTTTACTTCGGCTGCCACGGGCTGAAGATTGTCAATCTGGCGAACAAAGTCTCCGATTGGTCGGAGCGGTTTGTAATGCTCGAGGGCAACTTCGGACTGTTGCAGACCAACCCGCAAGTCTGGGGGGAAGAAGTTTTTCCAGATCCCCCAGGTCGGCAAGATCGAGGCGGACACCTTCGCGTTCCTTGAGAAGGAGCGGCTTGATATTAATCACTACATCCCGCTTTTCTCGGAGCTTGAGAACATCCTCCCCGAACATAGTAAGTTCCTCTAGACCGCCTTTATATGACCGCGCGGCCTTCTTTACTTATACTCTTGATTTTATTTTGCAGCCGCCCATATCGTTCCAGCGAACAAGCCGGTCACGCCGGCCGGCCCAGTTTTAACCCAGAGGGAGAAGAGGCAGCGGCGAAAGAGGTCGCCATCTTCGGAGGAAGAGGGGCCCGACCTCTTTTGACGATTACGAAATCCTTCGTTCAAGTGGGAACCCGCCCGACCTGCAGGGCAACCCGACCGTCCTTTGGCACAGGGATGGAAGTCGGATCCGGGTATCCACCGCGCTCCCTCCGTGGGGGAGTGAAAAGATTGACCGCCACGCCCTAGCCGCCGGGGCTGCCTTGTATGGTCGAAAGACTTTGAAGAGGCTGAGGAATACTCCCGAGGAAGAGCTCCCCCGGTTAGCGGCTCAGGCCGGTGCATGGGGATTTGCGGCCAACCACTTTATGGCCTTGTCGTTCAAGCGGCTGGTTTCCGTCCAAAAACACCTGGAGAAGAGATTCGAGGGGCAGGCCGCGGAGATCACGCGGCTTCGAGAGGAGACCGCGCGACTTCAAGAAGTCGTGGCGGTGAGTTTCGACAAACAAATGCCGCGGCCCCTTTTGCTTAGCTCGAGCGACCTAACTCGTTTTTCCTTTCTTTCCTGCAGAAACAATATGAGATAACTAACCCGGCCTTCCAAGACGAGGTGCTTGCCTCACGTGGCCCAAGGAATCAACAAGGCCCTGGGTCTTATGGAAGACCGGGGCGGTCTGAGCGAAGGGTTCGAGGGTACCACCTTCTCCGACCTCTTCCCCACCTTGAAGACTCAACTCGATGAAATCAGCCGAAGGCGCAAAGGGAAGACCAAGGTGGGCGAGGAGGCTGAGGCTGACGCGGGCAGAGAGGTCGTGCTTCATCAAGGAGGAGATGGAAGCGGTGAAGCCGCCGATGAGGTCGATGCGGACAATGAAGCCGGTGACGCTGATGAGGACGATGAAGATGACCTATCCTCTGGGACCACTGGCTCCGCCAGTAGGACCGGGCGATCAAGTTCCAGCGGTTCGTCGGATTCTTCTTCGTTCAGCGAAGGCTATTCGCCGGAGATTGACATCGAAGGCCTGACCTCAAGTCCGCCTGTCAAGAAGCGGAAAAAGTCGGCAGACTAGTGCTCTTGTTTTACTTTTTAACTTTTGTAACCGCCGGTTTCTTTTTGTTAACCGGGCGGTCAGTACTTTTGTAAACATATTTTTGAAGAAATGAATAGAAATTTCTTACCTGTCTGGTTGTCATTCTGCTGTTACTTACTTGTGATTGATATCTTGTCTTTTTCTCTCCTTCTTCTCTTTCGCTTCTTATAATCTAGCCGCGCGGCTATCCTGATCCAAATATAGATGACGATTGAGGATCTTGGGTGGTTTATATTTAGGCCGCGCGGTTACCCCCTTTTTTTTTAAAAATCTCAGGATGTCCGATTTCTTGTGCGATCATAGTGTTAGGCCGAGCGGCCCCTTATTTAAAAAGAGAGATACCACATCCTTGTTGATGCAAGTAATGATCCTTTAACTTTGAGCGATTTTGAAATCAATCCGGGCGAACAACTCATTGCATCCAAGGATAACTTTTGCTAGGAAATCAGTCAACCCGACCGGTTAAAATATAAACTGAACGGTGATATACTCAATTCCAGAGACAACCAGATTTGATTAATTTGAAGTATTGATAGGTTCGCTCGGTCAGAATGCAATCCGGACAACCATATGATTTGAATTTAGAAATGCCTAACTCATTATCGGACGGATAGATAGATAAGTCCGACCGGTCAGGATGAAATCTGAGCAATTACATGTTAGATCCAGAAATACCAAACTTATAAAAGATGATTAAATCCGCCCGGTTTGAATGCCACCCGGGAAATAGATGATTAGCTTTAGAAGATTTCCAACTTGTACAATATTGATAAGACCGCACGGTTGCATAATAACCCGGGTAATCATATGCTTTGCCAGAAAATATTCCAACTTGTAATATATTGATAAGACCGCCCGGTTGCATAATAACCCGGGTAATCATATGCTTTGCCAGAAAATATTCCAACTTGTAATATATTGATAAGACCGCCCGGTTGCATAATAACCCGGGTAATCATATGCTTTGCCAGAAAATATTCCAACTTGTAATATATTGATAAGACCGCCCGGTTGCATAATAACCCGGGTAATCATATGCTTTGCCAGAAAATATTCCAACTTGTAATATATTGATAAGACCGCCCGGTTGCATAATAACCCGGGTAATCATATGCTTAGATTCAGAAATACTTTCCTTAATAGACGACGGGCATACCCGCCCGGTTTGAATATAACCCTGGTGATAACATGATCAGTTCCAAAAGATGACTTAACCTATGTTCAGTCAGACCGCTAGGCCTGAAATACTCAGACCGCATGGTCTTAATACCACAACCCCTTATTGGGGTAGACGAACACCTGCACCTGTTCAACCAGACCGATCGGCCTGAAAAACTCAAACCGTCCGGTCTTAATATCACAACCCCTTTATTGGGGTAGACGAACACCTGCACCTGTTCAACCAGACCGATCGGCCTGAAAAACTCAAACCGTCCGGTCTTAATATCACAACCCCTTTATTGGGGTAGACGAACACCTGCACCTGTTCTAACAATATTCTCCTTGAGTGGTCCATATAGAAAATCATCAGAAGTGAATGCCTCCCTGTAGGGAAGAAGAATAATCCTACAGGCTCAAATGACCAAGTGGGCAGGTGGGCCTCGGCGGCGAACATTGCTTTCCTCAAGTGGTCATAAGAGCTGTAGGGAAAAAAGAAAAAATATGTACAGACTCAGATGACCAAGTGGGCAGGTGGGCCTCGGCGGCGAACATTGCTTTCCTCAAGTGGTCATAAGAGCTGTAAACGACTCATCCGCTCTCTTGCCTAGGGTTACAAGCCGAGTTGATCAATTGGGCAGGTGGGCCTCGGCGGCGAACATTGCTTTCCTCAGAGAGATCAACTCAGTTGTGGGCCCAACTAGGTACCGTTTCGAGAGTACCTAAGAGTATTCGATGGTCACAGACTATGATGATCAGTTGGGCAGGTGGGCCTCGGCGGCGAACATTGCTTTCCTCAGAAAGATCATCAAAGCTGTAACTATATCCCTTCGGGGCATGATAGAGCTGACAATCACCTAGACCTCCCTTGATGCAGGGGTGTGTCAGATATCGGCCGGGATCCAAAGTTCTGAAGACCACCGCAGCGGAATTGGCAAGCTACCACTACATGTGTGCGAAAACTCCCCGCATCACATGGTCTTGGTGGGTTTTACGCTACGACTACAATCCGAGGGGGTTCGAGCAGAATTTGGCGATATCTC
Source organism: Dactylorhiza incarnata (assembly GCA_033032865.1). NCBI lineage: Eukaryota > Viridiplantae > Streptophyta > Magnoliopsida > Asparagales > Orchidaceae > Dactylorhiza > Dactylorhiza incarnata. Next base: position 10,930 of record JAWHQI010002471.1, read on the forward strand.
AGAGGTTCGGGGAGTGAGATATGTGTGTTTATATTTATGATGCGGAGAACCATCATACAAGAAGGAAATGTCAGTATAGGGCTTTTTATTCAATACCAAAAAGAGATGTAAAGAATAAAAGAAATAGTTTCAAGGATAGAATCGTTTGAGATCGTCACCGCTCCACGTGCGTGGGATGTCTTCTCCTTCGTTGGTTTGGAGACGGTAGGCCCCATTCTTAGATACTTCTTTGATGATGAAAGGTCCTGCCCAATTAGGATCCAGCTTTCCAACATTACCAGACCTCGCTGCGGCATCCACCTTTTTTAACACCAAATCCCCGACTACAAACTGCTTCACTCTGACATTCTTATCAAAATATTTTGCCATTCTCCTTTTAACTTCTTCCTGCCTGATTGTTGCTTCATCCTGAAGTTCCTCGATTAGATCAAGATTATGCATGAGGGCCTCACCATTTTCATCTATCCAGGATTCTCCTCCTTCTTTGGCGTAAATAACCCTTGGAGTGACCACCTCGAATTCCACAGGGACAACAGCTTCCGAGCCATGAGATAATTTGAAAGGTGTCTCCCCGGTAGCCGAGGACGGAGTAGTACGAAGGGTCCACAGGATGGAAGGAAGTTGGTCCGCCCAATTCCCTTTCTGGTTCAAGACTCTTTTCATCAAAAGCTGCCGAATTTGCCTGTTTGCCGCCTCCACTTGACCATTGGTCCTTGGATGGTGTACTGAGGCAAACCGAAGATCAATTCCTATCTGATCACAGAAGTTTATCATCTCTGGATTGTTGAATTGTGGGCCATTATCGGTGACGATTGCCAACGGAATTCCATGTCGGCAGATAATCTCTCCCCAGACGAAGTTTCTGACAATTTGGGTGGTAGTTCTTGCTAATGCTTTTGCTTCGATCCACTTACTGAAATAATCGATCATTACCAGGATAAAGCGACGTTGTCCGCTGGCCATTGGGAAAGGCCCCATAAGATCCATTCCCCATACTGCAAAAGGCCATGGCGTAGTTATTGACCTGAGTGACTGAGCAGGCAAATGTTGAAGAGGAGCGAACTTTTGACACTGGACACATCGCTTGGCGAAGGCTTCAGCATCCTTTCTCATGGTTGGCCAGAAGTATCCTTGCCGCAGGATCCTTTTTTCTAAGGTTTTCGCCCCTGAATGGCTACCACACTCCCCAGAATGAACTTCCTGAAGTATGACCGGGATCTCCTCTTCTGAAACGCACCGTGCCGAGGGAGAAATCAAAGTTTTTCGGTACAAGACTCCTGCTATCAAGTAGTAGTACGCCGCCTTTCTTCTGAACCTATTTTTGTCCTTGATTGATGGATGATATTCTCCTTTTGTCAGAAACAATTCGTAGGGGTCTTTCCAAGAAGGATGTTGATCGATCTGCATGAGCTCTTCTTCCTCTGTCTCCTCTGTTGCCGGATGAAAAAGTTCTGAGGTTACTCCCCCTGATGGAAGACCAAATTTTGACAATTCGTCTGCCTCTTCATTCTGCGTTCTCGGAATGTGCTCGATGATGAAGGATTTGAATCTCCCGATTTCTTTCTTAGCTAGGAATAGATATTTTCTCAACATCGGTTCTCTTGTCTCGTAGTTCCCCAGAACCTGCGAGGCCATTACAAGAGAATCAGTTTTTACATGAACATGTTCTATCCCAAGCTCCTTTGCGAGTCTCAGGCCGGCCAAGAGTGCTTCGTATTCGGCCTGGTTATTTGTAACTGAAAAGAAGAATCTAACAGCTTGTTCCAGCCTGATGCCGTTTGGACTGATCAAAACCACTCCGGCTCCCACGGAGTTCCTGCCAGAAGCCCCATCCACATAAATGATCCAAGCCAAAGGAGATTGCACTACCTGCTCGGGATTAGACTCCGTTGTGTCTACCAAGAAATCTGCCAATACTTGTGCCTTTATTGCCGTTCTGGGAGTGTACAATATTTCGAACTCGCTTAGCTCGATTGCCCATTTGGCCAACCTTCCTGAATGTTCCGGCTTCTCCAAGATATTCCTCAGTGGATGATCTGAAACCACCTGAATAGGATGAGCTTGAAAATAGGGGCGGAGCCTTCGTGATGACATGACTAAAGCCAAGGCTAATTTCTCCAGGATTGAATATCTAGTTTCTGCATCTTTAAGGATATGGCTGACATAGTATATCGGAAACTGTTTCTTTTTCTCTTCCCGAACCAGGACAGAGCTTATCGCATCAGGGCCCACCCTCAAGTACAAGAATAGTGTTTCTCCTTCGCGAGGGCTTTGAAGAAGGGGGGTTGAAGTTAATTGCTTTTTCAATTGTTCGAAAGCATTATTGCATTCCTCGTTCCATTCAAACTTAGATCCTCCCCTAAGTGTTTTGAAGAACGGAGCGCTTTTATCTCCCGATTTGGAAATGAATCGGCTCAATCCTGCCAACCTTCCACCAAGTTGCTGTACCTCTTTCGGATTACGAGGAGGGGTCATGTCTAGGATGGCTTTTACTTTATCTGGGTTCGGTGCGAGACCATCAGGAGTGAGAAGATGTCCAAGAAATTTCCCCTTGTTCGCCCCGAACACGCATTTCGAGGGGTTTAATTTTAATTTGAACCTCCGTAGAGTAGCGAACGTCTCTACGAGGTCTTCCAGATGGATTAAAAAGTTTTACTTTTTAGAAGGAGATCATCAACATATACTTCCAGATTTCTCCCTTTTTGTTTTTCAAAAACTGTGTCCATCATCCTCTGATATGTTGCCCCCGCATTTTTGAGGCCGAAAGGCATGACGAGATAACAATAACATCCATCATTGGTAATGAAGGATGTATGCGGGATATCAGGCTTATGCATCTTAATCTGGTGATAACCAGAAAATGCATCTAAAAAACTCATAAAACTATATCCCACCGCGGAATCTACCAAAACATCTATCCGAGGCAAGGGATAACAATCCTTGGGGCATGCTTTATTGAGTTTAGTGAAATCAACACACATACGCCATTTCCCCCCAGACTTTTTCACCATCACTACATTCGACATCCAGGTGGGGTACTGGATTTCAGAAATGAAATTGGCCTTAAGAAGCTTTGCAACTTCTTCTTTGATAGGTACCGCCAGCTTAGTTGCTACCTCCCTCTTCTTCTGTTGGATTGGCTTGAACTCCGGAGAAACGTTGAGGTGATGGCACGCGACATCTGGATCTATTCCAGGCATGTCTTCCGCCGACCAAGCGAAGATGTCCAAGTTATTCAGCAGGCAGGAGGTTAACTGGAGCTTTTCCTCTTCTGATAGCTCGGCGTTGATGATCAGCTTCTTCCCTTCCCCTTCAACAATGGGGATCTCTTGGGTCTCCTGGGCAGGTTCCAGGTAGGTCCCTTTCCGTTCCACGCTCCCCTCAGCTTCTTCAGGGAGTTCGGACACCTCTTGGATGTCATTCTGGGCCTTGTGAAGTGGTGCCTCGGTGATCACATTAACTGTCTTCACATAACATTCGCGTGCCACCTTTGGATCGCTCCGGATCCGGTACTGACGCCCCTCAGCAGCGAATTTCAAGGCCAAATGGAAAGTAGATACCACCGCTCTGTAAGCATTCAGGATTGGCCTTCCGAAAATTGCGCAGTAGCTACTTGGGGCTTCCACTACTACGAAGTTCACCAACTTTGTTATGCCCCCTAGCGATACTAGAAGCTTCACGCACCCTTCTACTTCCTTCTTTTCTCCTGAGAAGCCATAGAGGGGGCCTTCCGTAGAGAGTAAGGACTTTCCAGTCTTGAGGGCCTCAAACGTTTGGCGAAAGATGAGATTAACTGAGCTGCCTGTATCGATCAAAATTTTGTGCACTGCGTAATTCTCAATAACCGCCTTTATCACCACCGCGTCATCGAACGGATTTGCATTTGGGGAGAGATCTTCCTGGCCAAACGTAACAACCGTCCTTTCCGGGGCAGAAGTGGAGGCAACTGCCACTTCTTGCTTTGTAACTCTCCCGATGCTAGATTTTCGGGAGGATTCTATCCCTGCCCCACCATGGATGCAATAGATGTTGCCGAGAGGGCCAACATCATTCACCTCTATGCATTCGGCTGCAGGATGTATATCCCCATAACCACCGGCCTCCTCTACATCAGCACACTCCCATGTTACTTCGACTGCCTCCTTCTTCTTCTCAGCTCGTGGTTCAACCGGAGTTTCTTGCCGAATCAACCCCCGAAGCTTTCCCTCTTTCAGGAGTTTTTTCTATCAACCACCGGAGGGCCCGGCAATCTTCAGTTAGATGCCCCTCTTCTTTATGATATTCACAGTAAAGGTTTGGGTTCCGATTGCGAACTTCTGATTTCAAAGGAGGGGGCCTTTTAAAGTCAGGCCTCTTCTGAAGAATCTGCACGACCTCATTCATGGTAACGTTGAGTGGGGTGAACGAATCTTGTGATTCATCATATCGGATGGATGGGATAGGTGGAGATGGTTGTGCGATGTATTGTGGCAGATATACGGGCATGATTTGCGGGACTCCCATGGGTTGAGTGGGTGCGATGGCCAACGGCGGCTTCTGATCCTGAAACCGTTGATGGCCAATGAATGGTTGCTTGGGCTTAAGATTCCTTCCCCTTTGAGCCCGAGGCTCGAAATCAGGCCGAGACGAGTGATTATAACGTTGCTGATGGGTTGATGCAGAATTGAACTGATCGTTGTCGCTGAGCAACTTGGCAACGTAACCCGGATTAGTCTTTTCCCCCCTGATGAATTTGTTTGCCAGACTAATCATTTCTTGATATGTCTTTGGTTCCCTGATTTGGGCTTCAAACTTCAGTGGCCCCTCCCTAAGGCCATGCATTAGCGCGACCCTATATAACTCCGGATCGACGTTTTGTACCTCCATTATTTCCCTTTGGAAACGATCGACAAAACGGGCCCACGTTTCGTTTTCTTGCTGTCGTATCTCGAATAGGGCTGCCGGACCATTCTTCCTCTTCTTAGAGGTAGAGAATCGAAGCAAAAATTCTCTACGTAACTCCGCAAAGCATCTGATAGATCGAGGATGCAATCCATAGAACCATTCTCTGGCCTGCCCATCAAAGGATGTCACCAGGAGCTTGCACTTTGTTGCATCAGTGATGGTCCTTAGAGCAACAGCTGATTCAAATGCCTGGAGGTGTATTGCTGGATCGGACTCCCCACTATATGCCGACATACGTGGTTCTCGAAAGTTGTTTGGGGCCGGCTCTCCTCGGATTTCGTCGGTGAAGGGAGAACTCTCCTCGGCATCCTCGTACAGAGGGAAAGCAGGGTTATAAGGGATCTCGGCTGCGGTCATTGGCGGACAGGCCGCATGATAGGAGCGGGCAGGTGCTCCAGTCGGATATGATTGGAAGGCGGCGACCTCAGGCGGATAGGGAAAATGAGCGGCCTGAGAGGTCGCCCCTTGAAAGTCAAGGACCCGAGCTGGCATACATCGCGCGGCCTCTTGGTAGAGATTCGGACGGTCCGCGGAACCTTCTTGTGGTGGTCGGGAATGAGCGACTTGCGCGAACGGATATGGAGGTGGAGGAGGTAGAACAGGAGTGACCGCCTGGGGAGCCGCGGCCTGCTGAGGGGCTAACCGCTCGGTTAGTAGAGTTAGGGCCTGAGTGATTGCGTCCAGACGCTGATCGGTCGCCTGCCGAGCCTGGTCGGCCTCTCTCTTTGTCTGCTCCAGAGCTTCCCACAAAGAGTCTTCACTATGGTCGGATCGGTCTCTTGGAGGGAGCTGGCGGTCTGACATTCTGAGCTAAGGATTTCGCTGACAGTCTGCGATCTGAAGGTCGCGTGTTTCTGTTCGATTCAAAAGTGCGCCTCCGAAGTGAAACGAGGGTTGCGGACTATCAGTTACTATTTAGTTGAAGAATTCAGACCGCTAGCTGCGGTCGAGGCCAAACTTCGCCCGTCGCGGCAAATGCCACTCCTGCGACGGGCTTTCCTTTTATTGAAAAGAAGCGGTTACAAATGTGAAAGAGCAGAAGCCGGCCGGTCAGCAGTTCGCGAGACCTGAAACTCGAGACCGGAGCTCAGACAAGCGAGCTCTTGGATTCGAGTGTGCGTGTCTTGGGAACAGTGCCGCCCCCTATTTATAGGCTTGGGGGCCTGCCCGATCGGGCAGGGATAAAATAACCTCCTGCCCGGGTACAGGAGAAACGGGCAGGCGGTGACGGGATACACAAAGAAGAGAAAGAAAGAGGCCGCGCGATCTGACGGCCTGCCTTCCCGATCTGTCTTGCTTGCGGCTGAGGACACCGGGACCAATTCAATAATGCAGACCGCGCGGTTTGGAGATTGAGGTCGCGATCTGCCCTCTGGTCATGACTTAGCCGATCTTCAAGAGGTAACTTGGATAGCCTTCGATCTGGACCCCCGGCCTGTTCTTCGGGGCTGGAACTTCGAGTTTCTATGGGACAACCCGCGCGGCCTTCTTGCTGAGACCGCGGATGAACTTCTTGCCTTGGCTCTTTGACGATCTTATCTCTTTGGGGGTGATCCTGGAAATGACACCAGGCCGCCCGGCCTGGCCCTTCTTGAACGGGGAACCGCCGATTCCAGGACCCAGCGGCTTGGCTCAAGAGTCCGAGCGGTCCGATAATGGTTCAAACCGAGAAGCGGTTTTCCGGGCAAACATTGTCCATTGGATGTAGGGCTCCGATATCATTTCGAAAAGGCGTTGTGGGCAAAAATCAGACAACCAGATCAAAAGCTATGGGTGTTTGAAGTTTAGGTGCCAATTAGAGTAAAATCCCTCATTTCAACTGCAATCCACTATACGTCCACCGCTAAATGAACTTGATCGAGTAAATCCTATTCCCCTTAGGATGTATGGCTCTTAGCTGTTTCCGAAAAGCAGTTTTCTGCAAAATCCGGACATCCGGATCTAAAGTTATAGCTGTTTGAAGTTTAGGTGTCAGTTGGAACTAAATCCCACATTACCACTTCAACTCAATGCATATCGACCACTAAACGAACTACATTGGGTAAAACTTGCTCTCCATTGAATGTAGGGCTCAGAGCTCATTTAGAAAAGGTGTTGTGGGCAAAAATCACACAAACTAATCAAAAGTTATGGCTGTTTGAAGTTTAGGTGTCATTTGGAGCTACATTTTGCATTAACAGTGCAACCCGCTCAATATAGACAACTAAATGAACTGTAATGGGTAAAACATGAGCTTCAATGATTGTAGGGCTCCGATCTCATTCCTAAATGGTGTTGTGGGGGTAAAATCAGACAACCGGATCAGAAGTTATTGCTGTTTAAAGTTTGAGTGTCATTTGGAGCTAAATACCTCACTTTCACTACAAACCGCATCTAAAATTCATTCATTTTGAAATGTATGTGTCATTTGGAGCTAAATCTCGCATTAACACAACAACCCCCTGTATATCGTCCACTAAACGACCTTGAATGGGTTAAATTCGCTCTGCATTGGATTTTGGGCTCCGATCTCATTACGAAAAGGTATTGTGGGCGAAAATCGGACAACCGAATAAAAAGTTATGGATCTTTACAGTTTAGGTGTCCTTTGGAGATAAATACTTTATTGCAAACCCGCTGTATATTGACCACTAAACAAACTGGATGGGTAAAATTTGCTTTCCATTGGATGTAGGGCTCTGAGCTCTTTCCAAAAAGGTGTTATGCGCAAAAATCGGACAACTAGATCAAAAGATATGGCTGTTACAGTTTATGTGTCAAGAGGAGCCCTCGTCACCATTGCAACCTCATGTATATTGACCACTAAAATGAGCTGGAAGGGTTTATAATTGTGCTCCATTGGATGTAAGCCTCCGAGCATATAACGAAAAGGTGATGTGGGCAAAACTCAAAAATACAAACCAAAAGTTATGCATGTTTTAAGGTTTAGGTGTCATTTGGACCGAAATTTCACATTACCGCTGCAACGCTCTAAATATTCACAACTAAATGAACTGGAATGGGTAAAACATGTGCTCCAATGAATGTAGTGCTACGAGCTCATTTCGAAAAGGTGTTGTGTGGTAAAATCAGGCAACCTGATCAAAAGTTGTTCCGGTTTAAAGTTTGAGCGTCATTTGGAGCTAAATCTCTCATTTTTCACTACAACCCACTATAGATCAACCACAAATGAACTGGAATGGGTAAAACTTGTTGTCCATTGGATGTAGGGCTCCGATCTCATTCCGAAAAGGCGTTGTGGGCAAAAATCAGACAACCGGATCAAAAGCTATGGGTGTTTGAAGTTTAGGTGCCAATTGGACTAAAATCCCTCATTTCAACTGCAATCCACTATACGTCCGCCGCTAAATGAACTTGATCGAGTAAATCCTATTCCCCTTAGGATGTATGGCTCTTAGCTCTTTTCGAAAAGGTGGTTTGTGCAAAATCCGGACATCCGGATCTAAAGTTATAGCTGTTTGAAGTTTAGGCGTCAGTTGGAGCTAAATCCCACATTACCACTTCAACTCAGTGCATATCGACCACTAAACGAACTACATTGGGTAAGACTTTCTCTCCATTGAATGTAGGGCTCAGAGCTCATTTCGAAGAGGTGTTGTGTGCAAAAATCACACAACCTGATCAAAGGTTATGACTGTTTGAAGTTTAGGTGTCATTTGGAGCTACATTTTGCATTAACAGTGCAATCCGCTCAATATAGACAACTAAATGAACTGTAATGGGTAAAACATGAGCTTCAATGATTGTAGGGCTCCAATCTCATTCCTAAATGGTGTTGTGGGGGGTAAAATCAGACAACCGGATCAAAAGTTATTGCTGTTTAAAGTTTGAGTGTCATTTGGAGTTAAATCTCTCACCTTCACTACAAACCGCATCTAAAATTCTTTCATTTTGAAATGTATGTGTCATTTGGAGCTAAATCTCGCATTAACACTACAACCCACTGTATATCGACCTCTAAACGACCTTGAATGGGTTAAATTCGTTCTCTATTGGATTTTGGGCTCCGATCTCATTACGAAAAGGTATTGTGGGCGAAAATCGGACAACCGGATAAAAAGTTATGGATCTTTACAGTTTAGGTGTCCTTTCGAGCTAAATACCTCATTACAAACCCGCTGTATATTGACCACTAAACAAACTGGATGGGTAAAATTTGCTTTCCATTGGATGTAGGGCTCTGAGCTCTTTCCAAAGAGGTGTTGTGCGCAAAAATCGGACAGCCAGATCAAAAGATATGGCTGTTACAGTTTATGTGTCAAGAGGAGCCCTCGTCACCATTGCAACCCCCATGTATATTGACCACTAAAATGAGCTGGAAGGGTTTATAATTGTGCTCCATTGGATTTAAGCCTCCGAGCATATTCCGAAAAGGTGATGTGGTCAAATATCAAACATACAAATCAAAAGTTATGCCTGTTTTAAGGTTTGGGTGTCATTTGGACCGAAATTTCACATTACCGCTGCAACGCTCTAAATATTCACAACTAAATGAACTGGAATGGGTAAAACATGTGCTCCAATGAATGTAGTGCTACGAGCTCATTTCGAAAAGGTGTTGTGTGGTAAAATCAGGCAACCAGATCAAAAGTTATTCCGGTTTAAAGTTTGAGCGTCATTTGGAGCTAAATCTCTCATTTTTCACTACAACCCACTATTGATCAACCACAAACAAACTGGAATGGGTAAAACTTGTTGTCCATTGGATGTAGGGCTCCGATATCATTTCGAAAAGGCGTTGTGGGCAAAAATCAGACAACCAGATCAAAAGCTATGGGTGTTTGAAGTTTAGGTGCCAATTAGAGTAAAATCCCTCATTTCATCTGCAATCCACTATACGTCCACCGCTAAATGAACTTGATCGAGTAAATCCTATTCCCCTTAGGATGTATGGCTCTTAGCTGTTTCCGAAAAGCAGTTTTCTGCAAAATCCGGACATCCGGATCTAAAGTTATAGCTGTTTGAAGTTTAGGTGTCAGTTGGAACTAAATCCCACATTACCACTTCAACTCAATGCATATCGACCACTAAACGAACTACATTGGGTAAAACTTGCTCTCCATTGAATGTAGGGCTCAGAGCTCATTTAGAAAAGGTGTTGTGGGCAAAAATCACACAAACTGATCAAAAGTTATGGCTGTTTGAAGTTTAGGTGTCATTTGGAGCTACATTTTGCATTAACAGTGCTACCCGCTCAATATAGACAACTAAATGAACTGTAATGGGTAAAACATGAGCTTCAATGATTGTAGGGCTCCGATCTCATTCCTAAATGGTGTTGTGGGGGTAAAATCAGACAACCGGATCAGAAGTTATTGCTGTTTAAAGTTTGAGTGTCATTTGGAGCTAAATACCTCACTTTCACTACAAACCGCATCTAAAATTCATTCATTTTGAAATGTATGTGTCATTTGGAGCTAAATCTCGCATTAACACAACAACCCCCTGTATATCGTCCACTAAACGACCTTGAATGGGTTAAATTCGCTCTGCATTGGATTTTGGGCTCCGATCTCATTACGAAAAGGTATTGTGGGCGAAAATCGGACAACCGAATAAAAAGTTATGGATCTTTACAGTTTAGGTGTCCTTTGGAGATAAATACCTTATTGCAAACCCGCTGTATATTGACCACTAAACAAACTGGATGGGTAAAATTTGCTTTCCATTGGATGTAGGGCTCTGAGCTCTTTCCAAAAAGGTGTTATGCGCAAAAATCGGACAACTAGATCAAAAGATATGGCTGTTACAGTTTATGTGTCAAGAGGAGCCCTCGTCACCATTGCAACCTCATGTATATTGACCACTAAAATGAGCTGTAAGGGTTTATAATTGTGCTCCATTGGATGTAAGCCTCCGAGCATATTCCGAAAAGGTGATGTGGGCAAAACTCAAAAATACAAACCAAAAGTTATGCATGTTTTAAGGTTTAGGTGTCATTTGGACCGAAATTTCACATTACCGCTGCAACGCTCTAAATATTCACAACTAAATGAACTGGAATGGGTAAAACATGTGCTCCAATGAATGTAGTGCTACGAGCTCATTTCGAAAAGGTGTTGTGTGGTAAAATCAGGCAACCTGATCAAAAGTTGTTCCGGTTTAAAGTTTGAGCGTCATTTGGAGCTAAATCTCTCATTTTTCACTACAACCCACTATAGATCAACCACAAATGAACTGGAATGGGTAAAACTTGTTGTCCATTGGATGTAGGGCTCCGATCTCATTCCGAAAAGGCGTTGTGGGCAAAAATCAGACAACCGGATCAAAAGCTATGGGTGTTTGAAGTTTAGGTGCCAATTGGACTAAAATCCCTCATTTCAACTGCAATCCACTATACGTCCGCCGCTAAATGAACTTGATCGAGTAAATCCTATTCCCCTTAGGATGTATGGCTCTTAGCTCTTTTCGAAAAGGTGGTTTGTGCAAAATCCGGACATCCGGATCTAAAGTTATAGCTGTTTGAAGTTTAGGCGTCAGTTGGAGCTAAATCCCACATTACCACTTCAACTCAGTGCATATCGACCACTAAACGAACTACATTGGGTAAGACTTGCTCTCCATTGAATGTAGGGCTCAGAGCTCATTTCGAAGAGGTGTTGTGTGCAAAAATCACACAACCTGATCAAAGGTTATGACTGTTTGAAGTTTAGGTGTCATTTGGAGCTACATTTTGCATTAACAGTGAAATCCGCTCAATATAGACAACTAAATGAACTGTAATGGGTAAAACATGAGCTTCAATGATTGTAGGGCTCCGATCTCATTCCTAAATGGTGTTGTGGGGGGTAAAATCAGACAACCGGATCAAAAGTTATTGCTGTTTAAAGTTTGAGTGTCATTTGGAGTTAAATCTCTCACCTTCACTACAAACCGCATCTAAAATTCTTTCATTTTGAAATGTATGTGTCATTTGGAGCTAAATCTCGCATTAACACTACAACCCACTGTATATCGACCTCTAAACGACCTTGAATGGGTTAAATTCGTTCTCTATTGGATTTTGGGCTCCGATCTCATTACGAAAAGGTATTGTGGGCGAAAATCGGACAACCGGATAAAAAGTTATGGATCTTTACAGTTTAGGTGTCCTTTCGAGCTAAATACCTCATTACAAACCCGCTGTATATTGACCACTAAACAAACTGGATGGGTAAAATTTGCTTTCCATTGGATGTAGGGCTCTGAGCTCTTTCCAAAGAGGTGTTGTGCGCAAAAATCGGACAGCCAGATCAAAAGATATGGCTGTTACAGTTTATGTGTCAAGAGGAGCCCTCGTCACCATTGCAACCCCCATGTATATTGACCACTAAAATGAGCTGGAAGGGTTTATAATTGTGCTCCATTGGATTTAAGCCTCCGAGCATATTCCGAAAAGGTGATGTGGTCAAATATCAAACATACAAATCAAAAGTTATGCCTGTTTTAAGGTTTGGGTGTCATTTGGACCGAAATTTCACATTACCGCTGCAACGCTCTAAATATTCACAACTAAATGAACTGGAATGGGTAAAACATGTGCTCCAATGAATGTAGTGCTACGAGCTCATTTCGAAAAGGTGTTGTGTGGTAAAATCAGGCAACCAGATCAAAAGTTATTCCGGTTTAAAGTTTGAGCGTCATTTGGAGCTAAATCTCTCATTTTTCACTACAACCCACTATTGATCAACCACAAACAAACTGGAATGGGTAAAACTTGTTGTCCATTGGATGTAGGGCTCCGATATCATTTCGAAAAGGCGTTGTGGGCAAAAATCAGACAACCAGATCAAAAGCTATGGGTGTTTGAAGTTTAGGTGCCAATTAGAGTAAAATCCCTCATTTCATCTGCAATCCACTATACGTCCACCGCTAAATGAACTTGATCGAGTAAATCCTATTCCCCTTAGGATGTATGGCTCTTAGCTGTTTCCGAAAAGCAGTTTTCTGCAAAATCCGGACATCCGGATCTAAAGTTATAGCTGTTTGAAGTTTAGGTGTCAGTTGGAACTAAATCCCACATTACCACTTCAACTCAATGCATATCGACCACTAAACGAACTACATTGGGTAAAACTTGCTCTCCATTGAATGTAGGGCTCAGAGCTCATTTAGAAAAGGTGTTGTGGGCAAAAATCACACAAACTGATCAAAAGTTATGGCTGTTTGAAGTTTAGGTGTCATTTGGAGCTACATTTTGCATTAACAGTGCAACCCGCTCAATATAGACAACTAAATGAACTGTAATGGGTAAAACATGAGCTTCAATGATTGTAGGGCTCCGATCTCATTCCTAAATGGTGTTGTGGGGGTAAAATCAGACAACCAGATCAGAAGTTATTGCTGTTTAAAGTTTGAGTGTCATTTGGAGCTAAATACCTCACTTTCACTACAAACCGCATCTAAAATTCATTCATTTTGAAATGTATGTGTCATTTGGAGCTAAATCTCGCATTAACACAACAACCCCCTGTATATCGTCCACTAAACGACCTTGAATGGGTTAAATTCGCTCTGCATTGGATTTTGGGCTAGAATCTCATTACGAAAAGGTATTGTGGGCGAAAATCGGACAACCGAATAAAAAGTTATGGATCTTTACAGTTTAGGTGTCCTTTAGAGATAAATACCTTATTGCAAACCCGCTGTATATTGACCACTAAACAAACTGGATGGGTAAAATTTGCTTTCCATTGGATGTAGGGCTCTGAGCTCTTTCCAAAAAGGTGTTATGCGCAAAAATCGGACAACTAGATCAAAAGATATGGCTGTTACAGTTTATGTGTCAAGAGGAGCCCTCGTCACCATTGCAACCTCATGTATATTGACCACTAAAATGAGCTGGAAGGGTTTATAATTGTGCTCCATTGGATGTAAGCCTCCGAGCATATTCCGAAAAGGTGATGTGGGCAAAACTCAAAAATACAAACCAAAAGTTATGCATGTTTTAAGGTTTAGGTGTCATTTGGACCGAAATTTCACATTACCGCTGCAACGCTCTAAATATTCACAACTAAATGAACTGGAATGGGTAAAACATGTGCTCCAATGAATGTAGTGCTACGAGCTCATTTCGAAAAGGTGTTGTGTGGTAAAATCAGGCAACCTGATCAAAAGTTGTTCCGGTTTAAAGTTTGAGCGTCATTTGGAGCTAAATCTCTCATTTTTCACTACAACCCACTATAGATCAACCACAAATGAACTGGAATGGGTAAAACTTGTTGTCCATTGGATGTAGGGCTCCGATCTCATTCCAAAAAGGCGTTGTGGGCAAAAATCAGACAACCGGATCAAAAGCTATGGGTGTTTGAAGTTTAGGTGCCAATTGGACTAAAATCCCTCATTTCAACTGCAATCCACTATACGTCCGCCGCTAAATGAACTTGATCGAGTAAATCCTATTCCCCTTAGGATGTATGGCTCTTAGCTCTTTTCGAAAAGGTGGTTTGTGCAAAATCCGGACATCCGGATCTAAAGTTATAGCTGTTTGAAGTTTAGGCGTCAGTTGGAGCTAAATCCCACATTACCACTTCAACTCAGTGCATATCGACCACTAAACGAACTACATTGGGTAAGACTTACTCTCCATTGAATGTAGGGCTCAGAGCTCATTTCGAAGAGGTGTTGTGTGCAAAAATCACACAACCTGATCAAAGGTTATGACTGTTTGAAGTTTAGGTGTCATTTGGAGCTACATTTTGCATTAACAGTGCAATCCGCTCAATATAGACAACTAAATGAACTGTAATGGGTAAAACATGAGCTTCAATGATTGTAGGGCTCCGATCTCATTCCTAAATGGTGTTGTGGGGGGTAAAATCAGACAACCAGATCAAAAGTTATTGCTGTTTAAAGTTTGAGTGTCATTTGGAGTTAAATCTCTCACCTTCACTACAAACCGCATCTAAAATTCTTTCATTTTGAAATGTATGTGTCATTTGGAGCTAAATCTCGCATTAACACTACAACCCACTGTATATCGACCTCTAAACGACCTTGAATGGGTTAAATTCGTTCTCTATTGGATTTTGGGCTCCGATCTCATTACGAAAAGGTATTGTGGGCGAAAATCGGACAACCGGATAAAAAGTTATGGATCTTTACAGTTTAGGTGTCCTTTCGAGCTAAATACCTCATTACAAACCCACTGTATATTGACCACTAAACAAACTGGATGGGTAAAATTTGCTTTCCATTGGATGTAGGGCTCTGAGCTCTTTCCAAAGAGGTGTTGTGCGCAAAAATCGGACAGCCACAGATCAAAAGATATGGCTGTTACAGTTTATGTGTCAAGAGGATCCCTCGTCACCATTGCAACCCCCATGTATATTGACCACTAAAATGAGCTGGAAGGGTTTATAATTGTGCTCCATTGGATTTAAGCCTCCGAGCATATTCCGAAAAGGTGATGTGGTCAAAAATCAAACATACAAATCAAAAGTTATGCCTGTTTTAAGGTTTGGGTGTCATTTGGACCGAAATTTCACATTACCGCTGCAACGCTCTAAATATTCACAACTAAATGAACTGGAATGGGTAAAACATGTGCTCCAATGAATGTAGTGCTACGAGCTCATTTCAAAAAGGTGTTGTGTGGTAAAATCAGGCAACCAGATCAAAAGTTATTCCTGTTTAAAGTTTGAGCGTCATTTGGAGCTAAATCTCTCATTTTTCACTACAACCCACTATTGATCAACCACAAACAAACTGGAATGGGTAAAACTTGTTGTCCATTGGATGTAGGGCTCCGATATCATTTCGAAAAGGCGTTGTGGGCAAAAATCAGACAACCAGATCAAAAGCTATGGGTGTTTGAAGTTTAGGTGCCAATTAGAGTAAAATCCCTCATTTCAACTGCAATCCACTATACGTCCACCCCTAAATGAACTTAATCGAGTAAATCCTATTCCCCTTAGGATGTATGGCTCTTAGCTGTTTCCGAAAAGCAGTTTTCTGCAAAATCCGGACATCCGGATCTAAAGTTATAGCTGTTTGAAGTTTAGGTGTCATATGGAACTAAATCCCACATTACCACTTCAACTCAATGCATATCGTCCACTAAACGAACTACATTGGGTAAAACTTGCTCTCCATTGAATGTAGGGCTCAGAGCTCATTTAGAAGAGGTGTTGTGGGCAAAAATCACACAAACTGATCAAAAGTTATGGCTGTTTGAAGTTTAGGTGTCATTTGGAGCTACATTTTGCATTAACAGTGCAACCCGCTCAATATAGACAACTAAATGAACTGTAATGGGTAAAACATGAGCTTCAATGATTGTAGGGCTCCGATCTCATTCCTAAATGGTGTTGTGGGGGTAAAATCAGACAACCGGATCAAAAGTTATTGCTGTTTAAAGTTTGAGTGTCATTTGGAGCTAAATACCTCACTTTCACTGCAAACCGCATCTAAAATTCATTCATTTTGAAATGTATGTGTCATTTGGAGCTAAATCTCGCATTAACACAACAACCCCCTGTATATCGTCCTCTAAACGACCTTGAATGGGTTAAATTCGCTCTGCATTGGATTTTGGGCTCCGATCTCATTACGAAAAGGTATTGTGGGCGAAAATCGGACAACCGAATAAAAAGTTATGGATCTTTACAGTTTAGGTGTCCTTTCGAGATAAATACCTTATTACAAACCCGCTGTATATTGACCACTAAACAAACTGGATGGGTAAAATTTGCTTTCCATTGGATGTAGGGCTCTGAGCTCTTTCCAAAAAGGTGTTGTGCGCAAAAATCGAACAACTAGATCAAAAGATATGGCTGTTACAGTTTATGTGTCAAGAGGAGCCCTCGTCACCATTGCAACCCCATGTATATTGATCACTAAAATGAGCTGGAAGGGTTTATAATTATGCTCCATTGGATGTAAGCCTCCGAGCATATTCCGAAAAGGTGACGTGGGCAAAACTCAAAAATACAAATCAAAAGTTATGCCTGTTTTAAGGTTTAGGTGTCATTTGGACCGAAATTTCACATTACCGCTGCAACGCTCTAAATATTCACAACTAAATGAACTGGAATGGGTAAAACATGTGCTCCAATGAATGTAGTGCTACGAGCTCATTTCGAAAAGGTGTTGTGTGGTAAAATCAGGCAACCTGATCAAAAGTTGTTCCGGTTTAAAGTTTGTGCGTCATTTGGAGCTAAATCTCTCATTTTTCACTACAACCCACTATAGATCAACCACAAATGAACTGGAATGGGTAAAACTTGTTGTCCATTGGATGTAGGGCTCCGATCTCATTCCGAAAAGGCGTTGTGGGCAAAAATCAGACAACCGGATCAAAAGCTATGGGTGTTTGAAGTTTAGGTGCCAATTGGAGTAAAATCCCTCATTTCAACTGCAATCCACTATACGTCCGCCGCTAAATGAACTTGATCTAGTAAATCCTATTCCCCTTAGGATGTATGGCTCTTAGCTCTTTTCGAAAAGGTGGTTTGTGCAAAATCCGGACATCCGGATCTAAAGTTATAGCTGTTTGAAGTTTAGGCGTCAGTTGGAGCTAAATCCCACATTACCACTTCAACTCAATGCATATCGACCACTAAACGAACTACATTGGGTAAAACTTGATCTCCATTGAATGTAGGGCTCAGAGCTCATATCGAAGAGGTGTTGTGTGCAAAAATCACACAACCTGATCAAAGGTTATGACTGTTTGAAGTTTAGGTGTCATTTGGAGCTACATTTTGCATTAACAGTGCAATCCGCTCAATATAGACAACTAAATGAACTGTAATGGGTAAAACATGAGCTTCAAGGATTGTAGGGCTCCGATCTCATTCTAAATGGTGTTTTGGGGGGGTAAAATCAGACAACCGGATCAAAAGTTATTGTTGTTTAAAGTTTGAGTGTCATTTGGAGTTAAATCTCTCACCTTCACTACAAACCGCATCTAAAATTATTTCATTTTGAAATGTATGTGTCATTTGGAGCTAAATCTCGCATTAACACTACAACCCACTGTATATCAACCTCTAAACGACCTTGAATGGGTTAAATTCGTTCTCTATTGGATTTTGGGCTCCGATCTCATTACGAAAAGGTATTGTGGGCGAAAATCGGACAACCGGATAAAAAGTTATGGATCTTTACAGTTTAGGTGTCCTTTCGAGCTAAATACCTCATTACAAACCCGCTGTATATTGACCACCAAACAAACTGGATGGGTAAAATTTGCTTTCCATTGGATGTAGGGCTCTGAGCTCTTTCCAAAGAGGTGTTGTGCGCAAAAATCGGACAGCCAGATCAAAAGATATGGCTGTTACAGTTTATGTGTCAAGAGGAGTCCTCGTCACCATTGCAACCCCCATGTATATTGACCACTAAAATGAGCTGGAAGGGTTTATAATTGTGCTCCATTGGATTTAAGCCTCCGAGCATATTCCGAAAAGGTGATGTGGTCAAAAATCAAACATACAAATCAAAAGTTATGCCTGTTTTAAGGTTTGGGTGTCATTTGGACCGAAATTTCACATTACCGCTGCAACGCTCTAAATATTCACAACTAAATGAACTGGAATGGGTAAAACATGTGCTCCAATGAATGTAGTGCTACGAGCTCATTTCAAAAAGGTGTTGCGTGGTAAAATCAGGCAACCAGATCAAAAGTTATTCCGGTTTAAAGTTTGAGCGTCATTTGGAGCTAAATCTCTCATTTTTCACTACAACCCACTATTGATCAACCACAAACAAACTGGAATGGGTAAAACTTGTTGTCCATTGGATGTAGGGCTCCGATATCATTTCGAAAAGGCGTTGTGGGCAAAAATCAGACAACCAGATCAAAAGCTATGGGTGTTTGAAGTTTAGATGCCAATTAGAGTAAAATCCCTCATTTCAACTGCAATCCACTATACGTCCACCGCTAAATGAACTTGATCGAGTAAATCCTATTGCCCTTAGGATGTATGGCTCTTAGCTGTTTCCGAAAAGCAGTTTTCTGCAAAATCCGGACATCCGGATCTAAAGTTATAGCTGTTTGAAGTTTAGGTGTCAGTTGGAACTAAATCCCACATTACCACTTCAACTCAATGCATATCGTCCACTAAACGAACTACATTGGGTAAAACTTGCTCTCCATTGAATGTAGGGCTCAGAGCTCATTTAGAAGAGGTGTTGTGGGCAAAAATCACACAAACTGATCAAAAGTTATGGCTGTTTGAAGTTTAGGTGTCATTTGGAGCTACATTTTGCATTAACAGTGCAACACGCTCAATATAGACAACTAAATGAACTGTAATGGGTAAAACATGAGCTTCAATGATTGTAGGGCTCCGATCTCATTCCTAAATGGTGTTGTGGGGGTAAAATCAGACAGTCGGATCAAAAGTTATTGCTGTTTAAAGTTTGAGTGTCATTTGGAGCTAAATACCTCACTTTCACTACAAACCGCATCTAAAATTCATTCATTTTGAAATGTATGTGTCATTTGGAGCTAAATCTCGCATTAACAAAACAACCCCCTATATATCGTCCTGTAAACGACCTTGAATGGGTTAAATTCGCTCTGCATTGGATTTTGGGCTCCGATCTCATTACGAAAAGGTATTGTGGGCGAAAATCGGACAACCGAATAAAAAGTTATGGATCTTTACAGTTTAGGTGTCCTTTCGAGCTAAATACCTTATTACAAACCCGCTGTATATTGACCACTAAACAAACTGGATGGGTAAAATTTGCTTTCCATTGGATGTAGGGCTCTGAGCTCTTTCCAAAAAGGTGTTGTGCGCAAAAATCGGACAACTAGATCAAAAGATATGGCTGTTACAGTTTAGGTGTCAAGAGGAGCCCTCGTCACCATTGCAACCCCATGTATATTGATCACTAAAATGAGCTGGAAGGGTTTATAATTGTGCTCCATTGGATGTAAGCCTCCGAGCATATTCCGAAAAGGTGACGTGGGCAAAACTCAAAAATACAAATCAAAAGTTATGCCTGTTTTAAGGTTTAGGTGTCATTTGGACCGAAATTTCACATTACCGCTGCAACGCTCTAAATATTCACAACTAAATGAACTGGAATGGGTAAAACATGTGCTCCAATGAATGTAGTGCTACGAGCTCATTTCGAAAAGGTGTTGTGTGGTAAAATCAGGCAACCTGATCAAAAGTTGTTCCGGTTTAAAGTTTGTGCGTCATTTGGAACTAAATCTCTCATTTTTCACTACAACCCACTATAGATCAACCACAAATGAACTGGAATGGGTAAAACTTGTTGTCCATTGGATGTAGGGCTCCGATCTCATTCCGAAAAGGCGTTGTGGGCAAAAATCAGACAACCGGATCAAAAGCTATGGGTGTTTGAAGTTTAGGTGCCAATTGGAGTAAAATCCCTCATTTCAACTGCAATCCACTATACGTCTGCCGCTAAATGAACTTGATCGAGTAAATCCTATTCCCCTTAGGATGTATGGCTCTTAGCTCTTTTCGAAAAGGTGGTTTGTGCAAAATCCGGACATCCGGATCTAAAGTTATAGCTGTTTGAAGTTTAGGCGTCAGTTGGAGCTAAATCCCACATTACCACTTCAACTCAATGCATATCAACCACTAAACGAACTACATTGGGTAAAACTTGATCTCCATTGAATGTAGGGCTCAGAGCTCATTTCGAAGAGGTGTTGTGTGCAAAAATCACACAACCTGATCAAAGGTTATGACTGTTTGAAGTTTAGGTGTCATTTGGAGCTACATTTTGCATTAACAGTGCAATCCGCTCAATATAGACAACTAAATGAACTGTAATGGGTAAAACATGAGCTTCAATGATTGTAGGGCTCCGATCTCATTCCTAAATGGTGTTGTGGGGGGGTAAAATCAGACAACCGGATCAAAAGTTATTGCTGTTTAAAGTTTGAGTGTCATTTGGAGTTAAATCTCTCACCTTCACTACAAACCGCATCTAAAATTCTTTCATTTTGAAATGTATGTGTCATTTGGAGCTAAATCTCGCATTAACACTACAACCCACTGTATATCAACCTCTAAACGACCTTGAATGGGTTAAATTCGTTCTCTATTGGATTTTGGGCTCCGATCTCATTACGAAAAGGTATTGTGGGCGAAAATCGGACAACCGGATAAAAAGTTATGGATCTTTACAGTTTAGGTGTCCTTTCGAGCTAAATACCTCATTACAAACCCGCTGTATATTGACCACTAAACAAACTGGATGGGTAAAATTTGCTTTCCATTGGATGTAGGGCTCTGAGCTCTTTCCAAAGAGGTGTTGTGCGCAAAAATCGGACAGCCAGATCAAAAGATATGGCTGTTACAGTTTATGTGTCAAGAGGAGCCCTCGTCACCATTGCAACCCCCATGTATATTGACCACTAAAATGAGCTGGAAGGGTTTATAATTGTGCTCCATTGGATTTAAGCCTCCGAGCATATTCCGAAAAGGTGATGTGGTCAAAAATCAAACATACAAATCAAAAGTTATGCCTGTTTTAAGGTTTGGGTGTCATTTGGACCGAAATTTCACATTACCGCTGCAACGCTCTAAATATTCACAACTAAATGAACTGGAATGGGTAAAACATGTGCTCCAATGAATGTAGTGCTACGAGCTCATTTTGAAAAGGTGTTGTGTGGTAAAATCAGGCAACCAGATCAAAAGTTATTCCGGTTTAAAGTTTGAGCGTCATTTGGAGCTAAATCTCTCATTTTTCACTACAACCCACTATTGATCAACCACAAACAAACTGGAATGGGTAAAACTTGTTGTCCATTGGATGTAGGGCTCCGATCTCATTTCAAAAAGGCGTTGTGGGCAAAAATCAGACAACCGGATCAAAAGCTATGGGTGTTTGAAGTTTAGGTGCCAATTGGAGTAAAATCACTCATTTCAACTGCAATCCACTATACGTCCACCGCTAAATGAACATGATCGAGTAAATCCTATTCCCCTTAGGATGTATGGCTCTTAGCTCTTTTCGAAAAGGTGGTTTGTGCAAAATCCGGACATCCGGATCTAAAGTTATAGCTGTTTGAAGTTTAGGCGTCAGTTGGAGCTAAATCCCACATTACCACTTCAACTCAATGCATATCAACCACTAAACGAACTACATTGGGTAAAACTTGATCTCCATTGAATGTAGGGCTCAGAGCTCATTTCGAAGAGGTGTTGTGTGCAAAAATCACACAACCTGATCAAAGGTTATGACTGTTTGAAGTTTAGGTGTCATTTGGAGCTACATTTTGCATTAACAGTGCAATCCGCTCAATATAGACAACTAAATGAACTGTAATGGGTAAAACATGAGCTTCAATGATTGTAGGGCTCCGATCTCATTCCTAAATGGTGTTGTGGGGGGGGGGGGGGGGGGGGTAAAATCAGACAACCGGATCAAAAGTTATTGCTGTTTAAAGTTTGAGTGTCATTTGGAGCTAAATACCTCACTTTCACTACAAACCGCATCTAAAATTCATTCATTTTGAAATGTATGTGTCATTTGGAGCTAAATCTCGCATTAACACAACAACCCCCTGTATATCGTCCTCTAAACGACCTTGAATGGGTTAAATTCGCTCTGCATTGGATTTTGGGCTCCGATCTCATTACGAAAAGGTATTGTGGGCGAAAATCGGACAACCGAATAAAAAGTTATGGATCTTTACAGTTTAGGTGTCCTTTCGAGCTAAATACCTTATTACAAACCCGCTGTATATTGACCACTAAACAAACTGGATGGGTAAAATTTGCTTTCCATTGGATGTAGGGCTCTGAGCTCTTTCCAAAAAGGTGTTGTGCGTAAAAATCGGACAACTAGATCAAAAGATATGGCTGTTACAGTTTATGTGTCAAGAGGAGCCCTCGTCACCATTGCAACCCCATGTATATTGACCACTAAAATGAGCTGGAAGGGTTTATAATTGTGCTCCATTGGATGTAAGCCTCCGAGCATATTCTGAAAAGGTGATGTGGGCAAAACTCAAAAATACAAATCAAAAGTTATGCCTGTTTTAAGGTTTAGGTGTCATTTGGACCGAAATTTCACATTACCGCTGCAACGCTCTAAATATTCACAACTAAATGAACTGGAATGGGTAAAACATGTGCTCCAATGAATGTAGTGCTACGAGCTCATTTCGAAAAGGTGTTGTGTGGTAAAATCAGGCAACCTGATCAAAAGTTGTTCCGGTTTAAAGTTTGAGCGTCATTTGGAGCTAAATCTCTCATTTTTCACTACAACCCACTATAGATCAACCACAAATGAACTGGAATGGGTAAAACTTGTTGTCCATTGGATGTAGGGCTCCGATCTCATTCCGAAAAGGCGTTGTGGGCAAAAATCAGACAACCGGATCAAAAGCTATGGGTGTTTGAAGTTTAGGTGCCAATTGGAGTAAAATCCCTCATTTCAACTGCAATCCACTATACGTCCGCCGCTAAATGAACTTGATCGAGTAAATCCTATTCCCCTTAGGATGTATGGCTCTTAGCTCTTTTCGAAAAGGTGGTTTGTGCAAAATCCGGACATCCGGATCTAAAGTTATAGCTGTTTGAAGTTTAGGCGTCAGTTGGAGCTAAATCCCACATTACCACTTCAACTCAATGCATATCGACCACTAAATGAACTACATTGGGTAAAACTTGCTCTCCATTGAATGTAGGGCTCAGAGCTCATTTCGAAGAGGTGTTGTGTGCAAAAATCACACAACCTGATAAAAGGTTATGACTGTTTGAAGTTTAGGTGTCATTTGGAGCTACATTTTGCATTAACAGTGCAATCCGCTCAATATAGACAACTAAATGAACTGTAATGGGTAAAACATGAGCTTCAATGATTGTAGGGCTCCGATCTCATTCCTAAATGGTGTTGTGGGGGGGGGGGGGGGGGGGGGGGGGGGGTAAAATCAGATAACCGGATCAAAAGTTATTGCTGTTTAAAGTTTGAGTGTCATTTGGAGTTAAATCTCTCACCTTCACTACAAACCGCATCTAAAATTCTTTCATTTTGAAATGTATGTGTCATTTGGAGCTAAATCTCGCATTAACACTACAACCCACTGTATATCAACCTCTAAACGACCTTGAATGGGTTAAATTCGTTCTCTATTGGATTTTGGGCTCCGATCTCATTACGAA